>JAUESF010000050.1:1700167-1711046 GCA_032274765.1 Malacoctenus tetranemus
CCCCCCCTCTCTAATTTCTCCATTTGTTTCTCTTCTGCATTCTCCTCTGAAGGTTAATTACTTATAGATAGTTAAGGATTACAGATCAACAAAAAGCAGCCCATTGATCTCTTCCCTGCCGTGCCCACCTCTGCAATGTCACACTCGCTACACACCGGGACCGAGGCCCTGGTGATTATCTGTTCACATCGATCGATCGCTCCTCTGTTTTCCCCCCGTTTTCTGCCCCTCCTCCTCCGCTCCCTCCTCCTCCTCCGCTCTGTCACTTTGCTTTCTCCCGCTGCCAAAAGCTCATTATTGAAAATGTGACTTTTCGTCGCCCGCGCCGCCATTTCTGTTGTTCTTTTTTCACCTTTCTAATTTGTTTGTATTTTTTTTTGTAGCCTTTCAAATCTGCTGAGAGCCAGGTGAGTCAATAGCTCAAGTTAAATAGGCTGCATTGATTGGGAGAGGGATTTAGCTGTTTACCGACTGTGGAAATGGGCTCGAGCCAAAGACGGGGGGGGGGGCAGAAAACTGACGCGAGTGTCTGCATGGAACGAGTCAATGGTGACAAATGATACTCATCGAGAGACAATGTCCCCAAATGAGGGGAAGGTGGAGGCTTTGGCGGCGTGGGGCGCTGCGCTCCATCAGGCCCTGAGGTTGTCACGTGGAGCCGAGCTCCTCGCGACCCACAGAGATTTCATAAGTGCTGAAATGTCTGGAGCGTCGTCACGCAAACGAAAGAACGCTCTGAAGTCAGAGAGGTTCGCTTATTCTTGAGTACAATCATTGTATTTTCTTGGAATCCTCCAGAATAAATGTGATATTGGAGTCGGATGTTTCCCTGAGATAAAAGCTCCGCAAATCCCGACAGAGAAACAGAGTCAGTGACTATTAATTGTCTTCTTTTCCCCACTCCTGTGTTCTAGTGACATATCACAAAACTGTGTATTAATGTTTACGTTTAAGTTTTTGTGATAACAGATTGACAGTAAACTGCAGACAGACAGAACAACATGTTTCTGAGGTGCAGAGTACCCTTCCAAATGCTTCGATATGAAACCTTCACACAGTGTTTTCAGCAGCAGCAGGATCAGGTTGACCTGGATCTTTAGGATGCGGTGATCTGAATGAGCTGAAGCTGATTCCAGCTGACATCCGCCAAAGGGAGGGAACGCCCTGGACAGGTCGTCAGTCCATCACCGGGGAGTCACACACAGATAGACATATATACACACACACATTCACACCTGTGGACATTTTCAAAGTCACCAACTGATCGAAAGAACTTCTTCAATTGTCCCCTTTTAGTCCTTTTTTAAAGACGCTGACACGGGATTCTTCTGGGTTTTGGGTGCTTTTATGAATACTCTGAAATATGCCAAAAAAAAACCCCTCCTTGGCTAATTCACTGCATCATCGTTTTTCAGTCCTCCTCATGAATTGGCTCAGTGGTCCGGCTGCCTGCAGTGTGCGTTCGCCACAGCCCCTCCCTGGAGTCCAGGCTCTGGGATGTCGGTGGCCAGACTCGGATCAACATCTCCAAACTTCAGCTTTAGGAATCAAAAGAAAACCAAGATCCCACTGAATCACTGTTTTATGTTCCGGCGAGAGCGAGTGAAGTGGAGGATCGAGCCGCTCTTTTTTTTTTTCCCAGAAACCCCCTCAGAGACATCGCGCTGAGTCACAGCGGCAGAGGTCAGTGGAACAGCAGCCTCTTTTCCTCCGTGACATCAGGCGCTTTTAAGGCTGAGGAGTTCTGCCCGGTCCCGCTGAACTGATCCTGCTGTGAAGCAGCAAAGTCCAACACCCCCCCCCCCTCCGGGGCTCAATGTGCAAGCGGCGATACGTGAACCAGGGACACGATCCATTTCCCCGTCCGTGGATCGCAGGTCTTCGCTTTGGCCTGACAACACCGCGACGGCTCTAATTAAGCTGCCGTGAAAAAGTGTCGCTTAAGAGGGAGGAAACCATGGCATAAAGGGGGGGGGGGTTGGTTTGGTTGGACTGGAGTCCAGGACAAGCCAACTCCCCGGCACTCGCCGGACACTCCCTCCTGACTTAACTTCACTCGCACTCCTCTGCCTCCATCGCATCACAAGAAGCTCTCGCTCCCCCCTCCTCTCCCCCCATCCTCCCCTTCCTCCCCCTTCCCTCTCTCTCTGGCATGGCTAACAGCTGTGAAGAGAAAGACAGAGGCAGTATTGATGGCCAACCAGAGCAGTTCGATAGCAGGCCCTGGAGTTGTTTAAAGCAGGAGCCTGCAGCCAGGACTTGGGGCTGTCTTTGTGCACTGTGGTGTAAAGCCAGTATCGATGAACTTGACAGCAGTTTAGCCCGCCCTGAGATGTGCTGCTCTCTCAGGACGCTTCAGACACGCTCTCCTGCCAGCTTCAGCACTATTTACCCCGCCTGTTAATGTTCCTCCCAGCTGGAACGTCAGAAATTCCTGTTGAGAGTTTTTTCGCGGGTCCGGCGAGGTGATTTTTTGGGCAGAGAAACGGCCGAGTGAGAGTGCTTTAATCTACATGCAAGTGGAAACGCAGGAAGCATCAGGCCAAGAAGGAACCAGGGGGAGGAAGCGCGTCGTCCTCGAACCTGCGTCTGCATTTCGTGTGTCCACAGCAAGCGACGGGAATAATTACTCGCGTAAAACTCGGTGTCATCGGCAAACAGCACGTTTCTTTCAGTCGGACCAACCTGATGACGATAATGTGTGAAGCTTTTCTTCCATCAAGAGTCAGTCGAGCAGCTTCAAGTGGTCCAGCTTTCTGTTGATGTCAATATCCAGCTGAATGTGCCACACGTAGCAGCACAATCAGACAGTTATGAAACCAGATCAGCTCTGATACAGCAATTTGCAAGGACACATGTTCTTATTTGTGTTTTGGGTTTTTTTTCGTGTTACAAAACAATTTAGCTCCAAATTGCTTTGTTCTTGTTATTGTCTCCGCTGAGAACTCTTAAGAAAAGATCATTCTGCTGAGAAACTCATTCCCTCGTTTAGTCATCGTGGTTTTGTACCTTTTACTGACATTCGCTAATATTTGAGTCACTTTTTTTTGTCTCCTGCGACGCACTTGTTTTTTTTTTGTTTTTCGTGTGTGTATTCTGTGTATTGTTGTCTCTGTCGTGTTGTCGCTACCCCGCATCCCTGCTCCTAAACCTCCTATTCCATTCACTGGCTGTTTGTGTTGTGTTTATTACAATTCAGTTTCAAACAAATCAACTCGATTTGAAATTATGCTAATCAGATTCAGCCACCGATACAATCACTGAACAAAACAAATTATGCAATTAAAATTCACAGATAAATGATTGAAATCCAGTTTCCAACTGACAGATAAACCGCAAATGAGGATTTTTATTGCTTTTGTTGAGTGTTTTGATAATACTTGAGCCATCTGTTTTAAAAGGAAGAGTAAAACAAATACTAAACCAACGTTGGTCAAGTGTGAAAAACAAAACACTTACCTGGAGCTGCGTGGTGAGCCCCCACACGGTTTGCACGTGTGCGACCAGCCAAGCGGAGCTGGTCAGCAGACCTCGCTGTCGCTCCCGGCAACCCTCTGAAACGCGTCTCTGAGTGAGTCTCGCGGTTCCCACCTCCCCTGCCAGGACGTGGGGGTGGGGGATTCCATGTTACAGCGACTCTCCCATCTGACCTGCTTACACGTGCGACAATGAACAGCTTCTGACTCGCTCGCGTGGAATCGGGAAGCGGCAGGTGGAAGGAAAGTTGGTTGGAAACAAATTTGCGTGTCTCACTTGACAAAAAAAAAAATCCGATCACCAAATGTGGTTTTAGGTTCGGCGAGGAGTCAAACTCCTCCGCTTCGTGCTTCCTGCTGCACCACCACAGCGCTCCAGGGATAATTTTATAGTCGGCTGAATAAATACAATACAGAAATAATCCTGTGCCTGACTGGAGGTCGGCCTTTCTTCTTCCGCTCGGGCTTTCGGCGCTTCTCGATATGTATCCGTTGCTGTTGCGGAGCGTTTTAACACTCGGACAAAAACATTCAATCACTCGTGGTCCAAAAAAAAAAAATTCCATCTGGCGCCTTTTTCGCAGTGTCTGTTTTCATGGTTAAATGGTCGATTGACTTTACCAATTTAACACGTTTAACCGCCTCAGCAGTTCCCTACCGGCTTCGCGCAATCACTCACACACTCGCACGCCATTGGTTGACGACTGCCACGCGAGGTGGCTGCCACACCTTCAGGGCGCTCGGCCTGCCACTCTTTGACACTGGAACGAGGCCACACAGGGACAGACAGTGTCTGTGTCGGCTCCGAAAGTGACAATAAAGTGAAGTCAACGCGTCTTCATCCCAAAAGTGCTTCAGAGTGTTGTTCAGCATGGGGCTGAGTAGAAAATGAAGGCACATCATTGTTTGGATGTACTATCCCTTTAATTGATGTTGGTGTGCCATCAAAGTGAGTCAGAAAAGCATATTTTTAAGGTGTCAAAGTTCTGTAGTGCGTCTTTAAAAGATTGTTTTCAAGTGAATCAACAACAAGCTGTTGTGATATACATTATGCAGCGAGGCTCTTAACAACACTGTTGTGAGCTGTGCTAAACGCACCTGTGGGGATTAGCCGCTGGAGCTCAAGACAGCTTATAAAACGAGTCGAACAGACTTCTCCCCGGCTTCACACACCGATGGAGACGTGCCGAATGGGGCTGTCGGCTCTGACACCTGTCGCTGCGCGTTCGGCCCGAGCTGAAAACTCAAAGCGCGTGAGTCACGGCCCGCTCTTGTCAGAAGTCTGGGCGCCGCTCTGCTTCGCTCGCTCGCTCCCACGGATCATTTTTCGCTCCGGACCTCCGTCCGACGTTAACGCGCCGTGTTCACTCCTTGTTCGCATGGCGCTGCCAGTCCTGCAGCATGACCAAAGGGGGCGACGTCTTTACCTTTCGGTGTCCATGGCAACACATCAGGGAAGCCGGCGAGGCCTGTGTGTGAGACGTGGCTGTCGGGTGCTTCTTGCGGTCACGCTCCAGCAAAGACGTGTTGATCGTCTCATAGAAGGTGTATTCAGAGGACTGCGTTGTCGAGGCCGAGTGCCGGTGAAGAGGTTCAGCTTCTCATCCCAGGAGTGGTGGTTCCACAAGTCACAGTTTGATTCAGGCACAACATTAAACTCCCAACGGTGTGTGAGCAGCCTCGGCCATCAGTGTGTAAGTGTGTGTTGGAGGGGTGAACGTGACGGAAGAACTTCGATCGCACTCAGGAGTGTTTTATCTCACACATGTAGCTGGACGCCAAAGAGAAGCGGCTACTTTTTGCAGGAAATGAAGATGTTTCTGGAACTAGTTTTTAACTTCCTTTTTATCTGAAGGCAAAATCAGTCATCCGGTTTGTTGTTATTGGCTCTCTGCGCTGTTCAGTGATGATAGAATCTCACCCATCTGCTACAATCAGGCAGCTCAGATCTGGAATTGGAACCTGTTTTTCTATTTCTTTATTTTTTTATCACCTGCGGGTTGTTTTTAGTTGTTTTTTCGGTTTAAACTTTGTCCAGCGTCTCCCTCCAACCAGCACGTGCATGCCCCTCCCCCCCCGGGCGACGCGGCGCAGGTCACAGGGAGGTAAAGGTCTCCGTTCGCCGCCAGCCTGGCAGTTGAGTCATCCGTATATTGGACGGCGTGGTGAGCCGACGGCGGGGCCGCGGACACGAGGCCGACTTGTTGTTTGGCGCTGTGAGGCTGATGATATTATTCCAAAGTTGATGCACTTATTGGACCGCCTGACCAAAAGTGACCCCGACATCGCATCTGCGCGGGGGCTTCGCGAGCTCGGTGGATTGCAGGGAAGCGAGAGTGGCTGTCTGCGGTTGATTGTGTGTGTGTGTGTGTGTAAGTGTGTGTGTGTGAGTCAGCTCCCAGGTGTGAGCGGAGGAGCGTGTATGAATGCGCTCGGAGAGGCTGCACACTCAGCAACAATCCCTCCCCGGATAAATAAAGATTGTTTCGACGTTGCTTGTACTCACTGTAGATGCAGTCGCGCCACCGGTCGCGCCATCCGACGCTATTCAATTTGACGTTTCTATTGCATTTGGGTTTTATTGGATTGCGGGGAAAGACGGGAAGCAGACGCCTCAGCTGACACTCTTCAAACGCACTCTCGCGCTCGGCGTTAAAAAATGCGAAACGAACTCGGCAGCCGCGACTCGGATCGCATCAGAGCGCGCCGAGAAGGAGAGAAACTGCATTAACGCCCCAACGTAAGAGCACATTCACCGCTTAACTGTTTATTGACTTTAACTCTAATGTTCTTAATCGGGAGCCTGCGCCAGTGTGGCAAGTCTCCAATGGTGGTTTTCTCGATCTTAAGGTGTATTGAGCAGCGGGAGCCCTGCAGGTTTGGTACCTCGCAGGGATTTTGACATCGTGCTTCGAAATGTCCAAACTTTTCTGGCACCGAGGTCGGTGTCACGTGGGCGAGGAGAGGTGACGTCACCGCGTGACCCCGACAGCGACCGTGACATGATTAAAAAGCTGATGTCCAAGCGTTTATTTTCGCGCCACCGCTGACGCTCATTTCCCCGAGAGGAGGCTGTCAGCAGCCGGGCTCAGGTACGCTTTGGCATTCTAATCACCCTCTTAAGATCCATCATGTGTGCCAAGAAGTCGGTCCTGTCATCGCTACACTCTGTCTACCAGCAGGGAGCTCTGACATCGAGCCACCAGCCTGTTGCGGCGCAGATCCTGCGACTGGTTGTCAGTCACCCTCCCTCCTTCCTCCTTCCTCCTCCCTCCTCCCTCCCTCCCTCCTCCCTGCACACTAATCCTCCACCGCTGTTTCTCCTCCTTCTCCTCTTAAACATGTAACTCAAACAGGCCCCTTTTCAAGCAGCGGTGGGCTTTACCTTTCCAATCTCTCATCACTGCTTGATCCCCCCCCCCCCCACACACACACACACACACTCATCTGAGGGATACGCTGCCAGAGTGGCACATCGGTGAGGGAAGTTTCGGTCGGTCAACACTGGAACGGCTCAGGCGTCAATATTGCTAAAAAATAGATTTATTATTTCAGCATTTTTTGTTCTACTAAAAAAATTGCGATTCACCCAAACCAGACTGTGAAGGTGCTTTTGTTGTGAATTACGTTTTCTGTGTGTGCAGTTTGGTGCAGCTTTATAGCTGACATTCACAAAGATGTAAAGCACATGTAAAAAGTAGAAAACCCAGGAACAAGCTCATAAGAAACCACCTTTTTCTTTCTATTCTACCTCAGTGCATCTCTCACAAGTCCGTCCTTCACCGTCTTGTTTTCCGAGGAAACTGCGGCGGTGTTTCATCTTCATTCAGACAGCAGCAGCAAGAGTTACCAAGAATCAGGTACTCACCCTGTGCTTCAAAAGGGACTCGAGCTACTTCCTGGCTTTGGTGGAACTCAGCCATCACCTTCTGTTCGGCTCAAGTCGGCCCTGTTTCTGTGTCACACAAACTGAGCCGTGTGAGCCAGTCTGATCACTGATCCGCTTGTCGAGTCCAGCAGGGAGGACAGTCGTTGGTAGGAGGCAGATGCTTTCTAATCGACGAGCAAATCGAACTATGAACTGATGACAACAAGGCTCTTCAGCAGGACTTTGGTGATCCAGGAGCCAGGCAGCTATTCGCTGTCTTAAAAGCTGACACAGAAACTTGAATCAGGCTTATTAAATCTCCAGTCATTGAAGCTGCATCATTGATGTAGCACATTATTATTCACCATGCTGATAGTCTCTGTATTAGAATTGTGCTGCTGCAACAACGAAGCATTTTACAATTGATTTTTCAAATCTCTTCAAAAGTGTTCATAAAAACAACGATTTTTCAATTGCAGCTTCTCATATATTTGAGCTTAATGTTTGCATAAGAGGTTATTTGCTGGTCTGACAATTCAGTCAGACCCTGCCCCCCCCCCCCCCCCACACACACACACACACAGTGCTTGAGTTGGTTGACGTTATCGTCTTTGGTGACGGCATCGTAATGGTGCCCTGGCGAGGGGCGAAGGTGGGCGCTGCTCAGCTGCGTCCCTGGAGCGAGGCCGCAGACACGCGGTCGGGTAGGAGAGCCCACGTCGTAATACTTTATTAAACAATTCGCCATCAAATTAAAATTTTAATTGAATTTGGTTCACACCGAGTGAAGGAAGCACGTGCTACTGCCAGTTCCTGTCATTAGCGTCGGTGGTCATTAGGATTTGACTCAATTGACATAAACTGTTGTTGTTTTGCGGCCACGCTGTGGAAAAGGTGCTGGAATAGTTTGGTGAAAAGTTTTGGTCACAGTCTGCACTTTCTCCCCTCCCTCCCCCTCTCCCTTCTTTTATTTATCCTTCTTTCAGCGTCTCACCAGCTTCACGCAGCAGTGACTGAGGATATATGGCGAAGGCTCTCGGCAGGGTAACGAATGGGTGCTGGCATCGCCTCCGGGTGCTCGGACGGCAGCCGGTCGGGAGTGGAAGGTGAGACAAAAAAGTAAGATAATTTAGGGCGAAGCTGAGGTCAGCAGTTTCCGGGGGCGGCCCCCCGCGCGAACGGATCGGTGGCGCCGACTCGCTTCGAGACTTCAGAGTTTACTCGACTCCGGGGATCTATCGCCTTCCAGCCGGTGAGGTCAGCGGCCGATCGGCGCCGCGGCCTTCATCGTCCCCTCTCTTCCCGTCACTGTCGGGCTTCTTTTGTTTCATCTTCCTCTGCCTGTTGTGACGCCGGTGGCCCGGTCACTGTCTGACCCGTCGCTCGCAGACAAGGTGTTTCCCTCCCCGGAGCCGTCGCTGGATGTACGCACTTGTTTTCACACCATTGTCCAGGAAAGTGTGAAAATCTCAGGAGCGGAACACATCTCTCTCTCTCTCTCTCTCTCTCTCTCTCTCCTTCTCCCTCCTTCTCCCTGGGAGACGCAGTCCCGTCCAAGGGTGGCTGCGAGTTTCCTCCTGTGATTGGCCGAGCTTCTCTGCGGCTCACCTGACAAAGTGGGCCGCTGAGCTCGTGTCAGCAACTGGCCACTCTGCAGTATTAAAGCGCCGAGACGTCGTCGGCGTCGCCTGCAGGAACCGACCGGACGCTCGGATTGGATGCGGGCGAGCTCGGAGAGAGAGGCCCCTGATTGCCGGGCGGCGGCGGCGGCGGCGGCGGCGAGCCCTTCGCAGCCGCGTCCCCAATCATTCAACCTAAGTAACTTGTTGACGTGGGACTGTCCTCCAGCTGTCTTGGGCGGGCCATCCTCTTGTCTCCCCCCGCTCAGATTTACTCACCGGGGGTGGAATAGCTATTACATCTCCTGTTATTATTTGCCATAAAAACTGCGCTGAATGGCGAGCAACTCGGCGGCGCCATAAAAAGCAGCGGGGTGTGAGATGGCGTCTGCGCGTCATCAATCAGACACAGTGGCGAAACATTGGGCCCCTCCGCTGGGTAGTGGAAATTGATTTTTCTGTAAGTCCCAACGATTAGGGTGTGAAAAAAGAGGGAGGGTGGGGGGGTTGGTGGGGGGAAGAAAATGCGGGATAAAACTAATGTTTTCAGGCCCGGACCATCGCTGCTGATCTGAGCGCTGCTCGCTTCTCTCCATCTTCAATCATCGGCGAGCCCTCACCCCTCCCCTCTTTCCCCCAGGCGTCCGCAGGGGGGGAGAGCACAGGACTTCAGGGCTCGGCCCGAGACGAGGAACTACAACGTTCAATACCACGAGATCGAAGGCCATGAATAATCCTTTCGGCCAGCGGACATTTTTACGTTCTGTGGGGGGGTGGGTGGGGGGGGGGAGCTGTGGTGTAATTAACAACTTTAATCAAGGCTGCGATCCAGCAAAGGTGTCCCGCTTCCTTCGGAGCAGCCGCCGGCGTCGACCGGATTCCAGGTGTGACTTACATCCGATGAAGTTGATCCCGGATCAGCTTTCCTTATCGTTCACTGAGGGACAGAAAAGTAGCAACAAAGGAAAAACAAAGCCTCACAGCGTGATGTTCTACGTTTTCCTCGCTGCCGGGCGATCAATTGACCGTAGCGCCCTCGCGGCGTACATTCGTCAAGCACAACACTGCTCATTTGTCGCCTAAATCCATAAAAATACATCAGCATCTCACTGATTAACATGTCTCTTTGTTAACCAACACCACAAGCTTTTTGGTTCTCCCCCCTATCGATGCTGCAAATGCAACACAACAAACAGAGAAGCTTCATCCGCAGCTGAAAGTAGCCCCACATTAAAGCCAACTTATTAACTGGTAATTTGTTTGTTTTTTTGCTTTTTTTTTTATCAAAATAAAAAGTAATCCCTGGAGTTTGGAAACAAACAAACCATTTATGTTCTGCTGGATTGAGCAGAATGAGAGCTGAAGCAGTCCACCACACTGGTCTCTAATCCACTTCCTTAAATTCAATTATTTCACTTCCAGTAGAGGATTTTCTTGTTTATTTAATTAAAAGTGAGTCATTTGTTTTACGGGGACTCCAATTCTTTCTCCACATTTGAACACATTACACAGCTAAACAACAGGTTTCAAAGCTATAAAATAAACACGAGCTGGGAGCACTCGGCGAGAGCAAACCTCCACCTACACGCTTTTAGTTTAGCATCGCGACTCCCTTAAAGGGCCACACACGCATAGAAGGTGCCGAGGAAATGCTGCTTTAAAAAGAAAAAAAATTTTTTTATTGACATTCAGTTCAGAAATCCTTGAATGGTTCCTTGGAACCGTTTCTGAGCATCCAGCAGGACTCATTCAGGCTCAAACAGGATAAAGGAGGAGAGAAAGAACGCAAAGAACATTTAAACCTTTTACATGTCAGTGGGACCTCTGAGGACCCTGCTCCACACACACACACACACACACACACACACACACACACACACACACACACACACACACACACGCACACGCACACGCAC
>JAUESF010000050.1:1734059-1764672 GCA_032274765.1 Malacoctenus tetranemus
CACACACACACACACACACACACACACACACACACACACACACACACACACACACACACACACACACACACAAAGGGCCAGAAAAATACTTCCCTGGCATTTTGTTGTTTGGAGTTGTGTTCATCCGAAAGAACAAACCCGAGCAGACAAAGGTACTGACATGACATCAGTATTCATCAGAGACTCTCGTCCACCCTTTTGCCCAGCTAAAAAAAAAAACAATTTGAGCCACGCCGCCTGATAGGAAGTTTCAGTGGCAGCCTGAGAGGTTCATATCTGAGGTAGATTAGATGTATGCCGCCAGAACCGGGGGCCGTAACGGGACTTCTTCTTCCTTTCTTTTTTTTTTTCTGGCTCTATCAGCAGCAGCAGCGCAAAAGTGCTGTTTAGACAGCGAGGCAGCACAGAAAATCCAGGGACACGTTATTTTTAGGCGCACTATCACGACACGACAACCGGTGCTTAGCGGAATGCTGGCAAAGTTTTCGAGTGGGATTGAACGTCCCACCAAGAGGATTTAATTAGCGCTTTGAATGAATAACATTTCACCCATTTCTCTCTCTGTCCTTGGTAATCAGTTCTGGGCCATTAATGAGAGGATGACTATCGACTGGTGGAGCGGGCTGCTGATAATTGAATGTGTAGAGGCCATTAAACATTCCTAATCAAAAACAAACACTCCAAAGCCACAGTTCCTGCGGAGCAATATGCTGCATCAACAATGGGAGCGTGTTGGTTGGAAGCCATCGACAGGAAAAAAAGAGAAACAGACGAAGAAACCACGGGGTGGTTTTCGTATTCGTCCTCGTTGTGTGGGGCTGCTCTGTTTTTCTTTCATTGGCCGATCAGTGCTAACAGTTCAGAATTTGACAGGGCAGAAAATAGGCTGAATGTCTTCGAGCATGGGCATCACAATGGATTTTTCCAAGTTGCTGTTTTGATACAAGTAAGGGTGGGGGAGGAGAAGGGGGCAAGACAAACACTGTAATTGAAATGCTTTCGGAGCCTCAGTTACTCATGCAAACAGGTCAGTAAATCACTGATAGTGACCACAGCATGGTGCTGGAAACCACTGACCCTTTATCGATCCCGGTGCCATCGATCGGAGTTCAGTATCACCGCAACTCATATGAAGTTGTTTCGTCAATACCACTAGTTAACAGTTGTAACCCCCCGCGTGGCTGGTGTAGGACCCCGGAGACAATGGACGGAGCAGCGCGCTCCATGCCGGGATCAAATTATACAGCCGCCTACTTAGTGGTTTCACGTTGTGTTTACAAGCTGTGGACTGTGGATAAAAGTCAGGCCGCAGTGAAAAGATCAAAGTGTTCTCACTCAAACTCTCAGCTGACATTCAGGGTGTTCTGGTCACTCCACAAATGAAAAATAATGATTTTGGACGCTGGTTGCTGCTTCCTACTTGATTTTTTCCCCCACTGAGTGACTTTTTCCTCATTGATTTACATTGTAAGTCATAATCACACAATTACATTCTATTTGTGACACTATGCTGCCATGCATAGTGTTTGCACACAAGCCATCAACAGAAACTTGGGATTCAGTGATAATTTAAAAGGACTTCCCTGCTATGCACACAAATACAGTTGATTCATTTACTGCAGTCACGTTCACCCATTAACTCACACGTCAGTGCTGACAGCTGCCATGCAAGGGGCTCCAGCAGATCCTTTGCAGGGATTACTGTCAGGTGTGAGGAAGGTAGAGAGGTTGAGAGGCCATAAAGTGGGCACCTAGAGCCGAACGCTGAGCGATAGGAGTGACTGACGCGTGCTCGCTCTGCCCACCAAACCGCAGATTGCGCCGGCTTTTATGAGCGGTGTAACAGAAATAAAGGCCAAGTTGCTCAATAAACACGTATTGTAGCGCGACCACAATGAACACCCGGGCCAAGGACGAGTCTTTATACGGGTGTAATGAGATTATCGATTAATTAAAGGAGCGAGCTGCTGAGCCGCACTCGCAGTCGTCGTGCTTAGTGCGAATTAAAGGCAACTGGTCCTGAGACCATCTGCATGCTACTGTGGATCGTGGTGTCAGAAAGCGCTCATGTTCCAGGTTAGTCCGCAGCTTTGATGGTGAGCTGGCACGCAGCCGCTGATGCAACAATGAATTTTTTAACACGTTTGAAAGATGGCGTGAGGACATCTGTGTGGAAAATAAACCTTAAGTGGACGTTTAGCAGCACAGTGGTGGACAAACACATCTTTCAGGCACAGCTTTACATAAGTGTGATCAAAAACAGGCCATATTCACATCCAATAAATAAACAGGCAGCTCATATTAAAGTTAAAACAAAAAGTGAACATCCTGAATATGAAGGAATAAATTCGGTATTTATGAGTGGTCACACATCAGACAGCACTAATTTCAGGGGCTAAACAATCACACTTAAATCTGCGACAACTTGCTTTCCAGCAAGAGGGCATTAGCATTAGCAGGCACCGGTGCCAGAGAGCCACTTACTTCCTCTAACTATGGATAATTTTGCCAAACGAGGGTCATCGACTTCATAGTTTCTACTCCAGAGCAGAGGCGCCTTTACCTGTAGCTGCTGTTTTAAAGGATTAAAGGTTTACTTAAGCAAATATGTCCCAAAAAAAAGACACCTTTTCCAACCAAATGAATAATATTCACAAATCCCATCATGTCCATAATAATGAAGTGAAATGGCTGCGTCTAATCTCATTAGTTTTTGTCCTGACATTGGTTCGCACGCGAGATTTTTTTTTCAAGGGGGGGGGGCTCCGTCAGACGGCTGTTTGACAATTTCCTGCCGCTGTTAGCCGCCATATGCTCTGGATTCACGGGCATGTGAAATTGATGATCCGGTGTGCATCATTATTCCTGCATTACTGACGCTAATGCTAATAAACGTTTTTAATTAACTTAAATGTTATTATATGCAAATCTATGAGGACGTGATGGGCTCGTGCCGTGTGTCCAAAAGATTATCGACTGTGTTGTGAAATGGAAACTCAAAAAAGAAAAGAAAAAGCGACACTCAATTAGTCTCCGTTATCAATCGACAGGAGAAGAGCAAAACATTTTATTTATTTACGTGAGAATGTGATTGTTGATTTAACCTTGAGTATCCCCCCCCCTTCCTCCTCTCCCTCTCTCTTGTGAATACTGTGGAGGATTACTCCTCCTGGTGTCACCCAGAGATGATCTGGAGGAGGAAGCCACGGAGAAGAAATCTGCTCCCTCCACATCGTCATGAGGAGCACGTTTGCGTCTTCGGTAATTGCGTGAGGGACCTCGCCGTTGCACTGGAATTTGTTTGTGTTGTTCTTTCAAGGTCCGCTGCGCCTTAAAAGGACACGCGCTCCTCTGCCTTTTTCTGCAGCGGCTTGTCAACATGACTCGGCGTCCGGCGGAGCAGAAAAACGGGGTGGGGGGGTGGAGGGGGGGTCCAGCCTCGTGTCCTGTCTGACAGGCATGTCGCTCACATTGTCCGGATGAAGGGGGGAGTGAGAAGGGAGCTCTGCTTGTAACAAGCGAGCAGACATTGGCGCCGAACAAGGCGAGTTATTTCAGACGAGTGGGCCCAATGGCGGCGGCGGCGGCGGCGGCGACGGCGGCGGCCATCTGCAGGTCACAAAGCACTTTGAGAATCTGCCCAGCGCCGTGGGGGGGGGCTCACATGCGTTTTTGCAAATTCTGATTGTTTGGTAGAAAATGACGCTTCAGCTCAAAGCTCTTTCTCCCTCTGACTGCTTGCGCAGCACAATTTGACGGCCTGATGTTAATCACTGCTCAGAATTTTTTCCCTGACTAATTCACTCAATTATAGCCTGAATTTAGGTTGACAAGTGCAGATATAAAATGCCCCAAGTTTTCGGGTCTCGCAGGCTTCCGCGTGCTTTTCCCAGACCGTCATCTCTTGCTGGCGTTCAGGCAGGAGACGCGGGTACGATCGCAGACGGAATCGAAGGGAAGCAAACCTGTGCAACACAGTCCGACGGAGCTGCCTGATGCAAGACTTGTGCAAAATGTTTCACGTTTGGAACAAAAAAGATTGGACTCAAGGATCTGGCCAAGAGTCAATTTAGATGAAAGCCGAAGGACGGACTGGTGGTTTGTCGTCTTTTTTTTTTTCCAAGATGGCTGTGCAGCGCATGCAGCCAGGATCTGCAGTGCAGATCCAAAATGTTCAGAGGAGTCTGTGGTTTCAGCATGGGAGACTGGTCAGCCTGAAATAATAGTTTGTGTTTCATTTGACTGCTGTCATTCAAACCGATGTAAACAGAAGTGAGCTTTTGTTCAACGGTTTCTGGCATCATTTAAAAAAAAAAAAAAAAAAAAAACGCACGCAAGAGGTAATTATGAGAAACATGACTGCTTGGATCAGTGTAATCAAATCTTCCTCATACAACAGGAGTCACCTCAGGGGCCCATTTATCTGCTGTGTACATGAGCTGTATTCTAACTAGTCACTTGGGACCAGCGGGATAATAAGCTCCACTTCTGTAGCGCGTTAATGGCACGGCATATCAGATTTCAGTGAGACCACGTGGTTGGTTGATTGGTGGTCAGCCTCTGAGTGGGTTACCAGCGGCCCCGGTGATTGTGATCACTGGTTTATCTGCCACTGTTTCTACATGCCATTTCGATCTTGTTGGATTGAGAGAAAAAGAGTCGAAGCAAGTGATGCACATTTTCTGCAATGATATTTTAGAGTCACTTAAGGTTTGTTTTCCTTTCTTAAAAAAACCCATTTTATTGTGCCTTTAAAAGCTGCTGCTAATGCTGCTACGCTCACATTCTGCTCAGGCTGTGTTGGTTAAACACCTTATGTTTGATCAGTCAAGGTTACACTACAACAAACAGACACTTGAAATGGACCGAGGGATTCCAGTTTACAACTCCAACGGTGAAGGTGAGAGGAGGAAATCACAGCATTTCAAAACATTCAAACACGTCTGTGAAAAAGACCAGTGAGAAATGGATTTGCTGCTGCACTTCTTCAAATATTGTCACACAGAGAGAAAAAAAAAATCCCTCTTTCATCCCTCAGGTGCTTGTCACCATGTTAAATCACATCAGATCAGATACATGATGCAGACATGGTGTATACCGGCACATGCAACATTTTAGGCTGAATTTGTGAGTAAACAGCTTGTGAGTGTGATCGAGTTTGTGCGAGATCGTGTCTCCGTCACCGGGCGTACCGGGACTTCACCTGATGCTGAGCTGGATTGTCCCCAACATCCAAGACGGATGGTACAACATCACAAACCGTCTCTGTCAGAACAGAATCAAAAGCTTTGGCATTTTGAGAAATGTGTCGAATTATTGTGTGTCTTTGTTTTGATGGCGAAGCCAAAAAACACAGAGGAGGGCATCCAGGGTCCTGCGGTCCTACAGGGCCTTAATTCCATCCAAGTTCCAGCACACCTGATTGCAATGAGGGGCTCGTTATCAGGCTCTCTGCAGGGCCTGATGATGTCACGTTCGTTAGATGCAGCTGTGTGGAAGCTGCAGGGAGGGAGTGAGAGCACAGAAACCACATCAGCCTGAGAAGGACACGTGGACATGTGTGGAGAACAAGAAGGTAAGACTGATAAGAAGGAAGTAGCTAGTTTACTTTGTGGTGAATCAGCGAATCATTTTGAAATTCTTTTGTGTGTAGGTTCCTTTAAGAAGCGAGAGGAGTCACGTGAGGGTCTTTGGACGTGCCACATAAAAGCTTTCAATAAGCCCTGATGATGGAGAACCTGATTGCTTCATCCTGAAAAGTATCAGCGTGGGCCAGGTGGAGGCCGAAGCTCCTAAAAAAC
This sequence comes from Malacoctenus tetranemus, assembly GCA_032274765.1. Classification (NCBI taxonomy): domain Eukaryota; kingdom Metazoa; phylum Chordata; class Actinopteri; order Blenniiformes; family Labrisomidae; genus Malacoctenus; species Malacoctenus tetranemus. The sequence goes on from JAUESF010000050.1 coordinate 1,739,861, forward strand.
TCTGCTCAGCAAACATTGGGGGAACTTCTGCACAAAAGGGCCCAAAGCAAATGGGATGAAAACTGAGCTGGAGCTGGATAAACAGACAGAGAAGCCTCTGGCATGTTGAGATGATCATGATGAAGAAGGTCCATCATCTGGAGGAGAACAGAAGCCTGCGAGGCACACCGAGGAGTGCCTCCAACGTTTTGAGGGGGAGGGGGTGGGGTATTTTGACAGTGTGTGTTCAACAGTGAAGAAAGAGCCAAGGAAGGAAGATAACCAGACAAAGAAGGCAGCTTTATACTTGGTGGAAGAGAATCAGAGAAATGAAACCGAAAACCTTTGACAAAGAACTCAAGGATCATAAATTGCATGAAGGGCCTTCAGTGCTAGAAATAGTGTCACAATTGATGGCAAAGAATCCTTCAGGATGGAAAAAGCTCTAAGGGCAACAATGGGAAGAAAATACACTGAAGAAGAGACATCCAGAATAAGTCAAGCGCTCCCCAGTTGGAGCAGCAGAATACACAGAGAAGGAGAGAGAGTGAAAAAAAAATCTCTCAATCAAGAACTGGAGGCGAAATACGAACCTTCAATACCAAGAAGGTGCCGCCGATCTGGGAAGGAAGGCACTCCAGGCTGAATGGAGAAGCTTAAAAACACTGTGAAAAGCCTCTCCAAGAAACGACTGATCTGCAGAGGACGACGGAGGCTGCAAGCAAAGAGATGTTGATGATGAATGAAAGAACAAAGAGGGAACAAATAGCACCTCGGGCTGCCGAGGGAGCTCTCAGAATGGCCATTGCACCCGCTGCTGCCAACGTGTCACGTGACCCAAGTTGAAGTTACACTTTTGTTTGCGAGGAGAGACAATGTGACTGCAACCGCTTGACGCCACGGCAGACAGATGAAGGTAAGGACAGCGCCATCCTTCACTTCATAATCGATTAGAAAGCTCCACCAAAGCTGGTTCGATCCACAGGAGATTTTTCTGTGGCCACCAGGGGGCGATTGAAACATGTTTGCTTCATTTTGAAGAAGCTTCACATGACCTCCAACTTTTCTTTTCAAGGGCCACAGTTGATGATTCGGTCAACCGACCGGTTGTTCTTGATCCAAACACGAGCGAGGTCGACCCCCCTCAAAGGCTGAACCCTCACTCTGCCCCCCTATAGTGAGAAGCGTCACAATAACTCTCACAGCGTGCAGTCGCGGGGAAAATCGAATAAACAAAAGCGATTCGGGGAAATCGTTTGAAATCTGCACGCTGAGTCTCACACATTACAATGATCAGGACGTGCGATGCATTTGGTTCTGCTGCAGTGTGTGAGAGTGTTGCACTTTGTCGGCACTGCCCCCATCATCACCCCCCAACCACCCCCACCATAAAACCACCCCTGGCAATAACATCCAAATCGTCGGAATCAAGTTTGTTGGAGCAGGGAGACCTCCTAAACATCATCTCTCCAAAACTTTAACTAGCTCCAAATAGGTCAATATGTGACTCGTTTCTCTCTCTCTCTCTTTTTGTTTTAATGCCTCTGCATTTTTAGTCTCTCAGTTCACATTTCCACATTGCAGCAGTAATGCTGGGAAACAGTGAGAGAACGCGGCTTTGTGTGAGTCCGCTGTGGAATCAGAACTCGCTGTGAAGCAGCCGCCGTCCCCCCTGCAAATGAGCGAGCGACCAACTTTTCAGAGCCGCCTTTCAAGCCTTCTGCTGGCGACTGCTCGCCGCTCACCAACTTCTGTTTTCTGTAAAGTAATACTTTCAGTTCCTGGTGCAGAAAAAAAAAAACAAAGTCACGACTTTAAAGTGTTAAAGTTTCGAATTCTCTCGATGACAACACAGTATGTATGGCGGAGGAAGTATCCGCCCACTGTTTGAACACTTTGCAGAAGAAAGGTCCGTTTGAGCAGCTGCTTTGAGCGGCCATATGCTGCTTTTTCTGCCGTGCAGGCAGAGCCAGTGAACAGCCGGCGGCTGCAAAAACGAGGATGGGAGGAACGGGAGGGGGGGTTTGCTTTGCCGCGGCCCCGTCTGAGTTTGATGCCCGCTAACAAATCACAATCCGGAGATGCCTGCATATCCCGGGGTCCGCGCTCATAAATCGTGGGGGTCTTAATTTGCTCTATTTTCCCCCGGTGATTTAACAAATGTTGCAAATTACTGGGAACAAATTCTCCACCTGTTCCAGTAAAAACAGGGTGAACAAAACAAAAAGTTTCCTCGCATAATTACCAACACGGTGACTTTGAAGCAGTGTGCTATGGAAGCGTTTAGAAACAAGTGTACAATCATTCTTACTAGAGATCTTGCTGGAGCAGGAAGCCCACCACACCTGTGCATGTTTCACCCCCGACCTTTTGATTTATCTTTACAACGTGTGGATCTAAACTTCCACAGTCTGTTGATAAAAGTGAACAAGTGTAAATGCAATGAACGCGCCCTCAGTCACTCCTGCAATCACACATTTGGGTCAGTTTTTTTCTATTCCTCGTCCTCTCGGTCCGGCCAAAAATTAGACTGCATCGTCGCTTTGTTTGAGCTTTTCTGGCTTTCCATTAAACTGAGAGCCGCGGCGTGGGCGAAGAGCATTAGCGCACTTCCCAATCAAAGCGACTAATGTAATTATACATTTGTGGGTAAATGCCAGCGCGCCGCACCAGGACGTCAAAAAGTACTCGAAACGTTTCCTCTTTCAAGACTGCGCCTGCTCGAGCCCTCGCTCCATTTGGCCGTCCTTCAATCTCGCCTCCCTGAAAAACTCTTTTTCAAAGGCTGCTTGATCTGCTGTGCGTGGCTCGCACTCTGTTTATACATCACTTTGGACCGACGTGTCTGCCAAACGCAGAAATGTAAACCTAATTAGATGAGAGAAGCGCGCGATTGATCCACCTTCAGTTCCTCCTTGATGCGTTTGTTCCTTTTCATCCACCTTTAGAGGTCCTCAGCTCCTTTTTGTGTCAAACCGGAGCCCCCCCTCCTCTGCACCGATGTCGGCGAACACACTTCACTTTTATTGTCCCAGCTGCCGGTGCTGCAGTCTGAGCCGCTGCCTCACTCTGTTGCATCTCCTCAGCAGCGCTTTGTCTCACCAGTTACTGTTTGTCATAAAAATCTGCATATAGATTTAGTGTATTTGTCCTCCTGGGAAATACAACGGCGTTCGCTGGGACTTGAAGGCGGATAATTCCCCGTGCCATCTGTAAATTCTGACAGGTGTCAAAACTGCTGGCACAGCAGCAGGACCGCCGGCGCGACACCCCTTTTAAATCAGACATTGTGACGCGTCATAACGGGGCCCAGCCACAGGTGTTGGCGGGGACATTACCGGTGATTACGTCCCGCTCAGGTGTCCCGGGAAGCTGTGACTTTGAGCCAGACTGCGCAACACCAGGACCCCGGCCATCCAGCAGCCGCCATTAATTTTTATCACGAACACCTGTGTTATTCCTGCGATCGCATGTCAGACGTCCCCGGTGTGACTGAACAGCTTCACGGGCCAAAAAACGCTCCCGTCGAATAAGCAGCCTCACAGCGGAGCATGACGTGAGTTAATAATCGGCTCCGCAGCTGCTGAACTCGACACACGGAGCTCGCTGTTTGTTTTTGGAGAGTTTACTCAGCTCCAACTTTCTGTTGATTAGTGAAACTGGGCAATTATGCTGGGAGCCAGTCACACAAGCAGGCAAACAGGAAGGTACAGCCAGAGCAGGCAGGACTCCTCTCAATGTCATCGGGTTTGGAAGAACAGAAGTACCTGAATTGAGGCCATGCATCCATCCATGCATCCATCCATGCATCCATCCATCCAGGTGGTGATTGTATCCCTGGACAGACTGTCCACTGCCACCGCTGCCATGTCCACTGAGAATTTTCTTGTGAATTCTCTTCACACTGCGATTGTTCCCCTGTCCTTGGATGTGTCATGTGCACATTTGTACCTTCAGAGGAGGAAGCCTTTCTTTTTTGGTTGATATCTGTTGGAGTTGAGTCATCCACAGTCACAGAGAACTCTTTATCCTTCCATAAAGGTGGATGGAATGGTACCAGAGATGGATGGATGTAAATGGGAGGAACAAAACTTAATTGTGGTGAAAAGTGAGTGAGAGGCCCGGTAAAGTGCTGCTGAGTGGAATAAATCAAAAGTTGAAATCACATGTGCATCTTGCAGGAGTGAATGGCACTTTTTTTACGAGTTCTTTCACAGTTTAGCTGAGTTCAGCCTTTTAAAAATGTACATTCGGTACTCTGTCACCGACATTGCTGTTATCACAATCCACGTATGCCTCAATTCTGTATAATATTGGTAAATGTGAGACTAAATGTGAACGGTAGGAGTAAACTGGCTGCTTTCTTGCAGGCCTGTCAGTCACACTGATGGAGTATGATTAATTACCCTGCACCCCCTGCTGGGACGCCACTCAGACAAGACTGAAGTGTGATTCAGAACGGTGATGGCTGACAAACAAACCTCGTCTCGCCAGCCGTTACTACATTTGTCTCCCCGCCACCGGGGGGACTCGCAAGACACGGGCCGTGTTAAAGACGTGCTGCCCTAAAAGTGGAAAAATTTGCAAAGTGTCTCTTTGATTCCTTCCTAAATGCACTGTCTTTGCAGTGCGGATGCAGGTACTTTGTCATCTGTTACGGTGCTGATGTGACAGGCCTTGGCCCGGGCCGATACGTCATCATAAAAGCCATTGAGCGAAAGGCTGATAGCACAGCAGCACACGGGGGGAAGTTCTCCATCTGCTAATAAAGTGCACATTCACTGGTCATGGAACCTGGTGAATGTGTGCGTATGAAGGTGGTGAGTTATAGTAATGGTTCTCGAATGGCAGGGGAGTCCTAAATGGGGCACTTTCAGAAGACAGACTGGCATCTGCAGGGGTTTAAGCCTTCTCTCTCTCTCTCTCTCTCTCTCTCTCTCTCTCTCTCTCTCCGTCTCTCACACACATCTTCACACACCGGGGACGCACACGTCCCCGTGCGTGCGCTCCTGAGACCTGGTGTGATATTAGACTCTATATAACACTGTTACTTCTGGCTTTAAAGACCTCCCAGGCAGTGCACATTCAGCACCAGAGGTCTTACGAAAGGAACAGACCTCTTAACATTTTTTTCCTCCCCTTCCAGAATGCCGGTGTGCTAAATGTTAACTATAGTCCCCAGACCATGCAGCCCTCAAGGGCGTTTTACACCTGTGAGGAGGAGGAGGAGGAGGAGGAGGAGGGCATAAACAGTAAGGAGAAAAGTGACATGTCAGGGTGTGGTGGTGGCTGGTGCTGCTCTGCGTGTCCCTGTGGGCTGTGAGGAGACTTGTTCATGTGTATAAATAAGCATCATCATGTAGAGTTTGGGATTTATAGCCTCCAAGCTGGAAGTTTCTGCTTTTTTTCCCCCACTCTCACTTTGAGAGAGGAATTAGGACACAGTGTGTATTAGAGAGAGAGAGAGAGAGAGAGAGAGAGAGAGAGAGAGAGAGAGAGAGAGAGAGAGAGAGAGAGAGAGAGAGAGAGAGGCAGTGTGCAACTCAATGGGTCGGACTCAGGGTGCAGCAGCACCAGCAGCAGCGGCAACAGCAGCGGACTGAGACTTGGACTGAGGAGGGGGGGGAAATCCTGGTCCTCTGCGCCGCCTGCATGCAAATGGAGAAGACGGGGGACAGAAGAAGGCGGCCTTAACACCCTCGGCTGTAATTTTGCTTGGAAGGGGGAGGAGAAGGGGGTGGAGAAGGGAGGGGGAGCTGGGAGCGTAGTGGGAGTCTGTGCTCTTCCATGAGCAAAGAGCATCCTCGCTGCAGAGTCTCCAGGAAGGGCTCACACAGGTGACAAAGTGTGCCGCCGAACTTCCACGCACCGACGCGCTCCGGTCCACAGGCTGCGAGATGGTCTCCCTGCGCCGCTGCGCACAAGTGGCCACATATGACGCATCTGCGCCTTCAGCTGTTTATTCTCCGTCAGCATCCTTCTTTTTTTTCTAACTTCATGGCTCGCCGGAGCGTTGCGTTCCCGGAACAAGTTTCCCCGCCGATCGGTATGTCCGTCTTGTCCGCCGCGGCTGTGAACTTGCGCGGTTCTCCGTAGAGCCCGAACGGGGTCCCGGCGCGGTGCAAGAAGTTGGTGGGAAATAATCGCGCAGAAACTGCGCGGCGCAGCGGACGGAGGAAGAGGAGGGAGGAGGAGGAAGGAGCAGAAGTGACAGCGGCTGAATTTAGCGCCGTATCCGTGCGAGGAATCAATTCTGCGGGGGACTGCCGCTGCTGCTGCTCGCTCCTCTCCATCTGCACACTTCCACTTTCTTTTCTTTTTTTCCCCTTTCCTGTTTTCCAAACCAGCCCCACGGCGCGTCCCCGCTTCTGAACGCACCGCTGCGTAAACTTGTGCCAAAATCTGGTGACACTGGCAGCCCCCCCGCGTGCGCAGCCTGGATGGATATGTGGCTCACCGAGGGCATTTGAGAAGCCAAAAAAGGGGGGATTACTATCAGTCCCTCTCCTATTATACCCTCAAAATGGATGCCGACGACGGGCTTTGGAGACGCCACTGGATTAGCCCCTCCGCCGCCGATCTGCTTGACATCTGAGCGGCACCAGGCGTTCAAAGTTTGGATAATCTCGATCGGAAAGAAGAGGGAGAAGGCTCCAGGTGTAGCAGGATGCAGTCCGGAGCGAAGACGCTCTCCGCAGGTGGAGGTGCGTCACTCTGCTGCCTGCTGCTCCTCTGGCTCATCTACTCCCATCTGCTCCGAGAGGGTAAGGACACTTACAGCTATTTATTACTTTGCCAGCAGCGGCGGCGGCGGCGGCGGCAGCAGCAGCAGCAGCAGCAGCAGCAGAACGTGTCTCTGTGGGCTTCTTATCGGGATGCAGCTGCACATGGTGTGGTCACATCCTGTGATCCCCAGGCAGAAATCTCTATAATGTTGCATGTAGGACCCCTACAGGGTCCTTGAAGGCATCCCTGCTCATTTTCAGTCAGTACTGGTAACCTTGTTGCACCTTTTTTTCTATCATTGTTGCAATCAAATGTGACATCTTTGCAATTGTAGTGCATGCTGAGGTTAGTAGCAGTCTGGTGTGAGAGCTGCATAATGTAAGATCCTGCACTTCTTCTCTATTGGACATTTAATAAAGTTTAATCACTGAAATTTCAAAAGGAAAAATTGGGATCTAGTTGTTAAAGTGTTATTTGTTGTTACCTTCTCTAACGTTGCCACGCGCACCATGTTGCCCCCCTGGGAGTTCACCTTTCAGTCTTTAATAGTTAAAGGTTGGACAAACAGGACCACAGTCTGATAGTTTGGCTAACTGGTGCCGACAGATTTATGCACGATTTTTGCCCTCAGTGCTTTTGTGAACACACTGAGGCAGGCGAGGACTCAGACCCATCCATGCCATGCTTCCCTTTTGAATAATACATCCGCTGGTGCAATTACACCTTCACCCTGAAACGGAATAGAAAGCAAAAGGATGTTTCCCTGCACTCCATTGGCTGCCGTCCACGACCAAACAGCCACAGATTCCAGCGCCGCCGCAGACTTTCAAAGCGCTGGAACTTGTTGGGAGATGTCGAACACTAAGTTTGCAGATTAGATCTTTTAATCAAGCTCTGGCCAGCAGCATAATTACCACTGTGGAGGAGGGATAGTGCCTACATCAATGTCTTTGGCAGCTTGCCGGGAACAAAAGTAGACCGTGATGTGAAAAATGAACTGCCTGTGTGTTGAAATGTGCTCCCTTTGCCTCTCATTTGCAGTGTTTTCTCCCAAAATGGTGCTGTCACCAGCCTCTTATTGCCGCCCCTGAACCGTCTCTCAGCCCTGCGCACATTATCCGAGGAGCCGCGGCGAGCCCTCCCCTTCCCCTCAGCCATTTATTATTGACTCGTTTTCATCCGAAAATGATCTCATTAGTGCGTTATTGTACAAATTGCTCCATCAATCTGTGGTGAACTTTACTATCCCTGATATATTCTCGGAGTAAACGGGCGCCGCGTCGTTGTGGCTTAATAGTTTAAACCTTTGGAGATGATTTGAGGGGGCTGACACCCTCTGTATGTTGCTCACTCCTCCGAACAGCTTGCAGCTGAATTTTAAGAATGAAGCATGTAGTATATTTTTTTCCCCTAATCCGCACGTGTAATCTTTAAATCCCACTAAAATCCTCCCTTTAAACTCCCTGCTTTGACCTGTCAGAGCAACTGTAAGAGCAATTCTGGCCACCCCGGCTCTTTTTCTCTCCTTTCACCAAGCGTGTGCGAGCTTCACTTCTTTTAATATTTTCAGAGTATTTCAGCCTACGCACTAAACTCTTCATCTTCTTCAACGAGTTCTCTTCCAATTCCACCGGCATGGTCCCCTGGGGGGGGCCGCACGGGACCGTCGGCGGACGTGTGGCCAGAGAGCCGAGGCCTTGAGATGGCGAGGGTTGGGGGGGGGGGCCGCGCTGCCTCCACCATCTCCAGGGCTCATCTGTCACAGCGGGCCGGACAGGAAATCAAAGCGCGGCAGACGCGTGCGCGCACGCCATTGGGCCAGCACCGGGCACGATGAATGGCCTGTCAGCCGCTCTCAACGTCGCCAGTTTATTCAACGATAAATTTGGAAATGTCTGGATTTCCTTCCAGGACCACGCTCCGGTTCAGTGGTGCAGTCAGAGCAGGAACGACTCCTCTGTGCTCGGGGTCCGGCTGCTGCTGCCGGAGCCTTTTTACACACACATTAAGTTGAAGGTGAACGAACAGCTGGCTCACACCCACCCCCCAGTCGCCCCACAGAATTCCTATTTAATAAATTCATACTTGAGGTAGAATCGTGAAAAACGATCATCAAAGTGTTGGACTCAGAACAGGCTTGATGTGATGGGAAATACGAACTTTATGAGGGGACCCGGCCTCAGAAGGTCCTGCAGAACCAGTTTGTATTCATATTTAGGTGTTGGAGTAAATAATGAGTAAATTAGCTTTGACTTGTTTGAGCTTTTCACTCTCTCTTAGAAGTTGTTGTTGTTTTGTGAAGCCCACAAAGACGCTTTGTCAGCAGCCAGCACGTCTTCACAGCTGAACTGTTGCAGTGAAGCGACGTGTCCTCACTGCAGCCTCTGGTTCAAATCTCTCGGGCTGTTTGGCACCAAGTCGGTTTGGATGTAGAGAGGATCGGGTTTTATTTTGAAATACATATCGATGTGGGAAGATGTGGTTGTGATGAAAAAGCAAGAGATTGTTTGAGAAGGTTCGAGGAAATAAGATAAAAACTAGAAAGGAAAATTCAGACGACAAAGGCAATAAATACAACAAACGGAGAGTAAGAATGGGTGACTCCTTTCAAAATACACAATATCCCGATTGATGGTTGACTCAAACACTACAACTAAAATTTGAGTTTGAGGCCATTGGTGTGTGAATTCAGCGTGTTTGGAGTTACTTGTGTGAGGTTCACTCGTGTTGTGTGAGAGGTGACAGCTCCGCTTCCCTCGAGTATCGACTCCATTCATTTGACATGTTGTGTCTGGCGTGCGGGTGAAGTAGCTTTAATCAGGATGAGGAGAAGAGTAATTTAGTCCCCGACAGTGATCACAGTAATTCAGCAGAAGTAGGAACAACGTGTCGATCAGACGGGGTGTGGGAGAGTTTGAACCATGATTCCAGCTCCCCCCCCCCCCCACACACACACACACACACAGGAAGACGTTCTACCTCCAACACTGATGCTTCGAGTCACCTGAGTCACCTGGTGTGTCCTGCTGGGAGGCCTCTCCATAATACGAAAACAATGGGGAATTGTTGTCAGGGAGATGAGAAAAAAGCCAAGTGATGAGCAACCAGGTAACTGATGCACAAAGTCATCAACAGGTGGTGGAGAAAGTTGAGCATCTGTTTATCTCGGGAGTTGATGAAGACCAAGAAACGACTGAAACGAGGCCAGAAAAGTACTCTAAATGAATGCTAATGGTGCTCTGTGTTTAATTCAGAACATAAAAGGCAATTGTTTATCGGGTGGATTACATGCTGCATAGTAAATTGCTTTTTTTCATTCAAATATGTCGACTTTTTTTTTCCTGTTTTCCCATCAACACTTTGGCTTCAGAAAAGCAGCCGTTTTTTTTTTTTGTCATTTCAGCTGTTGAGGCTCGACTATACGAGCTTGAACCTAAACTTGGTGTAATCGTGCCACAGACAGTAATGCTTCCCTTCACGGCACACGTCACATGTCATAATTAATGTGTCACTTTGATTTGTTTGAATAATCCAATCATGGCAACAATCTATCCTGTCAGCCGGGGCGGCGGGCGCGGGCTGTCGATGGGAATGACAGCACACATTTCACGAGCTGCGTCGCCGGGCTGAGCCACTAAATTTTGAAGTGAGTCGCTGCGGCTTCACAAGTCAGAGATCCGCCGGTGACAGCAGACTTGCCAACCCCCCCTCCCCCCTCCCCCTCTCCCCCCTACCAGACTGATATTATCCTGGTAAATTATTCTGCATGCTACCACGGTTACCCTTTCCATTTTTAACTAATCAGCTCCTGAGTGGGAGACGTCGAGTCTTCTCGGGGCGCCGGAGTGATGAATTTAGAAATCTTTGCTTGGTATTCTCTTTTAACTCGGAGGAGCAGGGCCGACCCATCCAAGCATTAAACTAATCAGAGTACCAGAGAATTTACAGACTTCTTTTTTTTGTGTTGAAGTGAAAAGGATGGTTTTCCTTTCCCCCTCGTCTTCAAGGCGACATTACGCATGCAAAGGGAGACCTGCTTTGATTATGACCTTGGCTGTAAATTGTAAGCAAAATCGTCGAGGCCTGCTTCTATAGGCGGCGGGGGGGCTTCAGTGCGTGAGCATCTTTATGAAACAAAATGAAAAGAAATTTTTTACTGCTAAATCAATCTGGCGGCGCACAAAGCTTATATTTCATCGCTCCCTGAATATGAATTCTTTCTCGCCGTCAGCTTTGACCTCCCTTGTGGTTGTGGGGGGGGGGGGGGGCGCTCGCTGCCTTCCCCGCATTGTTATTTTTTCTCCGCGGAAATCTGCGAGCTTGAAACTGCTCCATCATTGGCAGAGCGGTGTAAATGATTCGAGTTGTGTTCCTTCGGTCTTCCGTCCTGTTCCATTTTCTGCCCGATCCCATGATCGCGTTTTCCGGGCAGGCCGCGTACCAATGCTGTGGCTGCGAGCCGGCTCAATCCCGTTACTGTACAGTGTTTATGGGGTGGGGGGGCAACATAATAGCCGTCTGATGCTCACCATCTCCCTTGTGTTTGCATTAAAGGAGGGAGAAGGGCATCCTGGAGGGGGCTCGCTGAGCCAAATTTGAAGTGAGTTAATGTGGCTGTTCGGCCCTCTGTGCGCTGCATCCTGCAGAGCTGCTGTTTGCTTTTTGCAAGGCATATTGCACATTCACTCTTTGTGCCTCCAGCCTATGTTCATCCACGGCCAAGTCTACTTCCACAATGTAATATCTTCTGCAGCCGCGCTGCATCGCTGCTACTGAAAATCTGTCTGAATCCGCCTCCGTCATGTGTAGCGAAGCCCGGGACGGACCTGGACTGTGCTCAGTCCTCGTAGGTGGGGGTGGGGGGGGTGCGTACAGACAGGGAATACTTTCTATTTTCAAACTGCCCTTGGCAATGTCGCACAATGGTTGCCTACAGTCTGTAAGAGCAAAAGAAATTTCATAACTTCATAGAAAGTCATGTAGAATGATGCCAGCAAACCCTCCAGCTCGCTCTTTGCTTCGCAGCGAGAAAGGAAAGTATGTAATGCTGCTGGGTCCCATGTTGTCCCCCCTCCCTCCCTCCCTCTCCCCCCCTCCCCCAGGAGAGCACACTCCTACTGCCGCTACGAGAACTTTCAATTTGTCATTCCCCCGTGGGTGGACCGGTGCGCGCACCTGACACGAGAATTAAATTTGGGCAAATAGAGCACATCTCCGGTGTCTCCACACATCCACCTGGGTGCCAGCTCTCAGAGCGCCTGCATCCCACCACCTTTTTCCTTTTTTTTGATTTCCAAAACTGCACTGTGAACAGAAGGAGAGCCGCAGCGTTCACCGAGGAACATACAAAAGAGCAACATTGCCCCTCCTCGTCTCCAGAAGTCAACCCAGCTGCTCGCAACCCCCCAACCCCCCCACCCTTCCATTCACCAGATTCCCTCATTCATTTCTGACTACTTTAGATTAAATTGCATACTTATGTGCGATTACAGGTCCTCTGACATCAGCGGAGAGTCGTTCACTTGCATAAATATTGATTGCAGACCGCTGCAGTGTATTCAAATAGCTTGTGAGATCAAGTGCCGGCATTCCCCCCCCCCCCCCTCCCCCCCATTTCAAAGCAGACGCATTAATATAAAGTGCGTGTTTGGCTCCACTGCTCTGCTGCCCCACTTGTTTTGGCAGCGGACGATCGCGGTGGTGTCAGGAAGCGTCTACGACGGGGTCAGTCAAACATCTGCCTCCCTCACCTGGCGTCCCGTCACACGCTCCCGACCACGCCGCGCGCGTCAAGTGCTGTTAAGGTAATGAGATGCACTTGGCTGCGGCCGCCTCGCCGAGCATATGCTCGGGTGAGGAAGATTGCTGCTCGACGTCGTCCCGAGTTTGTTAACAACAGAGCAGGAAGGACGTGGAGGTGAGCTTTTTTTGCTCTGCTGTTGAAATTCGGACTGCTTGTAGGGGAGGAATCCAGGAAATGACCGAAAATAAGTCAGATTTCCTGTTGCATTGTGGTTGTGTGGGATTATTCTCAGGCAGTGAAACTGGGATTACAGGAGGTGAGCTGATGTGATTTGGTGCTTAATCCTTATTCAAGAACTTCATTGGTGGACGAAAAGTTCTAAAATCACTTTGAGGAATTAAGTAAAAAACAAACTAAACTGCAGCAGCGATACATGATATATTAGTAGGTTAATGTTGGTATTGCGTGTTGTTATAAAGATGGAATATCAGCATTGGTCTGATATAGAACTATTTTTTGCAAGGTTGGATAAATAAATGTGAAATGTCTCTCAATGAGCGATGCAAAGCAAATAAAAAACAAATCTTTGTTTGACGCCCACCGCTGCCAGTCGGTCATGGCGACAGAACGAGACTATTTACAGCACAGAGGCTGCCTGCACAAATATGTGCATATTTTTGTTTCCGCATATTAATCACCTCCATCAAACAAAACTTTGCATCTCTAACGAGGCGCAGTAGATGATGTCGATCGGCACTCTGACTCGCATACAAACGTGCTGATACGCTCTCGTACTGCGAGAGAACTTCGGGTAATTAGTGCAGCGTTTCATCAGAGTACCTGAAGAAAATATGAATGCACGCACAGGGAGAACATGCAAACACCGAGCGGGCTCATCTCTGCACCACCGTGTCGCCTAAATGTCATTCAAACTTTGCGATTCTTGTGCAAATTTCACTTGAATACGTTTAAAACAGGCACAGCGATACAAAGCGAGTCTGTTTTGCCGTGGATGGAGGTGCAGGGTCTGCTCCATTCAGTTATTTTCACTCTGCTTCACTACTTTATGAATGACCTCAAGAAAAGTTCCAGAGTGCAAATGCGATTTTTAGAGGTTGCCTACCCAAAGAGACTCTTCAAAAAAGAGGAAATAATTGAACTTAATCTTGTAAATTGCTTTTGCCGCTGAAGAACAGATCTCTTTTTTTCACATGTCATGCAACTCCTCGTGCACTTGAATTGGTTTGAATTTCTCTTTGCTGATTGTAAATTTTTGACTTTGGAACAAAACAGAGTCGATGTTGCAGGTAGAAGGTCGTCTTATTATTTGAAAACCATCACATCTGTGCAAAGTGCTGAACCCCTCTTCCCCCTCCTCCTCCGAAACCGCCTCTCAACTCGTCTCCATCTTTCGGAGTGGCTTCTTGCACCGAGCGAGGGAACGCATGAAGCGCTTTGTCCTCAGTTGCTTGGAAAGCACTTTATAAAAATCCATTAAAAGATGCCCCCAATTAATCCAGAATCAAAATAACCATCGGCTGCAGCCCCCAAACTTGTGGCTTTCAAAGTGAAAAAAAAGCCCCCAAATCTGCTGCGAGCAGGGTGAGATAGCTGGATTAAAGATCTGTGCAAGAGGCAGCCACTTCTAATTATGCTTTAAATTGTAGATAACTGCAGCCTGTACAAATCAATTTTGACTGATTACCTGCGTCGTTAATATTTATCGGGACTCGTGTGATGTTTTTAATGTTCCAGAAGATCGGCGGAGGTCCTATCTGATGCGATACGTGTTGATATGATTGTCATGGCTCTCGCTCGGCGCCCGCTCCATTTCCCTTTGCCGGGGAACGCTTCTTGTGTTGACAAGACTGGAACATACAATGAAACGGAGATAATCTCTCCGACTTATTAATGTATGTCAGCTCTGTGATGAGAGTGCGATTAGAAAACTGGAAGGAATCAATGCCTGGATGGCTGAGCCAAGCCGGAGCAGAAGGCCCCCCCCCCCTCCCCATGCTGCAGCAGGGTCTTTATAGGAAATAATTCCAAATACAATACGTCTCGTAATGAATAATTAACTGTTCTTGCTTTACACGAAGTGGAATTTCCCTTAATAAGTATGGGCTGAAACTGTAGTTTGCAAAAGGCCCTTTTCTTTGAAAGGAAACATTGTGAAAGCTTCGCTTCCATCTTTAGCAGCAAGCAAGTAATTACAATCTATAAAGAACGATTGTTTTAATATGGAAATGGAAAACTAGTCTTGGTTCTTTCATTGCGGTATGTCTTGTAATTTAATGACAAATCCCCCGAGGAGGAGAGAGAAAGTCGTTCCCTCCCAGTCTGGTTTTCAGTTGGAGAGGAGCCGAGGCTCGTGTGATTGCATGTTTCATCTGATAAAGGTGTTTTATTTTATTTCTTTTTAATCAGCGAGGACTAACAACTGCTGTGTGTGCACGCTCCTGATTAAACACGCGCACCAGAAGGAAAGCCGAGCGCGACTGCTTTGAATGTCGGGTTTGTCACTCCGTCCCGACTGGCAGACTGTTGTGGAAGAGCTGCGAGGGAGATGATGGGGAACCTGTTCTGGGCCTCTGCCGCTGTGGCGCGTGTGGAGTGAGGCAACCTTATCATGCCCACCTGCCCCCCAGTCCTGCAGGGACACACTCCGAATCAGGCGAGCATAGACTCCTGGCGACCAGTTCCAGGCAAAGATATTCGGATAATTGTGCGTCGGTGCCTTCAAGATCCACAGTGTGTGGAGCACATCTCCCATCTTTATGCTATGAGTTTGTGTGTGTGTGTTCAGGCTGTTTACTGTGAGTGTTTGTGCGCCGCGTAGCTGTGGTGTAGCATTGTGATTCGTTGATAAGGTCATCAGGCTGTCAGTCAGCCTCTGCGCTCCGTATCGGCTTCTTGTCGTCCTCTAGATGTCTGCGTTTTTTTCTTTTTTTTGACAGGACCCAGAGCCCGGACGGCAACCTTCGCCATCCTTCACTCTGCAGCCGCCATATGTGCATTTCATCATGTGAAATAGAGCCGCGGCTAAGTGTCCTCGCGGTGCTGAGTGACAGAACCCTCCCGTCACATGAATTAACTCCTGTACGTATGATGGAGCGGCAGGCCGTGGCTGCCGGCACTTTATAAAGAAGCTCCTCCACCCACATGCCACCCAACTCCCCACCCCACCCCGTGCTGCTGCTTTACTATTCTCCTGCTTCAGGCTTTTTTGCATGAAGCCCATTCATCTGCTCGGTGTTGAAACATGGCAGGGAGCACTGATATCTGATGGCACCTCTGTCCTCCTAGCACCCACCCAAGTATCCGGAGACTTGCCTCAGCAAAAAAAAAGAAAAAAACAAGAGTGGAGGGTGGGCTGAGTGGTGCTGGTGGGTGGTGCACAAGGGAGGAGGGAGGGCAGCACAGCTGATGCTATGAAATGAAATGCGCAGAGCAGTTCTTTGTGGAGGTGATTGTGTTTTATGACTCCCCCGACTGCTGGAGGTAATAATTCCATGTCGAAAAAATGCACCAGTCTTATCGGGCTGAATCACCACGTGCGGCTGCCAAAGGGAACAGCGTCCACTAATCCATTAACCGCCGCACAGATTTGTCTTTTGAGCTCTGCAAATGTTTGGTGTCAAGTGTGAAGCCTGAAAGGGGGAAAAAAAACTACCAAAACAACAGCTAATCTCATGCTAATACAATCACATGTACTGTCGCATGTAAGACGTGTGTGGCCACCTACGACACCCCAGTTTTCAGACAGCTTGGCCCACATTCATGTCTTAGCTCAAAGGAAAATGATCAAGATTCACTGAATGAACACAAAGGAATTACAACTGTGTTTGTACTTGATCTCTGTTGTCATGGTAGCAGTAAACTTTTTCTTACATACATTTTTTTGGTCACGAAAAAAGATTAATGCACAGCTAACGTCAGCAAATTTACTCATCTTACATTACAATTTCTTACCAGCACATGTTTTGTTTTTTTTTTTTTAACAATTATAAGTAAGTTTTCAATGGTTGAACAACTAATCTTGTTTCTGACTCACAGTTCAATCAACTGATCCTTTCTACTTTGGTCCTGTTTACTGGTTCTGGTTACATTGGTGCTGGTTAGATTGGTTTTAGTTGGGTTCTGGTCGAGCCAGTCAGTCGGGTGATGCTTGGTTGGGTTGAGTCTTGTCATCGTCCTTTCAGTCGCACGTGTTGAATCCTCTTCGATTCTTCTTTAAGTCCTGCTTTGTGAAACAGTCGTTGCCACACAGACCGAGACCGCGACATGTACAAATACCCACAACTCTGAACAAGACTGAAACCTTTTAAAACAGTCAGTGAATCGTTTTTGAGAAATACAGCTGGGGTCCATCATCTGGGGATTATACGTATCAGGAGCACTTCCTACGTGACTTTTTAGGATGCTTGACTGAGGCAACTCAGAGGTTATTAAATCTTTAGCTGATCTCAAGCAGTTTCTGCAGCAGCTCGGGTCATTTTGGGAGCCATTCGTGTTGATCAACAGCCGCTTCAACCTTTGCCGTAATCGCTCTTATTCTATGCTATAGAGCGGATAACATCTCACCTAATGAAGCTTTGAGGGTGTCGGGGAGCAACTTTTTGGCAGCAGCATTAGGAAGCGATGGTTGGTGAGTCCAATGGATTGACCTTACAGGGGCGACCGCCCAGGCTCCTCTCTAATCTTCCTTCCCCGCACTGATTTTATTTCACCGTCAGCCTGAATGGCTTTCACTGGCAGCTTTCCATTCAGTGGAGAAAGAAAGTATGTTACTTTTTCCAGATCATTACGAGCGGCGCAGAAAGTTTCTGCTGCTCTCCCGGGGGGCCCCTCGGCTGAACCAGATAAAGTTTAGTTTGCAAACTTTAATAGTATTTATCATAACATTAATTGGAAAAGAGATGAGTTCAAGATGAGTCCGATTTGTTGCACGCACACACATTAATCTGCATTGTGGATATTCATTTTTAATTCTCATTTGTGGCTCCAGTCAACCTGCCTTTGATTTCAGACGACAGGGGCGATAAGGGAAACGTGTCGTCGGCGTAAAATGAAACATTTGTTCCTCCAAATGTGTTTTTGTAAGCAGCAGATAGCCTCAAGCACTTTATTGTGATTAAAGCTTGTTTATCTATAAACAGAAGACTATTAACAGTTAATAAATCCTTCAAACACCAGGAAGGCCTGAATGAAAGACAATTAAATATGTTCCCTCGGGTTCCCAAAGAGTTTACACAAACATCACCGCTGCCACAATAAGTGCTCGGTGAAAGCGTCGGCTCCAAAGTGTCACACAAAGGTTTCATTCAACAAATCTAAACACCGAAGAACATAATTGTTAGAGCTCCTTTGTTTTTTGCCCCGTGGCTGCTGTGAAAGTTTTCAATGTGACTCATCTGTAACGATCGTCGGAGCTGCAGCTCCACTTCTGGGCTTGGAAATTGTCTTTTCACCTCGAGAACAGTTCGACGCAGGTGTCTGAGCTCCGAGCTGCACTTGAAGATCGAATAAACTGGCGAGGACTCTTGAAACAAAGGAAAGTTCTCGCGTCTCGATCGACTGAAACTTCTTCTCATGTGTTCCCATTAACTTTTTTAATCCCGCCTGTCATGCAGAAGATGAACATTCACTCTCAGATGTTTTGAAGGACTGAGTAGTTTTGTTTGTACCTTTTGCATCCCCAGCATCCACTCAGACCAGGGCCGTCACTCCTCTCAGTTTCCAGTTCACAAGCAGTTTCCTTGGCTTTCTTTTGGGCCACCGCACCCTGAACATGAAAAATGACAACTTTGAATTTTTATCTTTGTTTTAACATAACAAAGTATCAGTACACTGTGAAAATCTTCCCATTTATTGCAGTTTTTATGTAGAATATAAAAACCTGAAATTTCTGGAGAAAATCCAAAACTGACTTTTCCACAGTGACTCTTTTATGATTTTTGTTGTTAACCTGAAACCACTCAGGCTGTCAAATTGTGCAGGTTTCAGCATGCACATCTTCATCAACTCATCCTTCTCTGTAGCTAATGTAATTTAGGTCGTAAAAAAGCAGCGGTATTTTTTGGTGCAATCAGCAGTTTGGGTTTTGCTGTGTTACGTCTGCTAATAAAACAACTGATACAAATCTCAAAGACAATAAAAGGGAACTGACGCTCCTTCTCTCACCTACGGTCAGTAAACACGGGATCTGACCAACTAAAAAATGGGCTTTAAAGGTGTCAAAATGAGTTTCCTTCACATGAGGGTGGGGTGCAGCCTTAGATAAATGGGGTGAGGAGCTCTGTAACCTGGGTGGAGCTCAGTGTAGAGCCGTTTCTCTGCCATATAGAGAGGAGCCAGCTGTTTTAGGTGCCTCTTGAATTTGTGTTCCACGTTGTTGTGTAATTTATTTAGAGGAACCTAGAAAAGTATTTTAATGAGAAAAACACATCGGCTGAGAGTTACCCAGTCATTCATGGCGCCTGGAGACATCCAAAGTATCTCTGTCTGCTCAGAGGGAGGTGTGAAGTTAGCCTGCGCGGACCACAGAGATGTTCTGTCCATTTGCTGTCTCATTAGAGTTTAGCTTGGCTCCGAAATGAGTTGTTGTTAAAGCTCCGAGTTCGTCAGTCCGTTTTTTTTTTTTTCTCTCTGCCGACCAGGCTGCACGTTCCCTGCCTGTGGTCCTTGTTTCATCGGCTCATTTCCGACAGTCAAATTGTAAAAATATCCCAAACTGAACACTCGGTACATCATGATAATTTTCGGTTGCCCCGGAGACAAATGTATAATTGAGTTTCTGAACATCGGTAATGCAGCTCGTATGTCAGAGTATCAACCAGAGAGGAAGTTGAACCGTGGCTTTAGATTTCACCCACGGCTGGAAAAGCAACAGGCCTTTTTTTATTTTTTCTATTTTGACCTCTGACAGATAAAAAGTTTTTCACAAGTTGCACATGATTTTTAGCCTGAGCAAGTGAACACAAGCTGCTGGAAGGGAATGATAGATGCTTTCAATTTTATTGTGAAGATAGTCTCAATATCTCCAATATTAATGGGCTGTTTGCGAAACAAATGCTCCAAGGGGGAATCACTGTTGAGATTTTTGCCCCTGAAGCAAAACATTGTGTGACAGAGTGTTTGTGTGCGTTCTTGCTTCGGTCCTGCACTTTTCATTTCTTGAAGCTGGAGACTTGTAGGCTTGTTAACTTGCAGTTATGAGTCACCAAAAAGAAAATGTTCAGATTCTCGGAGACATCTTTGTTTTCCACATGACGCCGCAGCGCATTAAAGCTGAGGACGCGTCCCTGCGCTCTACATTTAAAACACTAAAATCAGCTCCATTTTTCAATTTGAGGCTTCAAAACGAAACCATTGAACTGTTGATTGCACTGCAGACAAAAGACTGAGACAAAGGCTTCGCACAAACATTGTGCCGCCTGTTGTTTTTACCTGCGAACACCAGTTGCTCCCCTGTAATACGTTCATTACACTCTCATTATGCTAATGTGATGTACTTTGTTCCTCGCTGCTGTGTTTGGCAGGCCAGTTGGCGGTGGGAACCTGCGAAATAGTGATGCTCAACAGAGACAGCACTGTTCCCAGACGGACCATCGCCAGGCAGACGGCCCGCTGCGCCTGCCGGAGAGGCCAGATCGCCGGCACCACCAGGGCCAGGCCGGCCTGCGTAGATGGTGAGTTAAATCGTCCCCCTACTTTGCTTGATACAACAGAATGAAAGGTAAAAAACAAGAAAGTGAAGCGTACCTCAACTTTCCCTCTCTCAAAATCACACTCTCAGTGCAAAACGGATGCAAAACAGAAAGCAGCAAAATGCATTTAAACAAACGTTCTGTTGTTTGGAAGGAAATCTGTCAGCTGGTGATCATGCCGACTCTGAATATCAAATTAGGTTGGATTTAATTTGACTTTGCCATATTGTGAACAGACGACTGGTTTGGAAACCACCAGCACAAACAATAACCACAGCCTACACTAGCGTAAATTAACTTTCAGATAGCTGCGACAATTATCCCTCAAATGGAAATGGATGTCTGTAAAACAGTTGAATTTAATGTTGTTTGAAATGAGCGGAGGTTCTCCCTGTTTTAGTTTATGCAAGGCTCAGCTAATTGGTCGCCAGCAAGGGCTTTAGATTTAATGGACCAACTCGACACTGTGCCACTTTATTCACCTAAATCCTGAATGAGAGAGTAGATGTGGAACGAATTGGAGAGCGAGCAGCAATACCTCGCAGGGCTCCCAGGCTCCCTTCACTAGCTTGAAATTATGTCCTGGAAAAAAAAAACTCGGATGGGCCTGAGATCAGTGACTTCTCATGACGTCGTCCTATCATTTCATCAATGATGTCAGTTGTACAGATCGAACAAAACATCTGTCACAAAAGAAAAAAATCAAACTACAGAGTGACATGTTCATTTCAACCCTCATTCAACATGGTTAAACCAGCATCACAGCTGCCAAGCTGAAAAGTCTTAGAAAGTAGCGTTCAAAAGGTTTCACAGAGTCAATAGGAACAGAAAATTCGTTTTTTCCCCCCAAGGTCACAGGAAATGAAAACGTGCATTGTTGTATTTTCTTAGTGATAGTGAATACTTTCTGCAGCAGCAGAAAAAGCTGCATGTCACAGCTGTTGTTGGACACGACAAGAGGGAAGAAAAGTCATATCCTGAGATACAGTGAGAAGAAATCACGAGAACTAATCAACTTCAGCCTCCTCCTTAATGCCGGACACAGACGAGCTCCTTCAGCCAGACAAACATTCAAGCAAAACAACCAAGTAGCTTTAAATTTCCATGGCTGGCTTGTTTACAACAACCTACAGAGCTTCCCTGTCACATACTTGCACAAGCTCCACACTGCTGGAGGCTAATTGCTAAAAAACAAAAAAAAAGGGACAGATTTTAAGATGACGAACACCAAGTTTCACAGCAATGTAAAAAAAAAATGCTGATATGATGAATAATGTATCAAACTCTGAGTGATCACCGTAAATAATGGCGCCTGGAGTCAGTCCCTCTGCCATCACGCCATCCACGGGCCGTTTTCACGCCAGATATTTTGACATAACAGGAACATCATGACAAATCATGGTGGGGAAAAGCACAGGTGTAACTATTACTGTTAATGATGTGTCCGATCCACCGGCGGTCCCGTTCCACCGTGGCAGCCAGCACAATAGCGGCGCACCGCATCTGGCTCACCTCAACTGAGCACGAGCGTGTTCTCATTGTTATTAATTATGCCTGTGAGTTTCCAAAAAACAAACAAGGTCGGAATATTGTCGGAAGATTTTAACAGCACGAAGGAAGAAAACCGCAGACTTGAATCGCAACTTTTCAGAAAGCCAAAAAACAACAAACCCAAAACGTAGCAACTGCTACTAACAGAGTTGACAATATTTAGTGGCTGATGATTATATCCCATAATGCACGGCAGTAGATGGAGTTTCCCAAAAGTGGCTGAATTTGAGTCCATGATGATTTTCGAAGTATTGCTTTGAAATTGACAGTCTGGCTTTTGAAAGTACGATTGTATGGGGTGGATATTGAGGATTAGTGTCCAACCAGCTTTACATACTGGGAAGGCCTTAATGGCTGTGTGCAGAGCGGCGCACGCGCGCACGCACGCACGCACGCACGCACGCACGCACGCACGCACGCACGCACGCACGCACGCACGCAATGATAGAAAGGTCTCACCCAAGCATTGGCACCCAGGACATCTCTGGCGTACTGACACTGTGCAGCCCTCATTGAGCTTCATCGGCTTCTTTTTCGCTTCATAGTTGTGTAGTAGTGGTCTTCTAAACAGGAAATGAGATTGAGTGTGTGGTGTAGTTTTAATGATGTTTCCTAATGTTAACAGGTTCATCAACAAACATGTTCAAACAGCATGGAGACAATAAGGCTCTATTAAATGTAACAGACATTTATGTGTATGTTTCTAAAGGGTATTTATGGATATTATAGATTTTCCTACTGTTTCCAGCCCTGTGTGACCCCCATCTACTGCATGTACCACCCTGACTAATAATTATCGCCTCATTAGGATCAGCACTGAAATAATGCATTTTCTTTTTCCATTAATATCCATGGAGGAGAAGTAATGAGTATCTTACATTCCAGATCTGTCACTGCAGGGACATTTCTGAGCTGCATGAATGCAGTTGTTTGTGATTTCTTGAAAATGCAAAAGTTAAGGGAAAAACAACACGATATTTACTGGCCCATCAAAAAAACACATCGTCACACTGGATGAAGGTATGGTTGAGTCTGTGCCTGACGGCTGCGTGGCTGATTTCTCTTTCCAGTTGTACCTAAACCTTTGTGTTCATCGTGCATCCGCAGAGGTTTTGTTGTAAACGCTCCACTGATTTGATGCCTATAGGACCCTTCTGGTTTTCCACATGCACATTGGTGCTGGCTGGTTGATGAAACCAACAGACTTTAGTTGAGTTCTGGTCAAGTCAGTCATGTCTGTTGGCTTCAAGTCGGTTTGATTCTCATCAACCAGTTCGCTCGGCCGTCTGTGTGGACTCTGTTCAGTATTCACCCTTCTCTTTATCCACTCATTTTACACTATTGTCTGATTTGGTGCAACATTGAGGTTCTTGGATCTTGAATCCATATGCAAGTGGATCACAGACAAACACAAAGCATGTCCTTATGAGCTGAAAGTTACCTTTACTTTCTTTTGGAGCTGCTGTTGCAGTTGCCAGACAGAGGAAAAACAGGCTTCACCACCAGAATGGGAGAACAAGCTCTCCTGAATAAAAAGTCCAATAGAACTAAATGTATCAGCTTCCTTCTTTCTCCATTAAAAGTAAGTGCAGATGTAATTTGGTTGTTTAACCAGCCAATCGATAATCACTTTGCATGTCCTCCTTTTTGAGGCCTTTTTTTGGGCTGTTTGACTCCTAACAGCGTGATCGGTTGTCTGCATTAAACCTCGCTCCAGTCGACCGCTGTGACACCAACAAATTAGTAATCACTTTGTGCCTCCTGTGTTTGCTTCGCTCTGCATCAGGTTGGATTTTTCCACCTCCTCCTCCTCCTCCTGCACCTCCTCCTCCTCCTCCTCCTCCGTCTCCTCCTCCTTTACTTCCTGCACTTTTTAAAGAAACGTATTTAAACTGAGTAAAGGTCCCTTGTAGTGGAGAATGTGCATGTTCATACACTCTGCAGATAAGATTTCACACTTCCGAGGCCCCTCTGTGTTATTGGACAGGATCTAGAGGAGGGCGATAAGAAAGATGAGAGGAGTGGAAGGGGTGAATCGGGGTGGCGTCGGGCGCCTGATTGGATCTCACAATATCACAGCCGCATGCATCCGATGTACCATTAGTTCCATCGCGCAGTGACTTATGATGGCCTTGATCTACCGGCCCTGACACAAGACCGCAGTCCCCCCGGTCCCCCTCCCCCTCGCCCTCTCCTCGCTCTGCCTCTAACTGCCTCCCTCCCTCTCTCCAGACATCTCTTCATAACACTCAACAGATGCTAATTAATTTAAGGAGAACTATGATTACAGCAGCAGGAAATTGATTATTACTGGCTTCCTGCCGCACCACACCCGACGCTCCATTAATGGCCAGTGCATTAAATGAAGAGACCTGTTGCTTCGCGGGGTCACATTAAGATTTTTCTGCTGACAGCTGGAATTGGCATCCGTCATGAGCTGAGGCCAGATTTGCTGCATATTGCATGAGAATGCAACAGACCTAATGCAGCCAGCCAGTCATATCTCCTCCTCCGACCTTTTGGAGCATAATCAGCGCCCGCTCGTTTTCTCCATGTGAGCTCCCATAAATGCCCCTTCGACCTTCGACGTGCATGAAATATTCACCGGCTTTTAACCGTGTTTATTCGTTTGTGTCTCACACCGAGGCATCCGCTGCAGTTGTTGTCATTAACACAGCGAGCACTCGGTGCCGTCTGAACTTACGTTCACCTTTTCACAGCAGCAGGTTTTGTGATCTTTAGTGAAAGGCGGTACGTTGGCGGGAGCAGTGGGTAAACAAAGGCGAGGCGTCCTGTCCTGGTGTTTAGAACCGATATCTATTGTATAAAGGAATGCATGTAAACACAACACCAAAACCTGTTTAAGGTGGGAGGGATTGATTTTTCACAGCATGCTGAATTCATTTATGTTGCTAATTTCAATAGTGATGATAGGATCAAAACTTATCGTCATTGTTTTCCGACAATGATTAAAGCGAGAAGAACTCTGAGAGCAAACCTCCAACAAGATGCCTGTCAACCTATTCCTGTTTCACACACACACACACACACACACACACACACACACACACACACACACACACACACACACACACACACACACA
>JAUESF010000050.1:1810694-1831480 GCA_032274765.1 Malacoctenus tetranemus
CACACACACACACACACACACACACACACACACACACACACACACACACACACTCACACTCACACACACTCACACACCTTCCTTTTATTGCCACAACAGACACTTCAATGTCAAATCTGCTCCTGCCTCGGCGGAGGAGAGCGCGGCGTGTCCCCGCTCTAAACCCACTCCACACAGATGAATGTGACGAGCAGACATGCTGCTGAATTAGATGTCATTCACACTGTGAGGGGTGGGGGGTGGGGGGCGCAGGCAGACCGGTACCAGCACCTGAAAACATTCCCCTCCTTTTCCAGAGCATCTCAGTCCAGGGCCCTGCCGCCACACTGAGGGGGCAGAGTCGGCTCCACGCGGGCGGGTGGAGGGAGAGGGGGGGGAGGGGGTGAAGGTATAAAATGGTCGTTTTGCTAGAGCAACACAAGCTAATTTATCATTCTCCAGGGGTCAGGCGACGCTCCCTTGGTTGTGAATTTTAATGTTGTTTTTTATGGGTCTTAATAAACTCTATTTTGCTGCGAGCGTTTATGCAGAAGAGCACAACATCCTTCACTCGGCTCATTTAGTGAGTCAAGGAGAGAAGGGCCGCAGCCAAATCCAGCCAATGGAGTCATCAGTTTCTCGCACTAATAGGACACAGCGAGGTGAAATATTGATGGTATCGAAGAAGTTATGGGAGTCATTCACGGTTTTTTCTCAGCGTCCACGCCGCACTCTTAAATTGTGCATCCATGGTAACTCGGAGGGGTATGGGCAATCTTAATACTCCACTAAGAGCTTAATCATCGCGCTAACATTTTAAAGTGCCCTTTTTAAACCACCCTAAATCATTTACACTGACATTTTGGAAGCACGGTCCAGCGTCTCGTATTCTCAGGCGTAATGAACGGGCGTGTTCAAACACACATTTTCAGATCTCAAGCCTGATTATTCCTCCATGTATTTTGATAGGCTGTCTTCCTCCACACTGCAGGTTAGTGCGAATGAGTCTCAACATTTAAATTACTGACCCTGCCAGCTTGGACCCTGCCAGCTTGGACCCTGCCAGCGGCCCCCCGAGAGCTTCAGGAGATTTGAGTGGGGAAAAAAAACAGGAAAAGTAATGGATTGACTCTTTCTGGAGCTCTGAGAAGAGCCGTTTCTCAATTTGTTCATGTCTAAAGGAAGCAGCTGAGGTGTCTGTTGCATCTGGAGGTGTTCCAGCACCCCCCTCCCTCACAGGAAGAGGCTATAGAGAAGACCCCTGAAACTCAGCAGGGACCATGTCGCCCAACTGGGTGCCTCCAAGTTTTTCTCGAGAGAGCAGGAGGAGGTGTCTGAAAAAGAGGCATGTCTGGACATCTCTTCTGAGACCGAAGACCCGGAAGACGGAGGTCTCCTGGTAAGATTTTGATTCAAAAACTAGCTGAATTGTAACAATGTTTCAACCACAGACTGTTTGCGGAGATGAACAATGTTGACATAAATTTGACTTTCTAGAAATTCTGATCATTTGCTCGTGTGGTCTGGCCTTCCAATCAGCAAATCATGCCTGGATTACACACATTGGGGGAAAAAAATGCCGCCTTTAGGACCCTTCTGGGAATGATTGTGTTGGTCTCACGCTTGTTTGTGGAGCGAAAACCGCAGACTGACATTTCAGCCAAGCGTCCTCATGGCTATCTGGAGTGACACTTGAATAAATTTGTCCTCCCTTCTGTGCTTTAAATGTTTGACTTTTTTCCTCCAGCTCTCAATAATTAATGCAACATTTCCATATTTTTTTCCCAGTACTTTAAATAATGACCATGTTCCTTGTGAACCTGTGCCCATCAGCCTTGGCTGTGTTTACTGCTAATTACTAGATGTTGACACACAAAACTAATGCAGGTCAACACTCCACATAGCTGCTCACATGTACTAGAGTGATGGCAGCGAGATGTAAAAGGAAGGTACTTTTTTTTTTTGTTAAAATCAATCACATGAAAAGAAATGAGCATTTCCCCCAGATATAAAAGAAACAAGCTGGGAGGTCGTGTTACACGACGTTAATGATGGATCGTGAGTGTTGGACTTTCCCTCCTGACCACATTAACAAAGAGAAGACAGGGGTCAGAATTTGCCATTGACCCGCGTGCTCAGCAGGAAATTCACCCAGATGAGGATATAGATCGTCAGTACTCCTCCCGACTTGTTTATCGAATTCTAAAAGGCTGAGTGACACCGTTTAACATCGGGGTCAATTCATCATACGATTGCATCCTGCCACATCTGTCTCGCTCACCGCCTGCCCGCCGTCTAGACAATTAACGGGCCCACCGCTGAGGGGGCCACGCTGGTTTATTCCGGCGCTTCTTGCTCGGGACTTGAGGGCGGCTGCCGGGTCCCTTGGACCCGCTCAAAGAGAACGTCCAGATGTCAAAGAGGACACTCAAGGAAAAGAACAAAAGTACGTTTTTATTAGGGCAACAGCAGGGAAACATAAGAGCAGCAATGTCAAGTACGAACCCTTTAATAGATGTACGGAAAGAGGATCATGATATATCCCCTCAAGGACCGCAGGCAGTCAAGTTCTTTCCTCTTGATGAAATGCACCATATAAGATACGGTCTGAAACATTAAAGGCAGAGATGTCCAGTCTTTGGCCAGACAAATGTTCAGGAAACACTGACATGAGCCGATGAAATGTGGTTTGTTTTGATTGTGGAGGAGCAGAGTAAGGAGTGCAGCTGCACAGTGTGGCTGCATTGGAGGATTTACAAGCAGAACTGGGATCAGATTTGTCTCTCTGTTATCAGACGCGGAGTCCTCGTAATTCATCACATGCACTCGGCTGTAATGTATTCCTGAGTTTTGGAACCATCCAAAACGTTTTGTCCTGAAGGCAGCATCTCACCGAAACAAGAAATTGCTGCTGCCGCTGATCACCGGAAATAAAAAGCAAGAAAGTACAAGTATTTGTTAAGTAGAAAGTACTTCTTCAACTTTAGCCACGCCCCCCAAAAAAAAGTTATTTAAAAAACTCAAAAAATTCATTGAGTTCTGGTTTGCATGTTTGTCCTGTGAGTTCACATCTCACAGACAAGTGAGTGTGTGAGTGATATGAAGTAACAAGTGGGATCGGAGCTTCACCCTGTTGGCTAAAATAATCCCTTTTTTTTGTTGCGGTGTTCTTCCATGACGTGGACGATATAACACGATCCAAAGATGGATCTGGCTGTAGTTCTTATTATTCAATTTTCATTTGAAAGCCCTGAACACTGTTCCTCTTGGAAATACCAAAACCAACAATGAAATAATCCCACTGACAGGGCTTGTTTGTGTTGCTCGATATGGTTTATTCTTCTGTGTCTTAACTGTATCCCCTTTCATAAATATTTATATTTGATATGGAAATTCATAATCCAGTGAGCTAACATCCTCGTTTTTCGTTAGACATAGAGGTGCCGTGCATCCCTTGAGTCTTTTTATTTTATTTTTTTTTGCGAAGACAGACATAAATAAAAGCTCCTCTCTGAATGTCTGCTGATTGGCCTCAATTCTGCCTGCTGCTCCTAAAAGATTTCATAATACATTTTTTTCAAGCATCAAGGATTCTTAAGAAATTAAAACGCTATTTTGTTGCTAATTCGCCACATCAGAAATGTTGCGACAAACATGCAGTGATGCTCACGTTGGTTCGAATCGCTGAGAACCCGACTGCGCTCGTCCACTCACACGACTGTGTCAGCATCATGACTGAGATTTAGCACAATCCAGAGTTGCCCATACTTGAATCTCTCCCCCCCCGCCCCACCCCACTCCACCCCACCCCATCCCCGCCCACCATGCCTGCAACCAAAGAAACAAGATATGCTCAACTGTGAAATATGTACAAGTGGAAAAAAAGAATTGTCTGTCATTGCCAGTCTTGATTAGCTCAGACTCTGCTGAGCTCAGTGTACTGTCCCAGCCCTCCTGACTGCAAGACAAGGTCCTCTGGGTTTTAGCTATGACAGATTGAGGGTGTCAGGAGGGACTCCCAAGGGTGTGTGTGTGCGTGTGTGCGCGCCTGTGTACGTGTGTGAACACTCGTGCATGCACAGGGCAGTCGTCGAGGTGTGCGCGCATGCATATGCATGTCTGCATCGGTGCGCGATCGTGATGTGTGCTCATTTGTGCGGCGTACAGTCTGTGTTTGCTGTCCACACGTTGTGGAGTGTAAGTGCATGTGCATGTGTGCGCGCGTGCGCACGCGTGGTTGGAGGCTGAGTGTACCAGGGCCAAGAACTCATCTGTGAATCACATGTCTCCCATCAGTCTGACAGCATTAAGCTGAGCCCAATCAATACCCCGAGGGCCTTCAATTCCTGCGACTGAACGCCGCAGACAGAGACAGACACACTGGAGGGTGACTGAGAAAGGGTGAGAAGGGCCAGACAAAAAAGAGTGCATTGGAGAAATGACTTGTCAAGTGACGGATAAAAGTCCAAGGCTACATTTACTTTGCAGTGAAAGTGTCTCCTGGTTTCTGTCACTTTATTTGATTCGCACAGTTAAAAGTGAAAGAGCCACGGAGCAGAAAAACAACTTTCTTCTGCGGAGACTGATTATTTACCAGCGGGACCTTGGACGCCATCGTCAATAACACAATACAGGAGAAGCAAGACGCGGCATTTAGGAGGCCATTTGAAACTTTTCCCGTCACAGCACTGATGCCAGACGAACAATTAGCTCCAAAGTGGGAGAAACCTTCAGGTTTGTCAGTGGATTGATCGCAGGGGGACGCAGATCAAATGTCCACATTAAACTAGTCAATGCACTTTTCTGCACTGCTCAGATATGAACCAGTGAAGACTCACTTTGATAGACGAACTGATCGACAGACAGACGGACAATATAGATGATGCACAGCAGAACAAACGTGCGGACAAATACATGATGAGACAAACAGATAGATGGAGCGATGGATGGATGGAAGGATAATCTGAGAGAGGAGAGGGAAGGCAGACAAATTAAGCATGTCTCTTCTCCGTCTCCCCGGGGGAGGCCCGTGTCCAGATGGCTCATTGGAAAGTATCCCCCCCCTCCAACCCTCCCCCCATCATCCCTGAGTCTTGTCTCTCATGTGACACAGTGGGCTTGTTATCCCTCACTGTTTCCCCCCCCCCCACACACACACACACTGTAAATCTGTGCTGCGAGTCAGAGCAGCAGCAGAAGAATTTAAGCGTGCTAATACGTGGAAGTCCATGTTTAAGTACAAGTGTCAGCCGTGATAAACACTTGAAAACACATCACGCTGTGCCGAGGCTTTACACGTCCGTGTGGATGATAAGGGGGAATATTCACTGACTGAATCCTTTTTTCTTTTTTTTTAATTCATGTACTATCAGCGAGTGCACGCTCGGGATGAAAATTCAAACTCTTTCAGATTTGCAATTTAAGGCGCAATAAATAAATAAATTAAAACCGTCCCAGTCAGCAGTGCTGCTTTTTTTCCCCTCCACAGTTTCTCATATGTATGTATTTAGCATGCAAATCAATGAGTTAGCAAAGCGGTGATTGGGATTCCACGCGTGTGGCCGTTTTTTGATCGGAATTTGCGCCGAGATTCGTCGGGGAAGTCGATCGAGGGTAATTCACTATGAAATATCCAGAGTTACGCTTCGGCGGGCGCATCTGGCCCCCGCCATTCATTTTGTTTAGCCATTCCAATGTGGCAATCAAAATGAATTAGCATGACAATTTTATTTCTGAAAAGGCTTAGGGCGGCCCATTTTTATTGATGAATTTCAATAAGCACTTGACAAAAGGGTTCTTTGGAATAAACGCCCCTCCTCCCCCCCCTCCCCTCTCCCCCCTACTTGACCTTCAGGTATCTGTGTCTGTTCTCGGCATGAATGCGGGCACCATAAATGTCCTTATCGGCCCGTAATCATTTTATATCGCCATCCGGTGCCACGTTCAGTCGGGACTTATGAAAGGAAGCAGGTGAGGTGATGAAAAGGTCTGAATAAATGACGGCGATGGTTATAAATCGCTTCATGTGTTGTGTTAAGGGGCTGCCCCCACCGCACGCGGCTCCGTTTGGTCTCCTCCTCGACACGTCCGCGGCTCTGATGCACTGCGATTTATCGCAGACGGTTATCAGTGTTTGGGTGGAAGATATGTGATCACTGTGTTATAACATTTAATATAGCAAGTGTGAAGATAGAAAGAGTGGGGGAAGCAAGTTATAAAAGAGGAGAAAAGATGTTGAAAGAGTCACAAAGTTTCCACTGAGAAAAGTTCATGTTCCCACTGAGCAACACAATGTTTGTTTTGTTGTTTGTTTTTTTTTGACGCATCTAATGACTTGAAAAAAACCCAAATAGGCTGGAAAAATAAAGTCAATTAATAAACGAGACTAAAAGTCTCCAGCCATGCTGAGCTGGAGCACTTCAATCAGAGTGTCAGCACGCAAACAGACCCACCGTGAACCGGCTGGTTTCCGCTCGCGATGTCTGGATGTAAATGAAGCCACTCGCCTCCAGGAAACCGACGCGCCATATGCTCCCGCGCTAAATGTCTGACGCAGCGAACGTTTTTGATCCACACCCACCTGCTCGGCGTTCGGCTCCACTATATAGGGCCTCGAACAGGGATGGAAGACAGAAGACAGAGCTGCACTGCTTAGGCTAAACTATCATAGCACAAAAATGAGACAGGTAGCTTGTCTCTCTGTCCCTCACTGTGCATCAGGTGATTGGGGGCTCCACCACCACAGAGTGCCCCCCTGCAGAGGAGCTGCTCAAACACTCCTTAACGCACCAAGAGCCAACAGAAAATCTTTGCCATCTTGCATCATCGCAGCCACGCGGACATTATTTATGAGGCCTCCTGCAGGCAGCCATCAGCAGCTTAACTGCGGGCCTGCTGCTACAGGTTGTTAGGGTTTCTTTTTTTTCCCCCGCGATAAACCGAGGGGGATCGGGGGGGCCCTGGGATCCCGAGAGCAACCACCACCCCTTGCTATCATCAAAGAGCAGGTGGTGTTTGATGTGGCCCGGATCAAAAGGTGAAGGACAGAACTGTCCTGCAGTGCCATGTGTGGGGAGAAGAGATGTCACGCAGGGGGGCTGATAGAGACAGTAGAGGGGGGAGCTCTAGTACCAAGCGGAGGCTGCTGTAATTGACACCGGGGGGAGTCCATCTTTGGTCCTGGGGGGATTTCCCAAAAGACCTCATCTTAGCTTCTTCAAAGGCAACAGCTCCATGTCACTCTGCCCACAGATCTTCATCCGCCGCAGCCCCTTGGATCCAGCGGAGAAACGAGTGGAATCGCATCATTATCATAGGAACGCAAAGCAAAGACCGGAGGGGTGGAAGCTCGAACAAGTAGGCGACAGCCCTCCATTGGTTTTTCCACAAAGGGGGCTCTTCACCGACTTCTTAGTGGAAGTTTTTTTTCTCCAGTCTTTAACTCTGTTTGTGTCCAACTGGCTTTGTTCTATTGATGTTCGATGGCCAAGGAAGTAGCGTTTGGCCCTAATCATTTGAAAAGCACATCATACCCCCCCTCCCCCCCCCCTCAGGGTGCATTCTCATTAGTTTCAAAAGTGCATCAAAGAAAACAAAGTCGAGACCATGTGAAAGGAGGGGAAAAAGAGGGGAAGAAGAGATGGAGGGGGGGGAGATCTGGTTTGCCTCACCATTCATCATCATCCATCTGTCTTAAAGGCTTGGCTCAGATCCCTCGTAGTGAAATATGTTGATGAGGAAGAAAGAAACGGCGGCGAGGGGGGGGGGATAGAAGGAAGGAGTGATTAGCAGAGTGAAAGGAGGAGAGGAGGAGGGGCACTGGATGAAAGAGAGAGAGAGAGGGAGCGAGAGAGAGGAAATGAAGCGAGAGGAATAGAGGACAGATGGATGAAAAAAAAGGGGGGGGGGGAGACAGACAATGTTCGCCATCAGATCAATGCTGCGTCTTGGAGGCCTCAGCAGCAGCCCTGAGTGCGGGGATGCTGTCTATAGTCAATTAGACGAGCTGCTTCACCTCCTCCTGTCAGACGCCGGTTAAAGCCCCCCGGCAGTCGAGGCAGGTCTTCCTCTTCCTCCAGACTCAGACAGGCATCCTATTGCTCCGCATTTCCGCTGGCATGAGGTTACGTGACGCCTGTGTGCGTGTGTTTGTGTGTGCGTGTGATTCACAGTTCACTCGAGTGTAAGCACAACTGACTTGAAGTGTGGGTGAACTGCTGTGTCTACCTGCTCAGAGCAAGTTATTCCAGAAGTTTCATCAGTTCCCGCTCGACTTGCTTTATGATTTACTTGGCAGCATCACTTTGGGAACTGAACTGCGTATTGAACATGCAGAACAACACGTCCGCAGGGTGATGAATGTCATCACAATAACCTCCAACAGCTCAGGTGACTCCCGCGTCTCAATGTCCTTGTGAGTCGCATTTTTGTCACTTTTAAATCCGGCACCACGTTGGTTTCCTTTCAGCCCTTCCACCCTTGTTTCTCTGCTTAACACGGTTGGAATAATCTTAACGCATCGGCACGTTGCATACAGAGTGGGTGTTTCTTTTTTTTATTTCCACGGCATGTGGCTTGTAAACACAGCTGGCAAACTGACCCATCTCTCTCTGGCTCAACAAGACGCGAAGGTCACGGCCTCCTGAATGCAGCTGCCAGGATGAAACAGTGCCTCGGAAAAAACCTCGGGGAGACGCCGGCGAAGGACGGCGCCCCGCATCAGCCCGAATGAGGAAGTGAAAGATAAAGAATAGTCACTGCTATTAAGTTAATAGGTAGGAATGCTTCATTTTAACCAGCATGCACCGAAACATCCACACATTCAGTCATTTATTTCACTGTCCACTCGGGTGGTGGTGGTGGTGGTGGTGGTGGTGGTGGTGGTGGTTTGTTGGTACCATTGGTGGCTTTGTGTGTGTGCGTGCGTGCGTGCGTGCTTGTGTGCTTGCGCGTGTGCGTATGCGTGTGTGTGTTGGGGACTGGTGACCTGTTCAGGGCGTAGTCTGCTTTCACTCATTGTCAGCTGGGATTGGCTCCAGAGTCCAGTGACCCTAAGTTGAATACAACAGTGTCCGAGATGGATGGATTTCCATTTGTGCGGCACCATGTCCGTGACCACAGTCTGTCTGCGGGTCCTTTCCGAGCACGAGTGATCATCATATAGTTGTATGGGGGTGCGCTGAAGAGTGGTGTGTGTGCGTGTGTGTGTGTGTGATTGATTGAGCGAGTCACTGAGTCCGACTGAGTTTGAGGGAGTGCGTGCACACCAGTAGCCCCTAATAAAGTATTAGCAGGACAAGCAATTTGCTTCCTCGCCAGGCTCCTTGGCATGAAAAGAAGGACTTTTACAATAATGAGAGAAGCAGAAGAGGCAGTGGAAATGAACTCTTATCTCAACTGAGAAAGGAAAAGTGGGAGACTTAAATAGCATAATATATCAGCATGGCACAGAAGGGGGTGGGGTGGGGGGGAGATAAATAGGGACAGAGGGAGAGAGGCAAAGCTGATTATTCACACATTAGCCCTTTTTAACCTCTGGTTAGGATGAGCTAATTATACAGCAGAAACACCTTTGTGAACAGGGGCCCACAGAAGCATGGACACTCAAAGAGGCCGGAGCTCCCTCTCATCATTATGCTGACAATTAAAATATATACGTTTAAAGTGTTGAGCCCAATTGATACTTGGGATGGTGTGAATTGTGCATGGTGGGCAGATGCAGAACCAGGAAATGAGAGGTCTCGGACATCAACCACCAACTGTGTCACTTTCAGAATATTGTGGGTCACCAAGTTGATGATGAATGTGAGTCACTGCTGAGTTGAAAGGTGTGTTTTTCTGACCGGTGGACACACAGTTTCAACACTCTCGTCTCGGTGTGGGAGAACTCAAGAAGAAGAAGAAACTCCACCTTATTCCGAGCAGCTTTGCCGCCATCTGCAATATGCCGGCGTTTGTGTCAGGTGGAGCGTCATATAAAAAAAGTGATGGAATATAAGCAGGAGTCATCATGACTAAATATAAGACCTGTAATTCTCATTGACAGGAGTGTCCCTGGGCGGTGCTATAGTGTGAGTGCGAGCACTCATCCCTCAAGCTGTGCTTGCTCGCAGCCTGCAGGCTCGACGGTGTCGTTGCGATATTGAGTTTGCATGTTTTCACTGTCCACATAAATGATTGACATTTGGTGCAATGCGTCATGAGCATGATAACAAAAACTCTACTCTATCATTCTTTTTGAAAGGGAATCTAATCTATTCATCATTTACCAACAATGTACCAACATGTGTTTGCGCTCTAGATAATATAGAAAAGATCGAGCAAAACATTTGAAGCCATGTTGCACTCTGTGCTTGCCAATTTTTCACCCCCGAAATTGTGAAAGTGTACTGAGACACCGAAGTGTGCTCACACAATCGCACACTTTAGATATGCAAAGAGAGATCAAACAAGGTCTGAGCTGCTCTTCCATCCTACCCTATAAAGGTAGGATGGAGATAACACCGAGCTCACAGCTGAGTGCAGCTCTGCTCTGCTGTTAGCTCGCACCAAGTAAAGGCTGAACTCTCCAAAACAAACACTTTGTTTTTTTTTCTCTCCCAAACTTTATCTGAGCCCTTCCACTTCACAGTTTGATGCATGGGGGGAGGGGGGGCGTGTGGAGAGGTGCTGCTGGTGGTGACGGTGTTTGTGCTGGAACACCGATGACCCCCGATGAGCTGCAGACCAGCGTGCATGGGGTGAGCGAGAACCACTTCGCCACAATATTACCTGTCGCTTTAAGGACTGTGGCTCCACAGCTGACAGGGGTGTGTGAATTAGTGTTAATTAATCGAAATCTGATGAAATGCCGCATTAGGTCACCACATGCTGTTTCCTTATAATCCAACGCGCTGGGATTTTGGATAATGAAATAAACTTCACAGGTTTCTCCAAGTTGCTCCGATCTCAGCCGCAAACTTAAATTGTGTTTTTGAAAATCTCCTCCCGGCAGATAAAAGGTAACGTTCGGTCGCGTTCCTGCAATTAAAATCTCCGGTGAGCGGCGGGGGGAAGCCGGCGCTGCCGCCGGTTCCAGCCCGTCTCACTGGAGACGATCGCAGTATTGATTTATTTTAATAAACACAGTAAAACAGACCATCATACGTTATGTGGACTTGTCTGAGTGGCTCGTATCTGATCCTGCCGTCCACGCGGGAGCTGTAAATCAGCTCTTCACTAGCGCCGCGCATCCCTTCGGAGGTTTTCCTTCTTCATTTGCAGTCGAGCGAAAGAGAGATCGTTTGAGAGTCATGACGGCAGGAGCGCTCTCTGGGAGCGTGTGTCCGGCGAACTTTATTTTTTGATTGTCGTGGCGAGGATGAGGCAGAGGAAAAACTGGCAGAGAGGTCTTTTTTTATTCAACGTCACTCTTTGTCAGCCGTGTCTCTCACTTTCCCGCGTTTCCTTTCGCAACTTTACAAATCCAAGGCCTCGCCCTCTGCCGTTTTTTCCCCCCCATCACTCTTCCCTTTCCTCCTCTCACACTCATCTCTCTATCTCTGTCAGGATCTTAGCCCTGCCAGCTTCGTCAACCCCAACCCTGCCGCCGCAGCCCCCCCCCATCCTCCACGCCCTCCCTCTCTC
Organism: Malacoctenus tetranemus; assembly: GCA_032274765.1. Taxonomy (NCBI): domain Eukaryota; kingdom Metazoa; phylum Chordata; class Actinopteri; order Blenniiformes; family Labrisomidae; genus Malacoctenus; species Malacoctenus tetranemus. The sequence continues at coordinate 1,822,299 of JAUESF010000050.1, forward strand.
CTCCCCCTCTCCCCTCTTCCCTTTTCTTTCTCGGTGTGAAATGTGTAGCTCATTAGTTTGCTCGCCACACCGTCTCACGTCAGTCTGTCCTTCACATCTCGCTGCACTGCTAAGAAGTCATTTACGCTGCTGTGTAGCCCCCCCACCCCCACCCCAACTCCCCCCTCCCCTACCCCAGCCTCTCCCCATTTCCCTTCCCCGCAACGCTCACCACCACCAGCCCTCCATATGGTTTCATCATCATTTTGCGATAGCGCAGGAAAAAGACATTGCAGAAACCTCCCCGCTTCCCTCCCCCTCCTTCTGCAAACCCCGTAAAACAGAAGAAATTGAAGGGTGAGGCTCAAAACTTGAAGGAGGAGGGAGGGGCGAGGGGATCAGCATTATCCCAAGCGTAATGATACAGCACTTTGATAAAGCAGAGGGGGAAAATGCAGAGTGGGGGGTGTGGAGGAGAGGGAGGCGATGGAGGGATGGGTGGAGGAGTGGAGCTTAAGCTGCTCCCGAAAAATCATGTAAATGCAGAGATAATAAAGGAACTGTTTGGCATTCATGGGAGTGGGTGGCGCATCAGTGGGGAGAAATCTCACTGAGAATGTTGACTAATGCCAGCTCTCTCTCTCTCTCTCTCTCTCTCTCTCTCTCTCTCTCTCTCTCTCTCTCTCTCTCTCTTTCTCTCTCTCTCTCCCTCTCTCTCTCTCTCTCTCTCTCCCTCCCTCTCTCTCTCTCCTGCTTCAGAGCCAGCAGGGTGTCTGGATGTTTTTTAAGGAGGCGGTGGGCTCAGGAGGGGGAGGGGGGAGTGTTTCAGGATGGAGGCCTGGGAGACACTGGGCATGAAAGTCAGATCTGTGTTTTGATGAGTCAAAGTTGCAACGTGTCGCCTGAATTCACCCATCAACATTTTACTGTAGGATGGTAAGACGTATCAGGATCAACACAAATACATCACTTACCATCCCCTGCATCTCACACTACACTCCTCTATAAATAGCTCTGATTATATAAGTGTATATCATTATAAATTAGAACACAAGCATACTCCACCTTTCAAGATTAATCTGCTGATTCGCCTCTGTGACAAACATCGGCTCCATTTATTGGAAAAGCTTGTGCACATTTACTAAAATCTGCATTAGATGCTCTTCATTACACTATTGAGATTTTTTAAAGGGTCAAAGACAAGAGTGTAGTGTAGTGTGTTCACCTGGAAAGTACTCGAGTAGAAATAAAAGAATAGGATGAAATACTGACTCTGTGAAGTACCTTGTGCATAAATAATGTAGTTCTCCAGTGGATGCAGCAACTCTTAATTTCCCGACTCTCATGATGTTGGTTGGAAGATCTGATCTCTTCTTCATCGGCTGTTGAACCTTTGTCTAACTAAGTAAGACCATCTTGGTCCTCTAAGAATCAGAGAACACAGAGGGAGGAGTCGAGGGTCGGTCGCCTCCACGGATCCAAACAAACGCAGAGTCTGACTGCTATTCGGCAGGAGCCGTTGGTCTGGGACTGGTTTGACGCTCGTCCTTCAGTTTGCTTCACTCACACTTCTAATTTAGTGTTGGGAGGTTATTCCTCTGTTATATTAACACGTTTGTGGCTTTTGACATATCCAGGCTGATTATGTTTGATTGCTAATTACAGGTTTGGACAGTAAAATTCTCCTTTATTTCGGTTCTGGGGTGTGTTTTTTGTGTTCATTTATTCTCAGGATTTTGTTGATTCAACAGTTGATTGCTTTTCATCTGTGGTTTCCCTGAGTGGTTTCAGCACATAAATGGCGCATGATGAAAGCCTAAGTGGTCTGATTTGGCATTTCATGTGCAAATAATCTGATATTTTTCCATACAAAGATCAGTAAACTGTCTGGCTAAGCTTTTTCTTTGTCCAGACATGTTTTGCAGCATGGAGATAGACGACAAGTGTCGTCTTTAATTATCTGTGCTGAAATTCTTTTTGCTTTGCCAGTGAAAGATTTCACAGTGAATTTAGTGAAAAGCATAAACCCTCCACTGTTGGTCGTTTACGAATTGGCCACTTTAACCAAACAACCAAAACTGCAACAGCAATCTCCACTTTATTCTGACACACAGATGCAGATAATAGGCCTATGAGGGCGAAACAGCACATTCGCTCATCACTGAACAGCATTTAATGGCCGGTGCACAGCATCTTCTTATGATCCTGTTTCTCTGCCCCAGAATACGAACGTCTCAGAGGAAGTCTTTGATGCCCACAACAAACAAAGGCTGAGAAGTGTTGCTCCGAGTGTGGCCGCAACACTCTCCTGAACACTTCCAGGTCCATGACTCACACTCTGCCCCCCCCCTCCCCCCACAGTACATCAGAGTGAATATGAGCACAGTATCCCCCGCACATGCAAGAGAAATATAGTGTGAGGGACTGAGTCAGTGAGCGAGTGAGTTATAGTAAGTCAGTAATATCACGTGGTGGGTGAAGAGATCTACAAACCATAAATCATTCATCTACGTAGATTTACTTCACATAGACAGAGGAGTATTTCACATTTCAGTTGGATATTGTCAGTTCATCAGAGTTGTTGCCTCTCTGCCTCGGTTCATGTCACGTTTCTCCATCTGCCAAGAGTGAAAAGCAGTGAGCATAATGAACCTCAAGCTATTCATCGCATCCGATAATAACCTGTGCTCTTTGTGTAGATTTCACTACTTTTTCCTGAGTAGATTTGAATGAGAAGGTCAAGTTGTTGTTTTTTTTCCCCCAAAGAAAAGAAAAAAGACTCGAATTCAAAAAATCTTCAACTGGAGTTGAAAAGTTTTGCTTTTTCTCAGCGTCAATAAAGTACTCAGGTCTCTCTCGTCTTGGCGAGACCATTATACCATCAGTGTTGATGGTCTGCTGTGTGGTGACGTGACCACGGTGTGTGTGCATGTGCGTGCGTGCGTGCGTGCGTGCGTGCGTGCGTGCGTGCGTGCGTGCGTGTGTGTGTGGAGGGGAGTGCGGGGGAGGGGTCACTTTCAGCAGCTGGATCTGGCTCCTACCTCTGCAGCACCACAGTGAATATGATGGTATGGACGATGGACAGATAGAGAAAGACTCCATGGACACCCTGAATGGTGGCGCCACGCTGTGACCTTCAAAGCAAAAATCCTCATCAATGTTTCATTGAGACCTGTGCAGTTTGTATTATTGAATCCAATTCACACAAGCGCCCACAGGCCATAACACAGCTCCATTGTCCCTTTTACCATTACTGATGTTGCTATGACAGTCCTGTTTATGGCTGCAGGTTCATCTGCTCCATCTGTATTTCACTTGGATTCAAGCTCTCGTTTTCAAGGTGGCTTGTTCTTCAACCCGACTCACATACATACAGAGTACGAGTACTAAAGTAACTTCCATTACACGCACATTCCTCGACCTCGCACCTCCCGCCTGCACCACCTCCCAATATGTGAGTCACCGACTGGAGCGAGGAGCATTACTCCTAAATGATAAGGTGCACCTATTAAACGGGATACTTGCTGCATTGCAAAATGTCAAGGGCAAGTTTGCCTGGATGTGAAAATGAACTGGCCTGTGTGCGCGCGCGGTGGAGCTGACATTTTAGCGGAGCAAGGTGACCGGTCAACCCCAAACAGCCGCCTCGTTCACTCGTCGAGCCGTGCCAGCGTCCAGCCACGCGAGCGGTTATTTTTATCCTCTGCTCTTTGTATCCAATCGCTGCTTTCATCACTTAGCCTGGACGCTAACAATCCCATCGACAGTCTACTTAGGTGTCGACTCCCCGGCTACGCCTCCCCTGGACTTCATCAGGACACTGGATGTGCAGGTTTCAGGTTCAAAATCCCTATTTCTCAATCTCGTGCTGTCTTTCAGTGGAGATTTTTTTCCCCTCCTGGCTGTTGACAAGGATAACTTAATGACAGTCTCGCTTGCACAATAAAACAATAAGGCACACATATATACCGTATACCGTGTTATGTAGGACAGCGTGTACTCGAATTGCGTTACCTTGACTGTGACAGATGATCGTTATTCTGCTGTCTACCTGCTCAACAAAGAGGGATGTTTATGGCTGTTGGTGTGTATGTGTGTGCACTCAATCATGCATGCCTTCTTGCCTCTGTACGTGAGAGTGAGTCATTCAGAGCGACAGCATGTATTGGAAATGAGAAATCATAAAGGTAGGGAGCTCAGAGAGAGAGAGAGAGAGAGAGAGAGAGAGAGAGAGAGAGAGAGGGAGAGAAAAGAATGAGGGGAAAAACGAACTAATGGGAAATCTGTCTGATGAGGAGTGTGTGTGTAAGCAGATTGCTATATTTTATGTAAATCTTAACCTTTCGAGCAGTGCTGGCTATCAGGCTTGTTGACAGCGTGGCGCGTATCTGTCCTGTTGACAAGAAGAGCAAAGAGAGAGATGGGGAGAGAGAGAGAGAGACAGAGAGAGAGAGAGAGAGAGAGAGAGAGAGAGAGAGAGAGAGAGAGAGAGAGAGAAAAGACCTGTCACCGCTGACTAATTACACTGCAAGCAAACAGTTGAGTCCTCTGTTTACATTTGGACAGCCAAGGGAGGCCAAGATGAGCATCATTAATCAGATTTTTCTATTGCATACAACCAACACACACAAGCACGCACGCACTCGCACACACATATGCACACACAAACTCATAAGATTACAAATAACCATCAGTCATGTTTTTGATTTGACATGAAGGACGGTCTTTCTAATTACCAAAGAGTTTGCAGTGATGAATCCCAATAAAGAGCGGGACCAGATGTGGTTAATCAAAACTCTCTGGGGTTTCTGGAAGCTGACGCGGGGCTGAAAAGCTGCAGTCAAAGTCAATGGGGACACGGGCCATTTCTCCCAAAATCATTTGCAAACTGTTCCATTAGGCTGCTAAGATATCAAAGCATTGGATTTGGCCACTGAATAAATAGATATCCCATAAACTCGTGCAGGCAATATAACAGGGTCTGGCAAATCTGAGCACCACCTCTTCAAAAGTGAATCAACTTCAGAGAGATGTCCGTTCTTTATCGAAGGCTCTGCTGTTTCCAAACAAGTTATGATGCAGTACTTGTAACATAATGAAGAGGATCTGAATGTGAGCAAATCTGTGAAGTGCAGGTTTTAGGGTGGTCTCTTTCGGGGGCTGCCAGGTCCTCACTCAAGTACAGACACCATGGCTGCCAATCACTGCACACAGTGATGTAGCAGCAGAGCGCTAATTAGGGTGCTAATATGTGCTCCAGCAGCCACTGCCATTTATGGATGGTAATAACTTGAGTAATTGATATACAACTCAATTAGTAAAAGCAAAATGTGATTTGTTTTTATTTTAGGTTATTTTACGTTCACTGTCAGCATCCAATGCGCCAAACTCTGTATTATTCAGAAGGCCGGGTGCCATGGAGGTCTGGCCGATGTCTCTTGCACCCAGATCGGCCTCATCCTGATACCCTGTGACTGCTATAATAATCATCGTATTCTTGATTATTCACCTCGTAAGCCGCTTTTTGGAATTCGCACAGTTTGTTTTTTCACTTGCCGCCAAGATAAATAAATCCTGAACATGTGAGCCTGCAAATAAGACCATGCTTTTTGCGATGCTGATTCGCTGAGAGGTGAATCTTGTCACAATCATTTATCCATCTGAGGTTTTCACATTTTCTTTTCAGACTGAAGAAAAACAGAGATTTGTAAATCCAAATAAACAAAGTCGATGGCAGCCTGGCTTTCATTAACACCTGATGGACATCAGAAACGAAAGAGAGGGATCAGGGTGGCGCGCGGAGGCGGAGGCGTTATTGTTTTCGGCCTGCACCACTGGTCATGGGTGGCTTCAGGTCATCTGGCACTAACACACTGGGCCTCAGAGAGAGACACAAATACACACTTAGACAAGGGCCACTAGACAGGAGAGCGACGCGGGGAAGAGGAGTGTGAGGAAAGAAAACGTGTGAGATGGAGTGAGTGTGGCTGCACTCGTCTGCTGCGAGGAGGGAGGCAGAGGTTTGGATCAGAGCCATCCGCAGGGATGAAGGAGGGATAGAGGAGGTGATAAGATAAGATGGGCAGTAAGATGTCTGGGCGTCCAATTTGGACTGCTTGCTGCTGGACACAGTGAAGCTGGAAGGGGGATGAAACGACGAAGGGGGGGGGGGGATTAAAGCTTTTTACAGTTCACTGAGAGATGAACGCAGCTTGTTGGTGGGTGCAATTAAATCATTTGAGTACAGATAATTGCAATGGTGAGCTCTACAAGTCTGCATTGGATTGCCACGGCCATTTTAATGAAATTAAAAGTCATACTTGTGTTTGAGCTTGTTTACATAGTGGAGTTATTGTGAGAAAGAACCATGCTTATTTATTCATATGAGCAACAAAACTAGAAATATGTCTGACTTCTCACTGTCACTGCTACAATTTTCAACATGATTTTTTAAAAACTAGTTAGTGTTTACAAATAGATATAAACAATTTAAAAGGCTCTGAAAAATGCTACAATCTGGTCTGAAACGATTCTTCTCGCCTTTTAGCCAATCCAAGCCCGTTGACATTGGGAGGCCTTGGCACTTAAGAGGGAAACAGACAAGCTGAAAACTCCCTTTGAATGAAAAAAGGAAGCAAGCGGGCCCAGCAGGCTGCCTCGGTGCTCGACTGTGGTCAGAGAGTGGAGCAGGAACAGCAGGGCTGCATGGCAAGAGGAGAGTGAACGTGGCTTCCTCATAACCCAGACAGAGAACAACCCCGGAAACCAGAAAGTTTCGGTCCCAATAACAAACCCTGAGGGATACTATTTGGCGTAACCAGTTGGAATCATCAGTCAGCTTTAGTGTTTATATCTACTGTAATATTTAGATTGTGAAGGAAACTTAAAGAGTGAAAATGAATGGTGGGGTAAGACATCTACCTTCCATCTTTCATATGTCTTCGAGAACTCTTTATCCAAATCAAGGCCTTACCACTGTTAAAAGGACCTTCAACTCAGAATCAAACAAGGGAACTGCTCTTTGTGAGGCGAAAGTTCAAACCACAACAACGCAGAGCAGCCATGGGTCAATAAAGCAAGCAATAAAGGCTTCTATGCCAAGAAAAGGTAAATAGCTGTGGAAAAATGAAAAAATAATGTGTGTGTGTGCGTGCGTGCGTGCGTGCGTGCGTGTGTGTGTGTGTGTGTGTTAATGTGATGTGTGTGTGTGTGTGTTAATGTGACGTTTAGGTTCAGCTTACACTTGGTAATAAATCACTGAGAGATGGTTTGATGCAAGCTTGTGCAAGTTGACTGTAATCAATGTGTGTCCCATAAAATAATGCATCTATGCTCATGTGTACGTATGTGTGTGCGCGGGTGCATTTGCGTGTGTGTGTGTCGTGTGTGTGGGTGCATTTGTGTGTGTGCGTGTTGACAGGTTACAGGTCTTCTGGGCCACTGAGCCGGACAGACAAGACGCATCATTGTCACCTCACGGCTGGTCTGACAGGCAGCCAGGACAGCCATGACAGGCGTAAGTAACACGTTTTAGCCCGGACGCTAACACACTCTGACATATGCTCTCTAACACACAGGCTGCCCACTCACCACTTACAGTTTCCACACTAATTATAGGCACTGCGCTGCGTTTTCAGTGAAATGCCAGTGATTTGGATGAAACTTGTTGGAAGGATGCCTCGTGCACATTTGTCAGTGATGTACAGCCAGTTTGATGCTGCAAAATGTTTCTGTGTTTTTTTCCCCTCTGCTGAAGTCTTCACACGCTTGTAATGTTGTAACACCATTTAGTGAGATGACAAATGACGCATTTAGAGTAGAAAGATGTTACAAGTCATTGGTTTCTCTTAATCAAGTTTCAGCTGGAAATAAAAAAAAATACTACATGCTTTAATGTTGATAAACGCGTTCAACAAGCATAATGAGAGCTAATGGGCTCTATCGTCGAACCAGGAGAATCACGTAAACCCCCCCTCCAGTCTCATATTGTCACGCACAGTTATGTGTATCATCAATCTATGACTTTTGGAATATGCTGGGAGTAATTTTGTGTCTCACTCTCTCAGTCCTCTTTGTATCACACCTTCCTCGACCCGCCCTCTTTGCTCATTTTTGTTATGATTCCACATTGTGCAGAAAAAGCTGTCGCTGACTCTGACAGAGTGAAATTTATGAGTCTGGAGAATCCGAGCCATCAGTCTGCGAATGATTGATTGATGCGTACGGAGAGATAAATTCACCAAAATGCCAACAGAATTAGAATGGCCCAGCAATAAAAGGTACATAGTAACTATGAGGACGGGCTGCTTTTTCTCTCTCGCATTTGACATCTGAGACAAATGAGGTTGTTCAGCCTTTAAATAGTCATTTATTAGACAGTTCATCTCCATTCAGAGCCTCAGTCACACACAGTGTCCTGTGCACTATTGCCACTTCTTTCACCTTAATACATGAGTTTTCTTTCACGACTCTGGAAGCAGAAATGTTTGGCTGTGTACCTCTGGAGATCTTCAAATGTGTTCAAACGCATTGTTTCTCCGCAGAAAAAAAACCTAAGCTGAGTTGTGAGGTACCAGCAAACTCCTCATTTTCCTTGTAACAAAGCACGCTGGTAACTCTGGGCTCTTTGTCTATTGTCCGATTTACGAATCAAAATAATTTGAAGTCAACCAAGTGAGAAATGCAGCCTATGGGTCAAAAAACCACTGCAGGAATGTCCAGTGAGGCCAACATGGGAGAACAACTGTATATTAACTACAATATCTAAATTAATTTTAACAAATGTACGGTAAATGTTGTTCTTGCTCTTGACAAAAAGTTGCAAAAAGTTCAACAATGCTTGAGGTCATACAGCTCACAAAGCTAGCTAGCGTTCGTGAGAAAAATAGCCTGAACATGTTGGGCTTATAAAAAGACATAGTTTGTGTGTCTGATGAAGCAACGTGTAATGAGAAGGTGGAAACACAGCTTGGCTAATAAACCCCTCTCTGACATTCAGTGTGTTCGAGAAAAACAGTGAAATTCTAATATATAAGGACAAAAATCACTTGAAGTCCAACTCCGGATACATTTTCTCTCTCCGATGTTTTGGGCACAATTGAATGGATGTATCGGAGCAAAAGTTTCAGGAAAAGTCCCTCAACCAAATGTGAACGTCAAACACATGCTGCTTGTTGCTGCTGTGTTTGCAGCTGCACGTAAAA
>JAUESF010000050.1:1848904-1860793 GCA_032274765.1 Malacoctenus tetranemus
TGGCGTCTTAGCCCGTACTGCACGCTGCGAGGGGGGAGTACGTCTTAACTGGAACTGCACTTTGTGTGTGTCCGTGTATGTGTGTGTATGTGTTTGTGTGTGTGAACGGTGGCCGCACTTTGCCTGACGTGCGCGTTCACTGTGGCCTCGCTGTGTGTGTCGGTGGGCCCGACTGGATTATATCCTGTACAGTATACACACTGATGCAACCCAACTCATGGCAAGTGGAGGAGCAGTCTGCACATGACGTCATGCCCTGAACGCAGGTGTCGGGTGCGAGCACGGGGACCACTCTTGCCATAACACCTACCTGTCACCCCCTCCACCTAATGCCTGAGTGCAGTCCGAGGGAGCCGTGGCCGTGGGAGACGGGCACCATTAAAGATGGCCTCTCTCCGCCAACACAACTACACGCTCCCACTCCGTGGGGTTCGTGGGGTGAACTGCACGTCGTTACTGCGCAACAACTCTGTAGCGTCCAGTAGTTTATAAACAAGCTGAATGTCTTTACTTGGACTTCGCATCAACGTGCGGACATGTGCACAAGTACAGCAATCAAATCTGTCAAGTAAAGCAGAGCTGGTGCCTAAAATCAAAGGGAAATGTAACTTCCATTGACATTTAGGATTGTGTATTTAAATACACAGGAGCAGGGACACTGATTCACAATAATCATGCTGTTAATTGATCATACTTTATTTATAAAATCAATAGTTAGGTTTTTTTTATAATGGTCTCAGTGGAGATTCTCAGGCTGTACTAATGCATCATCCTTTGATACGAGGCCCGAGGTGGTGCCCTCCCTCAGGAACTAAATGTAATTGAGGTGAGTGAGATGGGAAGAATGCAGTATGCTTTCAGTCAGCACAAATAATGGAGGTGACTGTGCAACGTTGCACGTCAGAGCAGCCTGGAAGAAAAACACACGGTAGCCCGGCCAGGGCCAGATTTTTTAATGAACTGTTACTTAGAGAGGTTTAGAGCGTGAACAAAGTCGGAGGGTCGCGGTGCAAGTATGAGAAGGGTTTGGAAGGTACCTGCTGTTCGAATGTTTCAATGAGGCATCGTGAGAGTCAGGCTGCAGCCTGGGAAGGCTCCAGATGGACGAATGACAGGCTGCAGCCTGGACACAGACGTAGTCACACACACACACACTCGCGTCTAGACAGTTGTCTTACCAAGTGTGTGTTTGGTTCGTGGCGGAGAGCCTGGATGCCAGGGAAGCACCATGCGTGCTCAGGGAGAACATGCAAAGTTTGATTGTGCAGAACGGCGTCTGTCTTTTTCTGCAATATCTTCAGTTTCTTCTGATATCTGGCACTTATTAGGTCTACAAATACACAGGACTGCATTTCAAAAGTAGGACTGAAATACTAAATACAAGAAAAGTATTTCATAAATGTATTTATGACTGAATCTTGCTCTTTAGACATTAATGTCCAGTTCTGTTGCCACTGTAATCACAAGTATGGAGGACGTCTCTGCTGGTTTGAGGTTTTTCTAACTCCGTATGTTGACTACTCTCGATTTTATGATGAGAAGTGCAACAGATCCTGTCAGCGTAAACAGTCAGCTTGTGTGAATCGAAGTGAATTACCCCAAATTTCCAGTGACTGCTGGAGAGATGAGGCCTGATATATCTTGAGAGTTAGATGGAAACTGAAAGCGCTTCAGCAGAACGAGTCAATACACACTGTGTGCATCCCCTCTGTAGGAGACTGTCAGGCTCCTGCTGTGAGAGCTTCAGCTGTTAGCATGCAGACGACACTGAGTTACCACAGTTGCAAGCTTCACAGTGTGGGCGTCATTTTCTGCCTCTTCTTAATGCGAACGACCTTTATGGATGGCACCATCTAATAAGCTGGGATCACAGTTTACCTCATAAAAATGGCATTAAATGAGCAGTTTGTTACTCTTTCTTTAAAGCGCGTATGTGTGTGGCCTGAAGTGGTGGCTGACTGCGTTATCCTTCATCCCAGCATCAGTTTTGTCTCCACCAATACGCGCAGGAGATGTGTGTGAAGTGAGTCGGTGGATGTGGCTCCAAATAGCCTCTCCTCCCACGACTCGCTGCCCCGCAGATCGCTGCTCACATCACGAGCTGCCAAACATTTGTGTGTCGATACTCAGCAAACCACAGAGCAGCAGAGAATAGAGAGACCCCCCCCCCCACCACCACCACCGCCCCCTCATCCGAGCACATCTTTTCTTGTGTCATGCAACGCTTCTGAGTGAGAGCGAAACCTCGGCGTCGAGCTCTCACTGTTGTGGCTCCGCTGGAGGAGGGTGCAGGGCGCAGGCTCGGCACGCAGCTAACGGCCTGTTGACGTCGTCTGTCCTCAGCTCCTCAATAAATGAGAAGACGAAAGAGAAAGTGGCTCTCAAGAAGCTCCACCGGCCCTTCCAGTCGGAGATCTTCGCCAAGAGGGCCTACAGAGAGCTCCGGCTCCTCAAGCACATGAAGCATGAAAACGTAAGTGAAGTGAAAACGAATGCGGAGCCACGTTTATCGCCGCCTTCAGAGGCCGTGCCGTGAAGACGGTGCTGAAGGTGTGATGGGCTTCAAACACTAACGCGGCGTTCGTCACCTCTCTCCTCTCCAACTAGGTCATAGGCCTTCTTGATGTGTTTACACCTGCCTCCAGCCTGGATGACTTCCAGGACTTGTGAGTATTTTCTCCACCATATTAACAAAACCCCCCCAAGGCAGAGGCAGGCAGCACTAATGAGCGACGGGTTCACTTCTCGCACCTCCGAAAAACAACCTCCAGGAAAGCAAACACCGTTTCCTCTTCCAGGGGGGGGGCTTCGGGAACAGGAGAGTCTCCTAAGTTGTTTTGGCCTACATTCGCTCGTCACTTCTGTTTGACGGGATGGTATCAGGTGATGCGTTCTCACGTCCCTGTGAAATTCTGAGAGTCTGCAAAAGTGTGAAAATCCAAGTTTTTCGTCTCGGTAAAAGTAACGAGTTGGAACTCTCAGAGTCCTCCTGAAACTTCAATTGAGTGCTGCAGCATAGTTTTTTTTGGAGAAAGTCGATGGCTGCACTGCAGCTCTTGAGCTGTGCGTCAGAACGATGAAAGGAATCAACACCGCTTATTGCTACCTGCACAAAGATACACAATCACCCTGACTCACTCTTGAGAAGGAGGAGTTGTGTGTGTACAGCCACGCCGACAGTCTGAAGGCTCAGCGGGACCGTTGTTTCTTGTGGCGGTGGAGTGACGGTCTGTCTCTTGTTTCCCAGCTACCTGGTGATGCCTTACATGTTTACCGACCTGTCGAAGGTGCGCGGCCATCTCTCGGAAGACAAAGTCCAGTTCCTTGTTTACCAGATGCTCTGTGGCCTCAGGGTGAGCTGATTTGTCAACACCTTCCATGTTGAAGCTGTGGTTCCCAGCCAGGGTTCATGGGACCCCATATTGGGTGGTCACCAGATGTGACGAGTCCAACCATAGTGTAGTTTCAAATGAAGTATCACACTCTTTATTCGTTAACTTACAGCTTTATTACAACACACAGCAGAAGCTCCCACTTATTGACATGTTACTTCATTCCTATTTCACATGTAAAAACCTTTTTGGGACCAGACAGCCTGTTAAAACTTGATTTGTTTAGTTGTTTTCAGCCACTTGTGAAACGCAACAATGATGTAATCACACACTGATTTACTAAGATAATTGAGCAACAATGTAGGCCTGACCTTTTGTGCCTTAAGCCTTTTGATAAAATCCAACAATGGATTTCTTATGATTGTGCCAAAGTACAGAAGAGCTGAAAAAGCTTCTGAGACAATGGAAACAATTAATACACCACTTAAAAAAGCCTCGACACACAACTTGTGTTACAGGAAAAGAATGAAAGCTTTGCACATCTTTGACAAGTGTCTTTTTCTTTAATCTTTGATTTATTTGTGTTTTCATTGAAATTCTTCGAATGAGATAAAGAGCCTAATTTATGAATATGTATCAGCTTGTAAAATGCCACTTGTTTTGTTGCTGTCTTCGCAGTACATTCACAAGGCTGGAATCATCCACAGGGTGAGTACAAGTCAACGTGTGTGTGTGTGTGGTTTTAGGTTTGAGCATTAAAATAGCTCCTGAGCTGGACGTGGCCTCTGACAATTAGACTGAGACATTATCAAGGGGCTCGTAGTTTGTGAGGTGCTTCTCTGATGCGAGCGTCCAGATGTGCACTCCTCGTATGCTTGCTTTGTTCCTCGCTTGTCGAACGAGCCGGATGAAACCCTGCCCCGACAGGTACGATGGGTTGAGCCCTCTGATGTCGCGGTGCGTGTCTGGAGTTGTTAGGCCACACCCTTCGGCACCGCTGCCGGGACCTGTAGAGCAGGGAAAGTCAGCTCAGACCTGTGCTTGCACTGCTTCGGCTTGGCAGTGCACGCACAAACAGCCGATTCCGTGGAAGTCCAAATCTGTTTGGATGCACTACATTCTTGGAAGGGTCGCAGTGGTTGATGCTTGTACCTCAGTGCAGGAGCAGCTCCAGTTCGGGGTCAGGTGTCAGCGGCGCGGTGGATAAAGTCCCCAATATGCAGGGAGGGGACAAACAGCAGGCAGCGTGACAGACAGATGTGAATGCTGATCACTTTGTAACTGAAGTTTTGTTTCAGTCATGTTCCCACTGGCTGGAGGAGGAAGTATCTGGTGCACACTGGCAGTGAATAGACTTCCATTGCACTTTCAGAGCAGTTGGTACATCATGGATAACACAGTTCAATGAGGAAGCGATGGCATAAAACTATTGAAAAACCTGTAATTCTTGAAAGTACTACAAAGGCAGAGTGGTAAATGTTTCAATCCTGCATATTTAAACATGAAGCCAATCATATATTTGTTTCCAACCACAAGCTTCGTAAAGGTTTGTAGAATGTATCTACTGTTTGGTGCCCGCAGTATTTATTCAATAGTCCTGAAACTAAGAAACAATGAGGTTTATGAAGATTCCCTTTGCAGTCATATGTGGCTTTAGCTGCTAACCAGCCCAGTTTTCACTCTTTGCTTTCCACTTTAGCATGCGGTGGATGCTTTCAGTGGCTGTCAGATCCGGATCACAGACAGGCCACTTTCACACACAATGTTTTTTACTGCTTCGCTGTAACACAATAAAAACCTGTAAATAGAGTTTGATTAAATGGAAGCTAGCCTCATGTCTTTAATGACCCTGTTTCTGCCTTGTAGAAACTGCCTCAAATAACTAAATGATCGTAAAAATATAGAAATGAATATGAAGTCTGAAACATAAGAAATAAGAAATTAATGGAAAAACTACAGAAGTTCTGACAAACATCTTTCTCAAAGAGGTTTCATGACAATGGTCCTAAAGTTCTACAACATTAGACTGAAGTTTTGTTGTCTTGAAGGCATTTTAAAGTGCTAATCAATAATCACTCACTTACAGATTAATATGACACATTTCACAGGCAGCATGACCTTTCTGGATACATCCTGATGATGATGACATCATTATCTCATATTAATTACCAGTTGAGACATAAGTGTGTGGTGTTTGAACTCTGGACTGCTGTTTGGCGTCTGTGCGTTTGTGTGTCGAGAGCCCAGAAAGTGTAACTCCGCAATCACTGTCCTGTTTTTTCAAGGAGTGAAAGTCTTATCAGCACTGACTCACTGTGGCCTTTTTTATCACACACGATGTCGCAATATTTACCAGGCGGCGTGTGGTTCTGAGTCTTGTTACTGAACGGCCTCGGTCTTCCTGCTTGGTAACAAGCAGCTTAACTATGTTGGACCACAGGAATTAGGAGCATCAAAGCCCCCACTGTGCTCGCAGGGTCCTACATGTACAATGACTGTTATTACACAGTGCATTAAGTAACCATGACTCAACTCATTCTCTCCATCAGGATCTTAAGCCCGGAAACTTGGCTGTTAATCAAGACTGCGAACTGAAGGTATACAGCACAACTGGTTACACAAATACAACAACACTGAAATTATATAGAAAGTGTAGCGACAACAGCAGGTAAAAATCTGTGTGGTTTGCACAGCATGGAAAACAGTGTGTGTGTGTCTTCTGTCCACTTGGTTTTATCTCTTTGCAACATCCGACGTTGATCGTAACAAGGCCGCGGTTCTGCGTGGTCAGATTAACGATGGTCCGTTGGCTGAGCTGATGTGACGTAAACATAAACCAGCTTCTCCAAAACGACGAGGCTGCTATTCAATTACAGGCACTTGATGCTGCATGTTGGAAGGTTATTCAGTCAAGAGAAGCTCCCTGATAAAAGGTCCTGTCAGAAGAAAAGGTGTTTTAAACAAAGAGTGAAGGTGCTCTGAAAGAAGAAGAAGAAAGCTGCTTAATAAAAGGACAAAATAAGAGCATGTGGGGGGGAAATGGTGTGTTTTTTTTGTGCTATCAAGAGATTAAAAAATAGAGATTAATTAATTTTGATCTGTAATTATTTAATCTGATTAATCTCCATTTTAGTCTCACCTCAAAAATTCTTGAATAAAGCCCTAAACTTGAGGTATTTGCATTTAAAATTCATAGCATGATTGTATGGGATCACGGATTGATATACAGCAAAAAAAAACTGGCTTCATAAAGTCATTTATTGTTTTTGTGAACACTTGGAACAGTTGACCTCAGCAATTTACATTCCACTGTATTTGAGAGACGAGTTCCAAATTCTGCCTTCAGCTGTTACCTTTGACCATCATTCTGTTAATGTACCAATAATTATAAAATAAACAATGAAACATGAGGTCCATTCTGCAAGATAACATCCAAACAAAGGGGATGAACACTTTTTTTAGCAAAACAAGTGTTAAACACTGAACTTGCTGCTTTTCTTTTGCTTCAGATAAAAAATAAAAGACAAAATATGTGAAACTGACCTATTAACCACAGGGCTGTATGCTAGAACGTCAAGCATGAACATGGTCATTGTGTCTCACTTCCAACAACTCAAGCACAAGAAGCACAAAGCATGAAAAAGTTAGAGATAAAGAAACAAGATTAATGTGATTCAAAGACATAACCCACTAAATTTGACTGAAATTAGTTAGTTGCAATTAATGCGATAATTTGACACCTCTAGGTTTTTTTTAGCATGTGGCTTAAAAGCTTCTGTAAATAAAGGTGTTTTTTAAAACAAAATTAGCACAAATGTTTGAAATTTTTCAGTCGATTTATTTCGGACTGATGAAACTGATGAGACGACCCACTTTTCAAAGGCACTCTCATATTTTGAAACGTGTGTGTCTGCTGCCCCCCCCGCAGATCCTGGACTTCGGGCTGGCTCGCAGCACCGACGCAGAGATGACAGGCTACGTGGTGACCCGTTGGTACCGGGCACCTGAGGTCATTCTGAACTGGATGCACTACACCCAGACTGGCAAGACAATTGCAGCTGTTACAAACCATTACTGCCGCTGCTTCGCTGTCGTCTTGAGTGGGCCTGTCGGTGCTGTTACTTGTAACTGTTTGGATGGTTTGTCATGTGGAGAAGGGAAAAAAAAACAGCAAGTCATCGCTGCTTGAAATGACGCTTGTGTCCCACTTTGCGGGTCAGCAACTTTCTTAATCCTGTCGCTACTTTCTGAAATGCAAGAGTGCCACGCTGGAAAATAAATCAGGGTTTGTTTTTTTGTTTTTTTTCCCCCCTCTCTGTAATCTGTGAGCCAATGATGCAGATGGTTCTGACAGCAGCCTGATAGCGGCTGAGGCTCTGCGACAAAATTGTCAGTGCAATGAAGCCGATTTTCTCAGGCTTTGTGTTGCTTCAGGAGAGAGACGCTTTTCGTTCCATAAGCAGCCTCCACAGAGTAGGACGTAGCACAGAGAGACCCCTTAATGACCAGATATTAACACCCACCCCCTCCCCTTAGTTTAAATTGCACAGTGAGTTTGTCTCCACTGTGAGTAGGAACTCTGCTGTGGCACGTAAAATGCCACCTTCCTCATTTTCGCTGTACTCAGCCAAAAACCAGAAATGGCTCCGACGTTTTCCCACTCGGGTCCTCACTGACGTGTCGCTCCTCTTTTCGGTGATTTTTTTTCTCTAGTGGACATCTGGTCCGTGGGCTGCATCATGGCAGAAATGATCAACGGAAAAACCCTTTTCAAAGGGAAAGACTGTATCCTTTTCATCTCGCTCGTCCATTTGCTCAACTTTTTCGAGCCGGCGCCGCGGCGACGTAATGGCCGTCGGGACACGAGGACGGAAACGTTGCCGTGTGATTTTCGAAACCAATTCGTGGGGATTTAATAACACTTTATGGAAGCGCTGCAATAATGAAGGAGATTGAAAGCCACTTGATTAAACAGTGATGGTTTTATGTGATGACGAGCTTCATAAATCAGGCACAAAAATGCAATTACAGAAAAATACATGCAGCAACAGCAGCACGCCTCCCAAGGCCCCACTGCTTCTACATTCTGCATCTTTTATATCAGCTTTTTATGTTCAATTCTCTTCCTGATGCGCTCAATTAAATCATCCAGGCTGCCAGCGAATAAAGATTGTCACCGAGTGATCAAGTGGCTTCACTTTTCCTCGTATTGTTCTCCTTCATGGAGCTGCAGAGAAGCCTTGTTTTCCACTGCCTCTGTGTGGACGTGTGCCCACTGAACCCATTGATCAATCCTTTACTTTAAAACCCTCCGTGACCAGACATGGACCAGCTCACTCAGATCATGAAGGTGACCGGAGTGCCGGGACCAGAGTTCATCCAGAAACTGGACAGTCCTGAGGTGGGGTGATGGAGATCACACGTTTACATCTAAGATGTTTGAAAGTTTCTGTTTGACTAAAGGGAATAAAGAACGATTCTCCTGTAAAGCGTGGAAACATAAAACTTAACGCTGCCGTTAAAGCCAGGTAGCGAGAGATATCTTTCATTGTGAGGGTGACAAATGTGTGAATTGCCGACTGCACAAGTTTTTAACTGCATAGAAAGTGTTTGCAGATGTACTATATGTGAAATACTAGATCCATCCTATAGGTGGCACTCAAAGAAAGTCAAGGCACCAGGTATTGACTTAATGCCAAATTAAGATTTAATTGCTGGATCCTTGTTTTCTTGTTGTTGTATAAAATCCTGGACTCTTAGAAATAAGGTGTAACTTTTGCCATCTTCACAACGCATTACGCATTAATTAAATAAATTAATTTATATTTGAATATCAACATGTATGAATTTGACATTTGCAGTTGAGTTTTCACTTTTTTGGTCATTTCCAGCTTATTTTGATGGACCTGAAACACATATTAGAAGTTATTTTCCTACACTTCTGTCAGCTGCAGCCCTTTTTGTGTTGAGTTTTATCTCCAGAAGTGACTTGTGCTGCAGTTGACTTAGTGCCACATATTTGCAGTTTGATAGTTTTGCATGTACAGATCAAAGCCAGACGTGTAGTAATACTCTGTAACACATGTCAGATAAAACTCATGCTGCATTCGTGCAAGTTGCGAACACATTGATACTGAAACCGAACAGCACGCAACCACCACCAACCGTCTTCTCGTGTTGAGTCGATTTTAATCACCTGATTCTTTTGCTTTTTAACAGGCCAAAACCTACGTGAAGGGCCTCCCTCGCTTTCCCAGGAAAGACTTCTCCACGTTGTTTCCCCGAGCCAGTGAAAAGGGTGAGTCCTGCGTCCCACATGCTTCCTGTTCTGGTTAATGTTTCCACAAAATCGTAATTTCCACTCGAAATGCACGTCGTGTTTTACAGTGCGAGTAAATGCAGAAGCAGAGCGAGGCCAGGAGGCCGTAGTCTGTCTCGCGTCAGTTTTGATTCTTCCTGTTCCTGAATGTTGAAGCTTTTCAATTCACTGGTCTGCACAGAACGCGTCTGCCAGGTTCAAAGAGGCGAAGCTGTCAGTGCGATGCATTCGCTGTCTTTGCAGTGGCTTCATCTTTTCTTTTGGAGACAGTGTAAAATAAACACATCCTGGAAAGACTGAGCTATAAATGTAAGCACAACACGTCAGTCTGCGCTATCAACTGTGTGCAGGGATCGATCTGCTGGAGAAGATGCTGGTTCTGGACGGAGACGAGAGGCCGACGTCCGAACTGGCTCTGGAGCACCCGTACTTCGACAGCCTGAGGGATCCGGATGACTTCCCTGAGCCGACGCCGTACGACGACAGCCATGACAACGCCACCCTGACCCTGGATGAATGGAAGCGTGAGTGCTAACACCATGTGATTGCTGGACAGGCACGGCTGTAGGATGGGAAAATCAGAAAATTTGATCTAGTAACTCAACTAATCCATCTCAGTTTGCCTCTTTTTTCACCAAAGAAAACAAAGTCACCGAGTTTTCATTAGAATTACAAAGAAACAACTTGTGTGCTCCAATGGACGGTAAACAGACAAGCACAGATACAGAGTTGCAGGGCTCACGCTCGCTCGTTTCAGGCTTCTGAAGATATGAAGTTGAATCTCCGACCTCAGCATCTTTGATGGCTTCCTATTTAAATATTTATGGTTGTTGTGGACAGGATGCACGCGCAGGATAATGCAGCCGCTCTCCCGTCTTGTCCGCAGGGTTATGTTTCAAGGAGGTGAAAAGCTTCGTGCCGTTCCCACGGCGGGACTCCAAGAGGAAGAACACTCTCACCATGTCGCCATGATTCAATGAGTGTCGCATATCTACTGATCCCCCCCCCAACCTCCACCCCCACCAACTCAGCATACAGCCAATGGTGCCCTTGTATAGTCCAGGCCTGGATTCAGCCCTGTTCTTTAACTCCTGATACATTTGGACTAAAAAACAATCACTGCTCAGAATGAATATTTTAAAACTAACCCATCACTTTCTTTCTTTCTTTTTAAGTAAAGTGCAATTGTTCACTCAATGGAGACGTTTTTTTTGTGTTGCACATTCCCTCTCAGTGATTTGTGTTGCAAATGATTTGTGACTTAATGCCACAGATGTTATAATGTTTTGCAATTAAAGAATAAAAACAGATGTGTATGATGTTCTTTTGGTTCTGTTTTGTTTCTGCAGCATCGAGAAACCAGTGGCTCAACCTGAAATTCTCTTATGAGTGACGTTAGTTCAGTGTGGAGGTGAAAATAGCATGTTGATAACTTCATCATCACATGTGATGTGTGATTGCTAAAGGATTTGCCAGTAAATGCCCCAGATTCCCCCAAAAGATCAGCAGCTACCCTGTGAGTGTGCAATATGTCACCAGTGCCTGCTAGTAAGTAAACTAACAGCATGTTGAAAGCAACGTGTATTGTTTATTTTAAATCATGTCTCCCAAATAGATCATATGTGACATCTGTAAAGTTTTTAATTATATAAATTCATGTAGTATTTACGTTTCTGACGTTGCTTGAATGTGTATTTAATCTTGTTGAAACCTTCAGAGACAATCTATCACATGTAAGATTGTCTCAGTGATTGTAGTTAATTGCTGCACCAGAAATAATACTAAACATAAGACTTTAGCAATGCAAACTATTTGTTTCTTTAAGTGAACATTAAACAAAAAGTTTGGGAGCACACATGAGTGGGTGCACATGTCAGGTTGCATGTAAGCCTCTCCTGCATTTGTCTGTATCTTTGCTGATTCTGCGAATTTCAACTGAGATGAACCCGAGAAAGCCTGAAGCTGATCCAAGATCAGTGCAGCCTGGGAGCTGTCACTGACCCGGTTCAGGAGCTTGCGCGCGAAAATCATGAGCGGGTGACGTCAGGAGCGTACGCTAAACTTGTAGCAATCTGTTGAGATCAAGCAGCCAATGGGCGCCTACAAAACGGAAGTGAAATATTTTACTGTCAAAATAAAAAAAAAAACAACGAATGATGTTTTGATGCTACGAGAATTGAACCCATTCTGCCAAGTCATGCAATATCTTGAATGTTATGTAGCCGAAAAAAGAGCAAA
>JAUESF010000050.1:1955310-1967520 GCA_032274765.1 Malacoctenus tetranemus
AGTCTCGTCACAGCAAAAACTTTCTGTGGCGTGTGTGTGTGTGTGTGTGTGTGTGTGTGTGTGTGTGTGTGTGTGTGTGTGTGTGAGAATACTTTTAGTTCCATCGCCATCCTTTCTGTGTTTGCGCCCTCCTCCCCCACCTCATTGTTTATTCAGCCTATCAAACTGTGCTCTTTCCTTTCCTATAATATCAATTAGAGGAATTTCAGCACAACTTTATTTTATTTTCTTCATTAATTTTAGAGTTGACAACTTTCCTCCATCGTGCACTGCAACAGGCTGTCGGTCAGGAGCTGCAGAATTAAGATAACAGACTGTGAAGCTGGTCCTCCTGTGACTATGTGTCTCAGTGTGATGTGTGGAGTGGGACAGGTGTCCCTTGTCTCCTTGAGGACAGATTTTCTGGTAGACAGCTGAGACGAGTCCTCCTGTTACATAACCAAGTCTGCGGATCACAGCTGGTCTGGGAGTTGTGAATTGAGCATGTCAGGGGTGGAGGACACCTTGAGAGACAATGTGTACAGAATGCAAACTGTTCTCCCTCTTTCCTTGACTATAGGCTATAAGCGCACGTGGGGACTACCAGTGACAGACTGCTGATTCTGATCACAGACTGACAAGCTGTGGGGAAAAAAGACTTTAGTTGTTCCAGCTTTACGGGGATTCGCTTGAATAAATGAATTACACAAACCACCTGCAATGCACTGTCTTCATGTAACTGACCCTCACTGGCTGCAATGAGAGTTGTGAAAGCAGCTGATGTCTGTGCTGCATTCAAGTACCGCTCTGAAAAAAGCGTTGCTAAGGCGTAAAGTTTGGCGCTTCTTCACAAATCAACAGCCAAAGAAAAGTAGCAGTGTTTATACGTGACTCTACGACAGTAACTCAGAATTTCCTTTCACCTTTTCATGTGTTTGTGATCTGTTTTGATTTGCATTGATGGAGAAGTTAGAGGAGAAACGAGTGTTCATGAAGGCAACATGCCTGACGCGCCCCTGCGCCGCCTTACGTGCGCGCTCAGAGAGGGCGGGGCTTGTGCTTAAATGCGTTGTGGCAGAGCCAGAGGTGAAGTGTCCGGTGTGTGAATCCTGCGGCGTAGCTACTCCCTAATAACACATCTGAAGCACGAAGATGTCGGTGGTTTGTCTCAGCCGCAATGTTCTGGCGATCAGGAACTCTGGCGTGATGTTGGTGAGTAACAAGCTATTTGTTTATGCCATTTTACAGCAATAACAGACTGGTGAGCTTTGTCACTGAGTGCAGCGAGGTAAAACGGAGGAACTGGCTGCTTTGACAACAGTTTCTACTTGATCAAAAATCCAAATCACAACCAGCTCATCATATTCACTGATAATGACCTTGTCAATATTACTTAATGTTAAACAACTTGTGACGCGACTCTACACGCCCAGTGCGCTGTGATACAAAGTGAGGATGGTTGATCACATACCACTGCACTTTTAAAGTCTAATAACACTTCAGAAATTCACGTACACTCAACATTTTTACTTTAGTTAATAATGTTGTAAACACCCTCCCAATATCCCTCCACCGAAGCTGTGTGTGACTTCTTCCTCTTCCTAAATTCCTTTACATTAAAGTCTGGATCTATTGAAGCAGTTCTAAACACGTCTTGTATCTATTTATGCCACGTACACGTGCTGAAATTATCAGCCGGCGAATTTAGGAGCCTTTTTCCTTGTCCAGAAAGAGTCAGTTAGGTAATCAAAGACAGCAAGTGATGTAACACTTGAACGACAGTACCGGCTCGCAGCCGCTAGAGGAAGCCCGCGGACCGCCTGTTAGGAAAGCAGCGCTGTGGACTGTGTTAAAACTGTTGAGAAACAGAGCATATTAGTACCATCTGCAAGCACTTTTTCCAACAAAAAAATGACACGAGATCAATTAATATTCCCATTAGTATTGATCTTGCTCTATGACGTTTATAATGAATATAGTGTTGTTGTTTTTGTGTTTATGAACTATGTGTCAGCGTTTCCTTCAGAGGATAGAATTACAAAGAGCCTCCCGCTCCAAATTAGGTCGACCTAACCAACAACAAGGTCACATAAAGCTGCTCCTTTATGTGTAACTTAGTTGCCTTTTTTTTTTTTTATTGCGAATGAAATAAGGTTTAAGAGTGAAAACCACCCTGATGTGTGGAGTGGCCTCATGTGGTGTTGCCCAGTAATAAGCATGTACTGTATTTCTTGGTGCAGATGGTGCGGTATGCTCAGACTGCAGCCGCTCCAGCTCCTGAGCCCAGGATCAAGAAGTTCCAGGTGTACCGCTGGGACCCCGACACGGCCGGGGACAAACCACGGATGCAGACATACGAGATCGACTTGAACACGTGAGTCTCGACGGAACCGGTGGCTCAGAAAGTTCGGAGGGGGGGGCTTGTTTTTTATCAGTTTGTTTTTCGATTTCTTTACACCTTTTTTTTTCCGCCCTCAGCTGTGGACCGATGGTTCTGGATGCCCTCATCAAGATCAAGAATGAAATGGACCCCACACTGACATTCAGGCGTTCCTGTCGTGAGGGTGAGAGCGATTCAGCTGGCTGATTAGGCTGTAACTATGTTTAAAACCTGAGTATGTTTGCATCCCTCTAGCAAAAAACATCCATCCAATGTCTTCTAAATGCAGGTTCTTGAATATTTGTCAACAGCTGCTGCACCAGGTCCAGGTCTCTGCGTGCCCCCTCGTCTCTTTTCCGTCCCCTCATTGCTTCTGACTTCTGCCCCCCTCCAGGTATCTGTGGCTCATGCGCCATGAACATAAATGGTGGGAACACGCTGGCGTGTCTCAACAAAATCGATGTCAACACCAGTAAAGTCACCAAGATCTACCCGCTGCCACACATGTATGTGGTCAAGGACCTGGTGCCTGTAAGTGCCACAGTGAGGAGAGGCTGAAGCAGAGAGCTTCTGGCAGAGCTGGAGTCAAACTGAATGACCCCTCCTCCGCTCCTCCTCTCAGTATAACTCCCGCACCCTGTGTTGTTTACTCCCACCAGGACATGAGCAACTTCTATGCACAGTACAAATCCATCGAGCCCTACCTAAAGAAGAAGGACGAGGCCCAAGAGGGCAAGGAGCAGTACTTCCAGTCAGTGGATGACAGGCAGAAGCTGGTAAGTGAGCCGACATGGAACTGTGGCCACACAAAACTGTCACACAGCGTGGTTGCTGACCCCTCCCTCTCCCCCTCCCCTCCCCTCCCCCGCCCCTCCCCCCACAGGACGGCCTGTATGAGTGCATCCTCTGCGCGTGCTGCAGCACCAGCTGTCCCAGCTACTGGTGGAACGGAGACAAATACCTGGGACCTGCCGTATTGATGCAGGTGAGTCCAGGAACTAAAAAAAAAAACACAAACAAACCGTTAGCAACCATCATTTATTTTGCCTCAACTGGTTTCTGTTGCTTTGGTGCACTGTACTAATATTGTCTGGATTGGCCTCCACCACCAGCGTCTCATGACTACATCCAGCTGTGCTGAGATGTTTGGTTTTTTTTGCCAAGTTTCATTTCAAACCTGTCTTCAACAGTGCCCCCTGCTGGCACCTTCTGTGTTCTTCTCCCTCTGCTTGGTGTTTCCGTCTTTTACTCTATTCTGCCAAAAAATGATGTTTGATGATGAGTTGCTGTAACCTGGACTCATGTGTGTTGTGACTGTAAAAGTTTGTAGTTCTTGTGAACCCAAACTGCAACAATGCAGCTTGTTTACGTCGTTGACACAGTTCTGTTTGTTTCGGAGCATTTGTTGCCTTCTTGCTGGTCACTGACGGCGGGCCCCTGTTCCTAAACCCTGCGTTACCATCTCCCAGGCTTACCGCTGGATGATTGACTCCCGTGATGAGTTCACCGAGGAGCGACTGTCCAAACTCCAGGACCCCTTCTCCCTTTACCGCTGCCACACCATCATGAACTGCACCAAGACCTGCCCCAAGGTACCCGAAAGTTCACCGGCGCACCACTGGCATTCCCATGGCGCAGAATCAGTTTCAGCCATCTGACTGTGTGTCTTTTCGTGCTTCCCCAACAGGGACTCAACCCAGGAAAGGCCATCGCCGAGATCAAGAAAATGATGGCGACTTACAAAGAGAAGAAGGCAGCAGCCTCATGAAGACGGAGGGGGAACCAAAGCGGCTCCAGAGCTTCTAAACCACCTGGAGGACTGAAAGAGCCCATGGGGGACTTTTGCTTCTATCAGCACCTTGTATGATTTGGAGAAGGCGTCAGTGTGTGGGTGTTTCAGAGCGAGTGAGTGAGTGTGTGTCAGGGCTGACTGGCAGCTGAGTGCTTATGGTGCTGTCAGCAGCAGGTCCCAGGTTCAATTCCTGGCTGGCGAGAGCTGACACGTCATTCCTCTGCACAGTTTCCTCACATCTATTTAATAAGGCAGAATGCTGCTACCTACCGGACTTGTATATATTTAGTGTTGTGACATGTTGGACCACAGCTCTGTGTACAAAATACACAAACTACACAAAATACTCGTAATTAAACTGTCTGTACTCCAATAGGTGCTTCTTAAAAATGTGCAGAGCTCATATGAAGATTGTTCACATTTCTGGATCAGAGAAAAGGAGCAAGTAGCTCCGTGTCGACTCCCTTTGCAGTCGACACAAGATACCATCCATTCTCTCCTGCTGTCATCAGATAATTTATTTGTTTTTATCACAATAAATGCTCATCAAAACAAACATTTCTCCATCTGTAGCTGTTTTATGGGAGAGGGCATTTCTGTGACTGAAGCTGGTTAACCCTGTCTGTTGCCAGGACAACCTGTGGATGGACAGACACTTTGGGCTGGTCAACAAAGTGAGTTGAGAGCGATGTTGTTCAGGTTAATGTTTCCTCTGAGCAGCTGTCTGCTCTTAGAGAACTGGAGGAGAAATCAGTGAAAAACAGAATCACCTTTATTGACACTGAGTTTAGCAGTCACATGATCTTTATTGTTGTAAAAAGAGCAAAATACAAAAGCAATTGTGACTTCCTCTATAAGAATAAAGCCATTTTCTGGACTGAGCTGCTTCAGCGACACTCTGTCATTCCCACAGAGCTGAGCGAGACTTCATACACTGTGGTCAACATTTACTGGCACAATGTAGCAATGGTTAAAAAAATAAATTGTTGACGAAACAATTGAAGAAAGAAATAAGTCCAGCCTGTCACTCACATGGGGAAAAGCAAATGTCCACTGAAGGTGCTGTGGCCATTCACATTATCAAAAATCCTGGTGTTATGCCACTGACGCAAAAACACAACATCTCCCACCTCCAAATACAGTGTGATACTGTTAGAACCCACCCCAAAATGAGAGGGCTGTTGGTGGTATGCCATGAAAGTCCGCTGTCCGTTCTTCATCAACATAGCACCTGAGGGATGTGAATGATGTCCATATGCAGCGATGTGGAAGTCAAAGTGATAGACTCCTCTGACCGGTGCGGTGAAAAAACCTGCAACACACGTTATAGTGATGACACAGAGCATTTCCAGCTAGATTCTTTCAAAAGATCAACATGTGAATTTGGGCACCTGTGTGTAGATTGTAGGCGCCCCCAATGTTGGTAACAACATTTCTGAAGACCAAAGGTGTGTGGGTGTTGAAGGGTCCGAGGGTCCCTGTAGTCGTGCCTAACAGAGAGACTGAAAAGGCCACTCTGCTCACTGTGGGGGAGACAAACACCTCTCAGGTAAAGGGAGAGACACCCAACAGGCAGGATGTGGGATTGGTGTCAAATGAGGAGCTGCTTGTTGCAGTGACAAACCTTCTCTTTCTCTCCTCAGAGTGTCCACCTGCTTCTCTGTGATGTACATCCTGGACGTAATGGTCACCAGTTCTCCTGCCTGCACTGAGGGTCAGTCAAAACAAAAGCCGTCTGAATGGAAAAAATGTGGCCTTGCCAAAAAATATCCATGTTTATCATGAATGATATGCATTAGGTACCAAAGTCTTGCTGCTTTTGCTCCAGTTCTTTTAACTTCGCTGCCTGAGCTGAGAACAAACAAGCAAACAGAAAGCCCCAAACATCAACAATGTCAGAAGGAGATCCTCGGTGTCAGCTCACCACTGGTGGTTCCTCTCACTGCTTTACCTGCACTGCCAGCTCGGAGGTGCCTCATCTCCACTCTCAGCTCAGCCAGGTGGGCGCTCATCTCTCTCAGCACGGTGTGTAGATCAGGTGTGTAGATTCGCTGCTGGTTGCTGGTATTTGCAGCAGCCTGTTCCTGAGGAAGAATTTCATTGGCAGACTCTGTTTGGAGCTCGGCTGCAGAGACAGAGCAGATGAGCAACATGAAAGGGACCAACTTCTCCATCTCTTCTCTCAGATGTTTGAGTCATTCAGCTTTGGAGTTGAACTCATGACTGCAGCCCTTTATAGCATCCCTGCTTTTAGAGGCTGATCAATAATTACCTATAATCTTATCCCCCCCCCACCTTCTAAATAGTGCAGGAGATAACACTTGTTACTCTGGACTCATTACAATTTACTCATAATACAATATTCCTACAAACAAGTTGTGTTATTACCATAGCAGAGAATACTCCCTGCTTTTATAGGATCATCATCCAGTCATCTCAAGGCAAAAAGCTTTGTTAGCTTTAATGAAACATTCAAGCTGTTAATCAACAACCAGCCTCGCATACATGTTTAAGTGGGTCAGATTCTATTTTATTACAGCATATGGGAAGAAAAGGTTATGACCAATATGAACAATAACAACAACAACATTAATCATCATCATCATCATCAACTTACTTCCAGTCAATGTTAATTATCAACTTGGAACCAGCGTGCATGTTTAAGTGGGTCAGATATCTTACTTCCAGTCAAGAAGTTGCGGACAGATAAGTTCTTAGTGGGAAGTGAGATAGCGATGAACATTGCTTCCTCAATAAATCAAACCCAGGAATGACATCAGGCCTTGAGCCGCACTTAGAAAAGATAAACTTTTTCAGTTGAAGTTGTGGAGGTTTATTGTTGCTCCTAGAGAAAAACATCATGACATTAAGCATTGTTTTCCCTTGTACTTTGTGGGGATATCTTTATAGCAGCGGTCATCCCTTTTAAGTTCACCCTGCTTTGAAATTCAGACTTTCTCGCTCAGCACAGTTGTAGGTCAAGGCTGCCTGAACCTCCTCTGGACAGGGAGGTGACATGAATCTGTCTCAGGCGAGTATGGACACCATATCTGCGGTAAGGTAGTAAGAAGTAACACTAGTAACCCTTTAATTTTTTTTTTTAAAGGGAGTTCCTCCTGAGCCAGTCCTACAACATGTGAAGGAGTAAAAAACAGCTCTGGGCTGATGGTTCGACACCACCCAGCGTGACCTGACGTGACCCAACAAAGTCAAACAAGAGAGGCTTCGTCCTCCAACCAGCACCAATGTCAATGTCAAACATCAAGAAAATCAGTTCAGAACTGCAGCCTGTAGACCGTTCACAAGAAAACCTCTGTAGATGCAGCAATGACTTTGACTCCACAGTGTCTTGGTATACAACCAGGAAGCCGAATACTGCGATTCAAAGCTTATATGACAATAATAGCAAAGTGTGAGGAGGGAGGACGAAGCTCAGAAACACTGCCGGTAAATTGTGTCCTGAAACTTAGTGAAGTTCAATGAAAACGTGGTTGACACCCTGTCTCCGCTCCGAACTCTGTGCGCGGCCTGAGCGCGGTGGCCCTTTAAGAGAGAGAGCGAGAGAGAGGCTCTAATGGGGGGAGAGCTCCGCAGCAAGAGGGAGCCACTTCCTCCTCACCCTCACCATCAAAACATCGGGGAGCGATGGCTGAGTCTGCGCCCACGGGAGGACGCCTTCTCATCTGACAGCCGGCCTGTGCTGCCCGTCTGACGGCTCACCGCACCCTCGCCCTCTCTGTTCCCCCTCCCCTCCCCATCCCCCCCCCCCACCACCACCACCACCGCCATGCTCCAGCTCAACGACACGATGGAGCCGGACAGCCCGGGCGCTGCCGTCCTCCACCCCGCGGAAACCGAGGAGGGGGTGGAAGTCGCTTTCACGCCGCCCGAGGCCGAGCGCAGCCTCGGACGCGGCGCCGCGGTGGCCTGCTGCCCGCCGCTCCAGACGCTGACGCCCTTTCACGTGCACAACCCCACCATGCAGGCCAAAGTGAAGGACTACTTCGTGTTCAGGGTAAGTTTGCCTCCATCGGCGCACAGGCGCCTGGCTGTTTATGACAGGAACCGCGCGCGCGTGCTCCCAAAACAACAAGCCTTCATCAAGGTGTTTGTAAACACGACCCGGATATGAGGGAAAGTAATTGAAAACAAACTGGTGGGAGGGGAGACGCGGTGCTCCCTGAGATGCTGCTGATGCTGCTGATGCTACTGATGGTGCTGATGCGGGTCTCAGCCAGGTACCATTGAGCAGGCGGTGAGCGACATCAGGACCGTGGCGCTGCCATCTGAGGACGGGGAGGTGCTCAGCGTCTGGCTGCTGGCAGAGTGAGTGTCCCCCGCCGCACCACGCCGCCCGCGCGGTCAGATAGACGCACCGAGAGACGCCGCACTGTCGCCTCCATCAGCCAGACAAACACACAGGCTCATGTGCAAACCACCTGCTTTGGTAAATCAGCTGCGGTAACTGCATTAAAGATGCTCTGTGTCATAATTAGGTAATGAGACTTGTCCAGCATTAGGTGGCAGTGGTGAGTCATTGTGTAAACACGGAGGCCCAAAGGATATTCTAAAGTTTTACATGAAATAAAATCTCGTGCAGTACGTCTAACCATCTCAGAAGATGATGAAATATGCAACACATTAAAAAAGTCAGATTTGGTGATTTTGGATTTGCAAAGAACAAACAATATTAAAGTTTGGTACATGTTAATAGTGTGTAGACCAGATTTGTACAGCAACATTGCCAAAAAAGTAAAAGATTCAGTCTGAAGGAAATTTGTCTGCAGCCATAAATCCCATTTATCTTTCAAAATAAAGGCAAAACAGCTCATTTTGCTCTTCATCATCCCTGATCATTTCACGTGTGACGCTCCACAGGGTCGACCACTGGAACAATGACAAGGAGCGACTTGTGCTGATAACCGACCGGTGAGTCCAGAGCGGTGACCGCTGGCTCCCACGGGTGACGTGTGAACCGACCGATCGTTTGAGTGTGTTTGCTGTTGCAGGTCCCTGCTGGTGTGCAAGTACGACTTCATCAACCTGCTGTGTCAGCAGGTCATCAGGATCTCCCTCAACGCTGTGGACACCATCTCAGTGGGCGAGTTCGAGTTCCCCCCCAAATCCCTCAACAAGTACGTCCTCCGTCGCGGTACTTCTACTCGTTACCGAGTACAGTCGAAGCATCGTGATGCCAGTTGTACCTCAGTAAAGGCTCAGGAAGGTGTTCTCTCCTTCGGCCCTCTGCGCTGTGTTGTCCCACAGAAGAGAGGGTTATGGGATCCGCGTCCAGTGGGACAAGCGTCCCCGGGCCTCGTTCTTTAACCGCTGGAACCCCTGGTCCACAGACATGCCCTACGCCACCTTGACGGAGCACCCCATGGCACGCGCCGACGAGAAGGTGGCCTCCCTCTGTCAGGTAACAAAGCCTCCTCCCCGACCAGGGCTGCGAGTCATTTACAAGCCGGACAGCGAATGTCGTTTCCGATGCAGCGTACGCTTTGGAAATCACCGTAAAACAACAAAGAGGGAATTCATATCTAAGGAAAAACAGGAAATGTTTGTTTCATTTCATGGAGCCTTTAAAGAACTGATTCATCACTGGGGAGAAGGCTGTTATCCCGACAAATTTGTGCGTTTATATTTATATGTTTACTTCTTACTGTCAGGGGAACAGCAGCACTTGGGGCAAATGTTCCCATTTTGAACCGTGACAGTAAAACGGCATGTTTAGGCTCTCAAGTCTTAATCGTATCGATTGAATCACATTAGCTGTCAGAAGACACAACACATGAAAACATAGACGTGAAATATTTTCAGTGTTTCTTCTTCTTCTTCTTCTTCTTCTTCTTCTTCTTCTTCTTCTTCTTCTTCATCCCTCAAGTTGGATAACTTCCGCACCCAGCTGGTGCAGGCAGTGAAAAAAGCCCACAAGGAGCATCCCATCCCCGGCCGGGCCAACGGCGTCCTGATCCTGGAGAGGCCCCTGCTCATCGAGACCTACCTGGGCATCATGTCCTTCATCAACAACGAGGCCAAGCTGGGCTACTCCATGACGCGGGGCAAGATCGGCTTCTAGTGCGCCCCCCGGTGGGTCTTTTAGCGGCGGAGGGGGTTGAGCGAGGGGGTGGCCACGGTTTTCGATTGTGGTCCTGTTTGTGTGAGACATCCACCCCCGCCCCCCTTCTTCGAAAGGAGGTGGCGTCTCAGACAAGTGGTGGGTAAAGGAAGCGCGGCACTGCATGACCTGTCCACTCATTAGTGTTCTGTGCCCCCCCCATAACACTGAGAGATCATGGCTCAGGATTCTGCTCGTCTTGAGTTTCAAAGGGTTAACTCTGTACTATGTTGGTACAAAGCTCTGAAACAACTCCAGGATACGTCCCATATTCACCACAATGATTATATTATGGAGGCTTCCAAGCTGCCTCTTTAAAACAGGAGCTGATGGGTTGATCTGAAGAGCTTGGCCACATGATTCTTGTGACCAGTGGTCTGTCAGGGGGGGGGGGCAGAGTGGAGGATGTGTGCAGCTCTGCTACAGAGGCCCAGCTGTGCTACATGTGGAGAATTACATGTGGAAAAAAGGAACTTATAAGTCACATGTTTAGAGGAGCCCCCACCTCCTCTCTCTCTGTATGCTTCTTTTAGTGTCCTCGACCAAAATGTTCCCGTATGTCACCAAAAAAAACCTCACCCACATCTTTGTCATTCAGTTGCCTTGACGGTCCCGTAATTCACGTTCTGCCTTTGTGCTCGGACGGAGCCACAAATGAGCTACACAAACAGAAATGCACACAAATATTCATTCGCCATATTTGATGCGAGTCGTAATGAGTTCTGAGAGGTTTCCCTTCCTAAGCTGCACATAACCGTCCTGCCAAAGTACACAGATCACGTTTCTATGCTCAGCAGTGCCACCAACGTCGTGCATCCACATGCGTTGTTTGTTTTTTTTTTTTGACTCTATTCTCGTCTGCATGCTTCCTGCACGGTGAGTTTGCATGAGAGTTGTGTCATTTTTTTTAAGGTTTACCCCAGTTCAACTTGTAAATACTGATTGCTTTGTTTCTCTGTAGTCATTTATGATGCACCTAACGCAAACGCTTGCAACACGTGGATATTTTTATTGGCGCACGCTATTGCAGGAGGTCAAAGAGCAGTGCTTCCTTCTGGCTGCTGCTCTTCATAGCACAGTAGCCACAGTGGACAAAGATTAATGCCTATGTTTTGTTTTGTTTTTGGTCTACAGTGCTTCAGTCGTGGTTGTTCACATGCGAGTGTTCCCGTTACAGTTCGAGAGGCCGTGTGTGCGAGTTGTGACTGTGTTTCTGTTTCGATGGGTGAGCCTACTGGCAGAGGGTCTCCTGTGGCCAATGGAACGGTCCTCATGTCTTTCGTCCCGCCTGTCGATCCGCTGTTTGGTTCTAACTGGTTCGGTTTGGTCACAAGCAGATAACAAGGATTTACTCCAGGTTAAACCAGTCATAATTCAGCACCTGCAGGTTAGAAACGATGCAATGTGTGTTCTGAAGAACTGCTTGCGAAATAAAACCCGTTGAAAAAGTGACACCCAACGCTCGTCGTCTTCTTTGTGCACAAAGAATAACGTCTCTTCTCCCACTAATGAT
The DNA here is from genome assembly GCA_032274765.1 of Malacoctenus tetranemus. Taxonomy (NCBI): domain Eukaryota; kingdom Metazoa; phylum Chordata; class Actinopteri; order Blenniiformes; family Labrisomidae; genus Malacoctenus; species Malacoctenus tetranemus. The sequence goes on from JAUESF010000050.1 coordinate 1,967,093, forward strand.
TAACCTCCACCCCCCCCCCTCCCCCTCCACTGGGGACAGCGGGCTGCTGCAGTGCCTGTGGAGCCATCGGGCCTTTTAGGGTCTTGCTCAAAGGCTCACTGTGCTGGTGACAAGGGTGGGCACAAGCAAGGACTCTTACTTTCCCCACCACAATATCTGGATTGTTCGTTCGACAGGCTCGCACACACACAAAATACAGACTTGAGGCACCACGCTGGACACTTTCAGCACCACAAAGCATTTTGTCGTGTTTATATCTTCAGTTAACTGTGATGCTTCCTTCAACCTACTTCAAACAGAAGCACTTATTCCTCATCAGAGCCAGTAAACACACATATGAAGTGAGGGAAGCAGGCCTCTCTCTCTCTCTCTCTCTCTCTCTCTCTCTCTCTCTCTCTCTCTCTCTCTCTCTCTCTCTCTCTCTCTCT
>JAUESF010000050.1:1990731-2001931 GCA_032274765.1 Malacoctenus tetranemus
GCAACAGTGGAGGCAAAACTTTGATACAAACTGATGACGGCATCATGCACAAAAATCCTGCTCGTTGCATCGCAATTTTTCAATGTAATCAGGGCAAAGTAACTGTGTTTGCCTACCTGCTAAAACCAGCAGTCACTGTTCAACTCCTTCAGTTCTGTTGGCTTGAATGTTGGAGCGAGCCTGTGAGAACCTGCTGCTAATGTTGCTCTTTCTCTTCCTCAGCATATGATCAAGTACAGATACCTGCCCTTCACACACGGGAAGAGGACATACAAAGGCAAGGAAGAAACAGGGAAAACTTTTGCTAGTTAAAACCTCCCTCTCCTCCTCCTCCTCCTCCTTCTCCCTCTCCTTGTCCTTTAAGGTTTATCAGTCCCAGCTAGTGGGGAGTGGCGAGGAATCCACATTTACAGATCTTTTTTCTAAGCAGGACAATAACATAAGAACATATTATTAAAAAAAGAACAACACGCCAGTTTTGATTCATGGTTCACAGTGTTGGATGGGGTTACTGTGGGGATAGACGCAGCACGGATCAGATTAGATGGGGGAATTTTGCCTTTTGTCAGGTTTTTTTTTTTTTTTGTTCCTTTGTTTTTTTTTGTTATGGATTGGTCTGCATTTATTAAACAGTAGGTGAAAATCAGTGCTGCCTTTTGCCTTTTTAACCCTTTTCGGTGAGTATGAAGTCATCAAAAAGACATCTGCAGTAAATTGTGTGATTTGCTTTCGGTTCTTTTTCCAATGACAGGAATTCCAGATTCCCCCCTTCCACCCCACCCTCCCGCACCCCCTCCTGCATCTGCCAACGTTTGATTAACATAGTGTTCATACTTATTTGTAAAAAGTTGTATACTGAAGGTTAGCAAGTTAGCAAAAGGATATGATTAGTTCTGAGGGGACATGTGATGGAAGGACAACGAGTTGAATGATTTAATGGTTTCAAATGTGCTGCTGTGCTGACTCACAAGCATCTCAGGCAGTTTCCCTTTGTGCGAATTAAAAACACTTGGGAATGATTAGTCACATTTCACTTGGATAAGCATTCATCTTCCAAAAATCACTCTTTCTTCTGATTCTTTTTTTTAATTTTTTAGGAATTTGGCCATTAATCTAATTTCACCTAATTATCGATCAACTAGAAAGTTCTAATGTACAAAAATTACTCGAATACCCTTTAGCCACCCACCACGTCCATGAATGCATCATTCAAGCAGGGTGTCACTAATTCTACTTTAGTGTCCTGTAGCCTCTAGAAATTTGTTCAGACTTTTAGTTGCTTCCACTTTAGCGCCTTTGTAGAATTTAAGACGGCCTCAGTGAACACCGTACACGGACCATGTGGTCCAGGCTTTAAAGCTGGTGAGGCCCTCAGTCCAGCAAGTCAAAGAATGCTTCACCTCTGATTTCACATTATCAAAACAGAAGAGGCTCTTCATTACATTACAAAATCTGCAGTGTTGGGCCTTCAAATTCAGTGTCCACAAAGTCTCCAAACCAGTGTTTAGATCCAAATTAGGCTGGAATGGGGAAAAAAAGAATCAATGTAGTGATTTCTCTTGTTTTTATCTAATCTTTGAACCATTCACCCATCTGTGTTTCTGAGAAGAAGTCTGTCTGGTTTATGTAGGCTAGCTGTTGTACTCGTTCCAACTCCTGTTTACTTTGAAAAGAAAAGACGTTTTGGTAAATATAGTCATTCCAAGCAAACTGTTGTTCTCTTTCTTTTGCAGAGGAAACATAAGAAAACAAAGATTGAGAGCTTTTAATAAAACAAATGGATGAAGTGGGTGGCGATCACGCATTCTTTTCTATGAACCTGTTGATTTCTTCTTTTCTATCTGAATGCTGGGAATCTGTCATTAGAAGAGTTTGATCAGCACTGTAGTAAGGGATCAAAACATTTTCCTGTAAAAAGTTTGTGTTTCAAAAGGGTTGTCTGGATTTGTGTGTGTATATATACATATATATATATTTTAAAATAAATTTTCTTTTGAGATTATTTTTATTTTTGTTTTTTCATCCAACCACCATACTGTTTCCAAATGTTTGACCGACTTTTGTCATCAATTGAAGCTAAACAAGTAATTGGGTTCTGAATCAGATCAATTGAATATGTTTTTTTTTCCATGAATTGCATGTTATTTTCTTGTGCTCCAGGTATCAACAAAAAACTTGATTTTAATAACTTAAGTGTAATTTTTTCACTCCAAATGCTATTAAAGAGGCTGTGTCCCTTCGAACAGTGAAAAGGTGTCTCTGTGCCTTGTGTTCTGCAGATGTTTGACAGAAAACATGAAGCACGTCCAACACGCACAAAAAATGCAGAAATGTCATAAATATTGAATTCATTAAAAAAACAAAACAGTTTGAAACAGTGCAACTTGCAACTTGCAATTGAATTGGTTTGTAACTGAATAGCATTCCAAGTCAAACTATATTCAGCACTCAAGTAACTTCCATTTCGTAACTCAATCCAACACAATAACAGAATTACTGCATTTTTAGTTGGAAAGGAAAAGCACTTGCACACAGATTCTCCCCTGCTGGCAAAGTGGTGTCATGCTGTGTTTCTATTTCTAACCTTCATGTGATCGCTAAAACACCTGCTATCCAGATACCAGCTGATCAGGACTGGAAGGCGCTTGTTGCTCCGACCGATGGCTGAGGTGTGACTCCCCCACCCCTCCCCAAAGGTGGAGCAACAAGCTTACAGGCCTGTCAATCAGGGCAGGTGACTTCGCAGCCTCTATGGGAGGTCATTTCCTCCCATCTGTGTAGCAAGCTTACAGCTCGCCCATCCGAGCCAGGTAGCTCCTGTCACGCTGGTCGGATCGGGCAAGGTGAAGACGACCTGGAGCTCCTGAGCGATGACTCGTGGCTAAAGAAGACGCCTGTCGGAGGCGACCCTGCGGTCGTGGCTGGGCCAGCTTGTGGCCTCTCTGAGAGAAGGCTTACAGGCCGCCAGTCAGGTCTTGCGAGGTGACTTGCAAATCCAGTCGGAGCAAGCTCCAGTTAGTGAGCACACAAGGCGAGCTTGGGAGTGTAAAGTTTACATATGAAAGTACAGTTTTCTTGTAGACAACTGGTGACTCGCTGTTGCGTGTTGATTTTTCTGAATAAAAACATTCTCTTTCTCTGTCCTTCTCACAAATGGCACCCTGCATATTGTTTATGTATTGTCAAATAGAATGGTGAAAAGTGGTGAGGTGACGGGAACATTGCCACCTCACATGTTCTGACAGAGAAAACCAACGATAAAACTAATCTGAAGGTAAGACAAGAACGTGCGGACCTCATAAGTTAGGAGTTGCACACCTCTGTAAACAAGCCAGGTGAAGGAAGCATTTTCAGCTTGTTTTTTTCATGATCCATTGTGCAGCAGCGCCCCCTAGCCAGCAGCTGCTGTGACTCAGAACCTTCTTCAGGCCATTTCCTGTTTGATTTACTTTGAGGTTTGGGATGCTTGTTTTCCACCTTCTGATGGAATATTTATAGATAGAAACTTCACCGGGTGTCACGCACCAATCAAAATAAATCCCAGTGTGGGGAGGAAGGACTTTGACAGTCAGGGTGCCCAATCGTACTGCCCCATCAAAGCTCTGCCCCTGATCCAGCATCTGCTGTTTGCATACTGATTTGTCATTTTTTCCCACGTGAACCTCACGGCTGGCTGAACTGAAGCCGTCACCCGTTGCATTCTCGGAGGGATGACTCTGGCTCAACCAGTGCGTCTGACCTGAAGCCAATGAGAGGCGCCATCACTTCCCTTCCTTCCAGACTTCTGCACCGCTGTGATGAAACGTGCCGTTGCCTGCCTGGGCCTGCTGCTGTCTCTCCTGCACGCCGCGGCGCTTTCCCCCGTCCCGGCCTCCGAGTTTCGACTGGAGGGAGACTTTTTGATGGGCGGACTGTTTGACATCCATCATGTCAGTACGCCGCTGTTCCTCGGCAGACCAGAGGTGACTGACTGCTCCAGGTGAGTTCAGATTCCTGCGAAGCCTTCAGAGCACTGTGCATTAAAAACCCTGCATCAGAAGCTTGTGGAAGCTTTTGCTGCTTGGAAAACCAACCAAAGAGGGTCCAAGTGTCAGAAAGCTGAGGCGCGTAACGACCTTTTGAATCAATCCCATCTATCATGGGGTGAATTTTTGCCTCCAGTCACCTCCCTTTAATTGTTTGTCTTCTCATTGTCCTCCGTCTACCCACAGTGAGCCTTTGGTTCTGTCCAGTTACCGAAGGTTTCAGCTGATGAGATTCGCCGTTGAGGAGATCAACAACTCCACCAGCCTCCTGCCCAACGTCTCCATCGGCTACACTTTGTTTGACCACTGCTCCGATTCACACAACTTCCCAAGTATATTCAACCTCATCTCGTTCAACGGCCGGATCCGGCCCTGGCGTGACGGCCACAACAATGTGTCCAGAGAGGTGGCGGTGATCGGCAGTTACACCAGTATGAAGACGTTGACCGTCGCCCCGCTTTTCATGACGGATCTCATTCCAATGGTAAAGCTGTTTTCCCACTTTTCTTTCACTAACAGACTGCTATTGACACTTTTACCTCCACTGCACACGAGTCACCTGTGTATCTTCATCAGGTCAGCTACGGAGCTGCCAGCTCTGTGTTTTCCGAAAAGAAGAACTTCCCGTCTTTCTTGCGAACGGTGCACCCCAACAAGGACGTCATCGAAGTGGTCGTCAGAATTTTGAAGCACTTCAAGTGGCACTGGGTGGCTTTCCTAAACGTTGATAGTAGCTATGGCAACGACGGCCGGGATTTGTTCATTAAAAAGATCCAGGACACTGAAATCTGCCTGGCGTATACGAAAGGGCTCAACGACCACACCAGCTACCCCCCGATCTTCAGACAGCTCGAGGCCCAGAGGGTGCGGGTCATCATTGTTTTTGCTGCCGAGTGGACGGCCGAAGCTCTCATCGAGTCGGCGATACGACTGAACGTCACCGACAAGGTGTGGATAGCAGGGGACGCCTGGTCCCTGAACAAAAAACTTCCCAAGACAGAAGGGATCAAAAACATCGGCACTGTGCTCGGGGTCTCCGAGCCCGCGAAGACAATCCCAGGCTTCAGTGACTTCATCCTGTCTTCCAAAGCGCCTTCTCGGTGTAAATATGCCGAACAGGAGGCCTTCTGCAATCAGGTTTGCAACTGCGGAGGGGTGACGGCTGAAGATATCATTGATGCCGACCCCTCGTTCTCCTTTCCTGTTTATTCTGCTGTGTACTCTGTCGCCCACGCCTTACACAACACTTTACAATGCGGAGCCGGAGCTTGTAGTGACAACATCACAGTGCACCCACACATGGTAAGCATGGGTTCTGGTTCATTGTGCTGAAAATAAAGTTTGAGATGTGTTTTAGCTTTAATCAGACACTTGAAGAAAGATTCTGAACTGCGTTTGTTGCTTTTGCGGCTCACAATCAAAATAAAAACACATTGAAATGATCCCCCTGGATGTTCACCGGTACTATTCACTTGTTCATATCTTCATCAGGTTCTAGCGGAGCTCAAGAAGTCAAACTTTACACTTTTGAATCAGACAATTCAGTTCGATGAGAATGGGGACCCAAAGTATGGATCCTACTCCATCATTTTCTGGAACAACAGTGGCCATGCGCAAGAGGTCGGCTATTACAATTTCAACCCGTTCTTCCATTTCTACATCAACAGCACCAAAATCCAGTGGTTCACGCATGGAGCAGTAAGTCCTTTGTTTTTACTTCAGTCGCAGGCTCACAGACCGCATGGGAGTTCAAAATGTATTTTTATTTGGTGTCCAATGTCTGCACGGATGTGTCTGTGGGTGACTTCACACATGCACAAACTTTGCATAGTCAAAGTAAACCACAAAATATGATTTGTTGAACAGTGGTGGAGGTTTAAAGTTCCTTTTACATTCATGTCATAGTGCTGCATTGATTCTACAAGGCTGCCTGCATTCACTGACACGTTTCCTTTTTGTCCATCATTCTTTTTTTCCCCCTTGTACGTACATCTACGTTTGTGGTGCTTAAACTGTGTCCTGCAGGTGCCAACTTCACTCTGCTCTGAGGAATGTCCTGTAGGATCCATGAAAAAACAGGATGGAATCCACAAGTGCTGCTTCACCTGTACGATCTGCCCCAATGGAACGTTCATCAACATCACAGGTGAATCATTTAGACCACAGAAGAAGAAGAAGAAGATATAGCTGAAACCTTTCTATCAGTGTGAAAACGATAAGAACTATTTTTGATGTCTCTGTCTGAGGCCTCCTTATGTCCAACCTGACTCCCCCTGACAGCGTGTCCTTGTGTGCTCTGAAACAGAGGACGCCTACACCTGTGTGTCCTGCAGTGAGACCGAATGGTCTGCAGAGGGAAGCACATCCTGCAACCTGCGGGCGGTGGAGTTGGTGCCGTTCACAGACACTGCAGCCGTGCTGATCATGGTGGCTGCCTGGGCCTTGGTGGGACTCAGCCTGGCCGTGTGTGTCCTCTTCGCCATCAACTACAACACCCCTGTGGTCCGATCAGCCGGGGGGCCCATGTGCTTCCTCATCCTGGTCTGCCTCAGTCTGTGCAGCATCAGTGTGTTCTTTTACTTTGGTGAGCCAACGCTCGCTTCCTGCATCCTGAGGTTTCTCCCCTTTCTCCTCTTCTACACCGTCTGCCTGGCCTGTTTCGTGGTGCGATCGTTCCAGATTGTTTGCATTTTCAAAATCGCCGCCAAGTTCCCAAAGCTGCACAGTTGGTGGATGAAGTATCATGGACAGTGGCTGCTCATCACCGTGGCTTTTGCTATTCAGGCATTCTTGCTCCTCGTCGGATATTCCTGTGATCCCCCCAGACCGTACAATGAGACCCAGTGGTACCCTGAGAAGATCGTGCTCAGCTGTGAATTTAAGTTAACAGGCACTTTCAGTTCTGTGGTTTTACTGTTACTTCTGTGTTGCCTTTGCTTCATTTTCTCCTACATGGGAAAAGACCTCCCAAAGAACTACAACGAGGCCAAATCGATAACATTCTGCCTCCTCATCCTCATCCTGACTTGGATCATCTTCACCACTGAGCACATTCTTTACCGTGGCAAACACATCCAAACTCTGAATGCTCTGGCGGTCCTCTCCAGCCTCTACTCATTTCTCCTTTGGTACTTCCTTCCAAAATGCATCATTATCATCTTTCAACCAGAGAGAAACACGCAGCAGTTCTTCCAAGGTCTCATTCAAACTTATACGAAAACAATCAGCCAGTAGCTGCTGGGTCAGCATATCAGACCCTCTGCATCCACTCATTTGTGAGATAATGTAGCGCTTTGGGGTGAATCATTTTAGGTCATGATATATTCTTGGTTATAAAGAAGAGTGATTGACACGCATTGGCTACGGTGACGAGGAGAATCTCAATGTTAACAGGCCAAAAGCGAAACTTGAACAGGAACATTTGCCTTGACCACGTGAGAAGTCACACTGTTGTGATCGATCTGTGAGACATTAGTATGAACCAACAACTGAAACGCCCCGCGGCCCCCCAGACTCAGGTCGCGTTTGTTTTGCTTTGCAAACGTTTGTCTGAGCCCCTGTGTTTACTCCCCTCTCCCCTCTCTGGAATGAGTTACTCTTGTACAGCACAGTTTCAAGATGCAAATTGCAATGTTGATTTTTGATTAAAGCATATGGTAAAGCACAACAGTGTCTTGTCACTCATTTGCAATTTGCTCACACAGAAGAACTTTATATTCATTTAGCGTAGAAGGAAAGTATCAAGAAAGGAAATTTCATTGCTTTCCAAATGATGAGTGCTTTGGTCACAAAAGTATACGACCGCAATATGTTCAGTCCAATAAATCAATATTTGAACAATCGGAGCACTTCTCAAAAACAAACACAAAAATAAACTGTGAGGTTTTTTTTTTAACTCTGCCTCCGAAATACGCAACAGAGGCTGGTGAGCAGCCTGACACAAGATCCGGGGATCATTTTGAACCTTCTCTCATGAAATAAATCAGACAGATCAACTATAACTATGGTATCTATTGTCATTGGCTTTCTGAGCTCATCCAGCTGCATTGGACACTCGAGAGAGAGTTGGTTGGTTTCTTATGACAATTCATGAAGATTGCAAGGATATTTTGAAGGTTTCACTTTCTTTTAATCACCAAAGAACAAATGTATAGTTGTAAAATGGAAGGTCATTTAAGTGAGTGAGTGTTAAATAAGGGAACCCAGCTCAGTAGTTCTTGCTGAAATCTGTACATCAGCAGTTTCAGAGCATTTGCATATTCATTTGTGAAAACTCCTCCAAGCGTGTATAGTTTGTATCTGTTTGACCTCATGCGATCCCACATGCATGAAAATCATGTCAGGCTGGTACCATCCCAGCGATGGTGTCCTGTCTTACCAGGGACAGGCAAATCCTAGCACAGTGCCCCTCAGTTCAAAGGGAACATGTCAAAATGAGGCCTTGTTCGGCGTTGCTGGCCGTGCTGGCCGTCCTTCTGAGCGTCTGGACCCCATCCAGCACCCACACCTCGGAGTTTAACCTGGAGGGGGATTATTTGATCAGTGGACTTTTCGACATCCATCAAGATGTCGCAGCTGCGGAAGTGACCCGACCAGAAGCCATCAACTGCTCCCGGTAAGTCTTGTAAGGAATCGTCGTTGATCGCTTGCAACTCTTGGTGTGACGGACTGTGTGTGTCTATGTAAAGTTGGGGGCTAACGGTGTCGAATTGAACCAATCCACTGCCTCTTCTTGTGGTCACAGTCAATCCTTCATTCTGTCAAGTTACCGGCGGTTTCAGCTGATGAGATTCTCCGTCGAGCAGATCAACAACTCCACCAGCCTCCTGCCTAACGTCTCTCTGGGCTACAGGATATTCGACCACTGCTCGGACACCCACAGTTTCCCCGGTATTTTGAATCTCATATCGGTCAATGACTCAATCGAATCGTGGGCCGGTCAGACCAGGGGGCCCAAAGTCATAGCCCTGGTTGGCCCTTTCTCCAGCACCGACACGCTGACCATAGCCCCGCTCTTCATGATGGATCTGATTCCTGTGGTAAGTTTTCTGAATCCTGTGAAAGTTTCTGGATGATAAAAAAAGGTCGACAACACACCTTGTTGTTGTTGGATTGTGATCGATAATAAGACTTTGCTTTTTTCTCCGTCAGGTCAGCTATGGAGCTGCGAGCTCTGCCTTCTCTGAGAAAAGCAAATTCCCCTCGTTCTTGCGGACGGTGCACTCCAATAAAGGCATCATAGAAGTGATGGTGAAAATACTGAAGCACTTCGGGTGGCACTGGGTGGCGTTCCTGACCAGCGATAACGACTACGGCATCGATGGACTCGAACTGTTCATCAAGATGATTGAGAAGACCGACATCTGCCTGGCCTACCACAAAGGTGTCAGCGACCAAACAAACTACTCCCAAGTGTTCAAGCAGATCGAGGCACAGAAAGTCAACGTGATCATTGTCTTTGCGCCGAAACTGACGGCCCAAGGCCTCATCGAGACGGTCATCGAGCTGAACGTCACCAACAAGGTGTGGATAGCGGGGGACACCTGGTCCCTGAACAAGCATTTGCCCAAGTTGAAAGGGATCAGACGCATCGGGACTGTGATCGGAGTGTCCCAGCCAGTCGTGCCCATACCAGGCTTCAGTGAGTTCGTCCTTTCGACCAGTCACGGGGCGCTTCCGGGTGATACAAGACAGAGTTTGTTTTGTAACCAAGCTTGTAACTGCGCTGGTCTGACCCCAGAGGAAGTCATCTCTATAGACCCCTCTTTTTCCTTTCCCGTCTATGCTGCTGTGAATGCCATCGCTCAGGCCCTTCACGGGGTGTTGCGATGTGGAACTGGACAATGCAATGGCAACATTTCAGTGTACCCTCACATGGTAAGTGAGTGAGTGACTGATCATCAGACAGGTTTCTTGATCAAATGATGCATTGAATATAAAAATCTTTCGGTCAGATCCAGTTTGCAAATAGGAACTTGTGCAAAGTACAATATTCACATTTTTAGATATATGCTTGATGTGTTTAATGCGTGATATTCAAGGTTCTTAACACAAATAACACATTACATAGTAGGACAGTGTGACCCAAAGGTGTTGGGAATGTGGTGACAAGATGGTTCCATGTATGGCGCGAATCTCATTAGAGGTGTGTCGCATGTTGTGATACTTTCAGGCCCAAAAATTTGGGTCACCGTATTCATCGATTATGGATTATATCGTTGTGAAGGAGTGATGGTGATATCTTCTTTTGCTCTCATCAGGTTCTATCAGAGCTCAAAAAGTCCCATTTTTCACTTTTAAATCAAACAATTGAGTTCGATGAGAACGGCGACCCCAAGCATGGATCCTACTCCATCGTTTTCTGGAACAACAGTGGCGGGGCCCAGGAGATCGGCGCTTACCACTTTCACCCCTCGGCCCATTTCGAGCTGAACAGCAGTGAGATTGAGTGGCACGCGGGCGGGGGGGTAAGTAGAGTCTCGTTTTCCCTCCGTCAGGAGTTCACTCTGATTATCATGTTTTGGTTTAGTTTTCCATGTTGGCTCGGATGTGTGCTGATTAGCTCACGCATGCACAACAATGCATTTGCTTAGTCACAGCTTGGATGCGGTGAACCACAATATTAGCAATATAAAGCTGCGGTGATGGTCGATGTCGTTTGCATAAATGCCGAGAGACGAGCAAAACACATGAACAACAACCACTGGAGAATGGAAATAAATGTTTATTATCAGTTCACAATGAATTGTGTTCATCTCAGCATGTTGATATATTGACCATCCTGTACTCACATTCACATTTGGAATCCATCTATGTTTGTGGTGCTTAAACTGTGTCCTGCAGGTGCCAACTTCACTCTGCTCTGAGGAATGTCCTGTAGGATCCATGAAAAAACAGGACGGAGTCCACAAGTGCTGCTTCACCTGTACGATCTGCTCCAATGGAACGTTCATCAACATCACAGGTGAATCATTTAGACCACAGAAGAAGAGAAGATTGCTGAGGCCTCCTTATGTCTAGCCTGACTCCCCCTGACAGCGTGACCTTGTGTGCTCTGAAACAGAGGACGCCTACACCTGTGTGCCCTGCAGTGAGACAGAATGGTCTGCAGAGGGAAGCACATCCTGCAACCTGCGGGCGGTGGAGTTGGTGCCGTTCACAGACACTGCAGCCGT
>JAUESF010000050.1:2024835-2045203 GCA_032274765.1 Malacoctenus tetranemus
ATAGATTGATATTGTAAACACAACAGAATGCAAACAGGTCCATGACATAGCAAAGTTGAACAGGGGGGAGGGGGGGGAGTAAGTATATGTATGTGATGTTCTGTCTCTGAATAAAGTAAGAATTCAGCCTGTTGGACAGAAGGCAGAGAGAGAGAGGGGGGAGAGAGAGAGAGAGAGAGAGAGAGAGAGAGAGAGAGAGAGAGAGCTACACTAATACTTGAGAATCAAATGAAACATTGTGATGACAGCTAATGATTAAAAACACATAATCCAAACACGTGCAACTTTATTACTCGAATGGTAACAGCAAAACAAAGTTCCACAATTAATAAGGCTGTCAAAAGGGATGTTTTTCACCTCCTGGGATATCGCCCTCACTATTGGATTCCTCTGGAAACTCGCAGGTCATTTGTGCAAATACATTCACGTCCATGTGAAGTCAAAGCTGCTAGTTTTTTGTTTTTCTTATCAGGGAAAAGAGTTGCCTGCATTTGGTTGAATGACGATCGCTTTGGTAAGATTAAGACGTCTTCGGATCATTGGATGTTGGGTTTAAAGAGTCAGCTTTACAGTAAATGAAACTGAGTGTTGTAGTAGGATGTGATCATGAAAATATGAGGAAAAAAACACTTGTTTACACTCTGTTCATCAGGGTCTTCGACCTTGTATCCCCTCAGTGAGTATGCGAATGAATGTAGAGAGAAATCGAATCTTGATTTTGAACAAACGAGGAGTTTGGATGCATCTCTGGTCACTTGTAGCTTAATCACAAAAAAGGAGTGTAGAACAGAAACCCTGCAAAATGGGTTCAGAATAATAGTCGTTTCCAATTTGGAGTTTGAAGCCCCCCCAGGCCAATGAATCATACAGGTAGAGTGGGCGGGGGCAGTTTTCCAATAGGCAAAATTCAGTGAACAGATGGTTTTCCAAAAAATCACGTTTTCTCAAAAGCGAGTTCCATAATTCATATATTTTTGTATGTAGGTCATATATGTATATTGTTGTTGCTAAGAATCATAGGGGGGATACAAATGACAAGGGGAGAGGGCAAATTTGCCCTGATTATAACTGCACTCCTGACGTCCCCCAGTGTGCAGTGACGTCCCTGCTATAATCTGATGAATCTGCCAAATCTGATGACAGGTTAATAAAAAGCTTCATGTGAAAATGGCAGTAAAAAGGATCAGGACTGGTCACAGATGCACACTTGTTTTTCTTATGAGGTACAAAATAACCTAGAGTTGTGAAGTGGAATGTTTGCCAAGTTTGGAAGGAACAAAGCTTCGGGTACCGCAGCACTTGAGTCTCAAGCACGCAAGATACAACTTGCCAAATGCTTTTATTTTGAAGGACCCTGCTTTTGTACATGAAAGGGAATTGGTGTGTCTGGCAGTGTTTGGCTTCACTGTAATGTTTTTTCACAGGCAACATTTTTCAGTTAAAAAAGAGAAAGAAGAAGCTTTAAGGACCTAAAGGTGGAACTGCATTGGTTGTTGGACTCGTGACGCCAGAGAGAAAGACTGGATTCATGAATATTTGACCTTTTGTGGCAAAATCAGGAATTTGGTTTGATGGTTCATTTGAATCTTTCCACATCACCTCTTACCTTAGTGGACTGATGCTACATTTGATGTGCAATCACTGACCTTTGTCACATTTCCTGACATGACCCTCAACCACCCCCCCACCCCCTACTGAGCTGCCTGCTTGGAAATCCACCACTGCTGACGTGTAACAAGCCACTGAAACAAAGAGTTAAAGCTCCATTTCCAAGTTGGACTGACGATGTGAATGTTGATGCGACCAGCGAAGCGTCAGATGGGAAGAATCGAACCGCCTCGCTCTCGTTGAAATGGGAAAAACAAAACATCAAAGCCAATGACTCCAAAATCCTTCGTATGTACAGCACATGTTCAGTTCTCTTCATAAAATCACTTGACATTTTTTCATTGAGCATTTAGGTCTTCTTCTTTTCACGGTAAAGTTCATTATCTCACACAGTAACTGTAAAACTATCAAAGCTTGGGATTATCACTCTGCCCCCCGTGTGGGGTGCTCCAAAAAATGGGGTTTAATGTCAGTTAAATAATGTGGTCGAATGTAAAGGCGTACATCATAATCAAAATAAATACGCAATATTGTGTCACACTTTGAGTTATACTCAAAGTATGTGGGCTGTAGTCAGTTTGTGTTCACTCAACCAAAACACACAGTCAACACAGGCCAAACAAAGACCATTCAAGCTCAGTTACTCAAGTGAAAAGTAGAAAAAAAAGGAAAAGTAACCCATCGAACCCAAGATCTGTCACTCCAACCCTCGTCACCCTTCATGGTAAACGATATAAAAAACAAACTCAACCCTGCAAAAACAAAGGTTAGGACTCACCACACCATATAAAAACAGCACGTCTGTGTCGATGCTGGAACTAAAGTGTTCCCAGTGGATGCTGTCATGAGAGCTCAACAACCTTTTCACCAACGCACAGAATAATTCATCATCAGGCTCAGAGGTGAAGGCCGAAGGCCGTCCAACACGACGGGCAACAGGAACCAAGAAGAACCATGTGCACGAGCAACGAAAGAGGCCGACCTTTCCCGGTAATAATAATAATAATAATAATAATAATAATAATAATAATAATAATAATATCAACAAGGGGGCGGGGCTCTTAGGAGGTGGAGCCCACTGAGTCAGAGTGAAAGGTGATGTATCCCGAGGAGGATGCTGACGGTGTGCTTACAAAACTGTTTGTGCTTCCTTTGCTCTCGGCCTTGCTCAGGTGCTGCTGGTGTCCCCACTGAGCGCCGTCGGCGGCCCCCGCGCCCCCGCCTGTCCTGGGCCTGCTCCCAGAGTGCCCCGGAGTCTGCTGGCCGCGCCCGGGCGAGGGCGAGCCCCCCTCCCCGTGCCGCCGCCCCTCCCGGGGCCGCTCCCGGCTGCAGCCCTTCCCGGAGCCGCAGGGCCCGGGGCTTTTCCTCCCAGAGGGTCTGTCGGGTTTGGGGGAGCCCTCGGGCGAGTTGCCCCGGCTGCCGCCCCTGCTGCCGCCGCTCCTCTTGTGCTCCGAGAGCCGCCGGAGAACCTGCGGCTCCCGCTCGAAGTCCGTGAGCGGGAAGTGGGGCAGCATGACGGTGTGCTGTTCGTACACGTTGGGGATGAGGGAGATAGTGGAGGCGCGCCGCGGGCTCTTCCGGGGGCTCGGCAGCGGCGTCTCGTCTATGAAGTTGATCACCTCGTCGCGGCTGAAGCAGCGCAGCTCGTCCTCGTAGCGCTCGCCGCCGCACACCACGCGCGGCAGGTGCCTGAGGGAGTGCATGCTGTCCTCAGAGCGTCGTCGCTTGCGGTGAGGGTGATGGTGATGGTGGCTCTCCTCGTGGTAGGAGACCAGGCTGCTCCTGCGCCTCTCGTGGCGCGGCAAGGTGGAGCTGTAGTGGGCACTCACTATCATGTCCTCGGTGGAGCCCCATCGGTGCAGGTATGAGGGGATCCGGTCGCTGGTCCACATGTCGGTTTCGTCGTGGGAGTATCTTCTTGTAGGGGGCACCTGGACGCAAGACACAGAGCGCCGCCTTCAGGTCACAAACACGCCGGGCGCCAGCTCACGCAGAGAGATCAAGGGCAACAAGCAATTACTGAGCATCATGACACTGTTTCAGTAACGTATCACCACGGATTCAGATTGATGAGCAACTCTACAGACTACATGCAGGATTCTTCAGTGTTGGGAATCAAGCGTCACTGTGATCACGGACTCTGATCCATTAGTTTTGCAGAAGCCTCAATGAAGCTCTGTCATCACAGGACCAATGCAGGATTTAGTTTTACTTCACTAAAATCCTTCATGTAGCAAAAGTTGTTGAAGACTGTAACATATATATAATTAAATCAATCCCTCGTTTCAGTATAAATTAGCAGGGTGAAAACAGTGTCCATCTACACTGTCTACAGAGGAAAACTGCAAAGGCTGATGGTTGCCTCTGTGTTATACTCACATTTGGTTCTGCTCTGACAACTAAGCAAGAGAGAGAGGGTTTGTCAGGGTGGTGTCAAGAACCTCAAGATTGATATCAGCCTGCCCCCCTGTGGTGGCTTTGAGTAAATGCAGGAGAGAATAAACAGCAGACGATACAGTAGCGTTGGGTGTTAACAAGGTGGGGGAGGCGGGACAGCAGAGGGCAGCACAGGCACTAGAATGGCAGGATGCAGGACTGACTCGAATGGATGGAGAGAGAGAGAGAGAGAGAGAGACAGAGAGAGAGAGACAGAGAGAGAGAGACATAGACAGAGAGGAAACAGCAAGCCAATAAAGCCAGGGGAAGCTTTATTCTGCAATCAAACCACTTGAGAAGTGCCGGAACAGTTCTCAGATGGAGGTGCTGCTTACTGAGGACCTGAAAGGGTTTTGTGGCACTGAAGGCGACTTGGGCCTTGAACCTTTCAGGAGCAGCGGACGAAACGGGGCTGCTTTTTTGTTTGTTTGTCACTCAGTCGTCCTGGAACTGAAATCAAAAATGCACTTTATTCGCAACTGCACACATACACACACACAGACGCACAGCAAGAAGGACACACAGAGCTCGATCTCTTTCTGTTTGTTTGTTTTTTTTGAACAGTCAGATAGATCAGCTGTAATGTGAACGAGCGTACCCGACACAGAACAATGGATGATGACCTGGTGTGGTGAAATGACAGCTACTGTATACATCTCTGTTTTCAGGAGTTCCTGAAAAAGTCTGACTGAATCGAGACTCGCCTCTAAGGGCCTGTTGGTGTTGGCTGGTGTCCCTGGTAAAGCGGGACACTGAGGGCGGAGAGAACCAATTTGAAGGTTGAACTCAGTGCGAAGCTAGAATGTGACAGGTTGGGCTTCGGGCCGCACTGAGGACGTGCTTTTCGTACAAAGATGACACAGTGTTAAGATGCTTTGTAAAGACTTCACTTGCTGATTCTATAGTCACACATTCTCACCGCAGTCTTCCAGGCCAAGTCCACGAACGCAACACGGGCCGGATTGATCCGCATTGGGGGCCACAAAGTGCCGCGTGCAGCGTGACTTCGGCGCTACGTTTGGAGCAGGGCTACGCGTTTGGATGAATTGCCCTGGAAGACTGCAGGTCAGAATGGACTGACAGCAATGCAGGCTGGAAATGAGCATTTTCACTGATTCACTGCGTCTGAATGGGATGGATGCTGGATCCAATGGACACAATGCTTTTGGGCAGAACATGAGCAGGCGTTTAAAGTACTTTCCTGAAAGCCTCGAGGGATTCCTGTAATGTAGAAGGTAAGTCCGCTACTGAACTCTTACCCTCTCATGAAATGAAATTGGAGTCAATCCCTTTGTAAGTCGAGGGCATAGAAACAGCACTAAATAAATGAAGCACATCTAATGTGATAATGAGACTGCTGATGGTCATATTTACCAAACATTAGTCAGCCAGAGTGTGTGTCTCTTGATTCGAGTAAAAGAAGGGGAAACAAAACAAATCTGTGGCATGTTTGAAGAGGGATAACATCACAGAATATTTGAGCACTCCATCAAAGTCAAGCAAAAAAAACGCTGCAGAGGCCCACAAGGCCACTCGTCATGCACATTAGCAATGCTTTGTCATTTAGAAATAGTTCAACGAATCAAGTCAAAAGAAAAGGAAGAAAAATCAATCAAAAAATATACCTGCAAATACTGCATTTTATCTTCCTGTTGTTCCCTCAATGGATACCCTTGCAGAACCCCCCTTTCTAAGGTTGAGAACTCATACTTGGCATTACGGTCTACCGTCACGATTTCAGGCGCCGAGCTATAGTCATATGGTCTGTCATATATTAAGTCGGCATGAATTCCTCCGTCTTGGCTGCTTTCTGCAAAGTGCAGAAAAGTACGAGCGTCAGGATTAGAGAGCAAGGGACTCAATACACAAGACAGACAGACAGACAAGACGAAGAGATAAGAGAGACAAAGTTCAATTGTTCTCTGATTCGCTTGCTTTTTCCTACGGGCCCTGTTCAGGATTAGATGATTTGGATGACAGGAAGGGGGGAGGGGAAGAAAAAAGGCAATAAAAGTGACCAAAAGTTCAATTTATGTTTGGAGAAGGAAGGAAAAGAAAAAGTCCTGATATTGTCTCTGAATTTTCTAGTGAGCAGAAACGAGCCCTGGCATCACAGTCTAAACGCTCCAAAAAAAAGTCTCGGAAATCGGCTTTGGTGTCGTCTGGCGCAAAGGATCGAGTATCGTCTCCCAATCACTGCATTTATGTTCATTACAGATCAATTGGAGATGGTGCAAAATGTTGATCTTGAGAAAAAAAAAAGAAAAAGAAGTCGGCCAGAAGGATGAGGGATGAGAAGGAGCTATTTGCACAGGCAGCTGGGCATGCAAGTCGGTGGCTTCGGGAGGGAGGGAAAAAAAAAAGAAGAAAAAAAAGTACAGGAAACAATCCTCATACATACAACTGTGATGGGTTATACATGGCAAGCCCTCTGGAAAAAAAGCAGAGAACTGGCAGTGTTAATTATCACACAGAGTTATGGACTGCCTGGTGTTGGCTTAAGACTCCTGCTGGACAGTGAGCGGTCATGGGGGGGTGGGGGGGAGGAGGGGGTGGGGGTGGGGGTGTCAAAAGGTTTGGAGGGATGGAGACAGGAGAGAGAGGGGGAGGGGGGTGAGTTTAAACGATTGCGGAAACAAAAACACTGGTCATCAGTTGGTCCGTCGATCGATTGATTATCATGTGACCTAATTTTGGGAGCAGGTCTTGTTGAAGTGTCTGTGCTTCTTAGGTGAAAGGTGTCACTATCTGAACCACTTTCCTTTGGTTTTTTTATTTTTACTTAATCTGGTATTTAGTTTGTTTTACTTCTGTACTTCTTCACCTGACTACAGTCTGTCTCTTAGGACAAGTTCCTACAACACAAATAACAATAAATCAAAGGAAACAATCCAAAGGAAAGTAAATTAAAAAACCAAAAAAGGTAAAAAAAAAAATTGATAGATCGTGTTGTAGTTTTTGTGTCCAGAAAAATATAGAAGATTGCTTTTGTGGGAAATATGACCATCATGTAGACGTGGGAGCAAACCTCAGCTTGTCTGTGATAGTTTGACAGTAGGTCTTCAAACAAGACATTCATTTGGATCGGGTTCTCACAGCAGGGCGTCGCAGAGGAAGACTGCTCAGCTTAAATGCGTTACAGAGGATAAAAAGGACAAAAGCGCTGCAGGGGCACTCTGTCCTTTGTTCAGCCCTTCTCTGTTGTTTCTTTCTTTTACATATCTTATCAATAGCAGAGCATATTAACAGAAAAGCATTTCAAAACGTACACGGCGTGGAGAGAAAAGCACAGAGGAGCGCGAGGAGTTAAAAATGACACAGACACTTGTCACTTCGGTTTCGTCTCCTGACAACAAAGGTCACATGATAGGTCACATGATAACACTGGGCCACTGTTTTACCTCCAGCGACAACAAAATACAACGAGTCATGTCCACTCTGGAGGAGCTGCACTTCACATACACATGTATATTTATAAAAAAGGTGAGAAACATGCAGAGAGAGCCAAAAATACATATTCACGACTTTACACTTGAAGCAAACCTCTCACACAAAAAATAACATCAGTCAAACATCAATCAAAATCATCAGTAGTAAAAATAAGGGTTACAGTGGAGCATTGATAATTATGATTTATGATGTATGTGACATAATTCTGTCTTATCAAATCGATTCTGTCGGAAAAATACAAATTTCACGAATGTTATGACAATTAGGAGCCATGTCAAAAGGAATGTTCACAT
Source organism: Malacoctenus tetranemus (assembly GCA_032274765.1). NCBI lineage: Eukaryota > Metazoa > Chordata > Actinopteri > Blenniiformes > Labrisomidae > Malacoctenus > Malacoctenus tetranemus. The sequence goes on from JAUESF010000050.1 coordinate 2,032,623, forward strand.
CTTTTAGTGTTATCATCACTGGCTGAAATCTGATTCATCTGAAAACACGAGAAGATTATTTTCTTCTGGATGATTTGTCAGAATCTCCTCATTTCCTTCCCCAAAAACAGGAAGTGTTTGGCTGTGTTTTTTCGATTCAGGGGCTGAAACCTTCTCAATATCCGGGGGGGGGGGGGGGGGGGGCCCCCCCCCCCCCCCCCCCCCCCCCCCCCCCCCCCCCCCCCCCCCCCCCCCCCCCCCCCCCCCCCCCCACCACCGCAGTCTGCGTAATCTGAGTCGGAAAGTTGAAAAATTAGGTGGTTGCTTGAGCGTTTCTGGCTTCACCGCTCGGCTGGCAACCGCGGCGTCCGTCTCATAATAACACGGATTGAAAAGGAAATATGACTCAACTGTTTTGCCTTTTTTTTGGGGGGGGGGGCGACTTAGAACGCTTCGCTCGAACATCACACCTTTAGGCTGATTCTTAATCTGTTTTTGTTTGCAATTCAATTGAAATGAAATCCGACAGCGACTCACAGCAGTGAGGGTTCTCTCTTGTGGATCATGTTTCTTCGGGTGTGTTAACCGAAGGTGGAGTCGGGCTGAGGATGTTTGGGAGCTGAAGTGTTTACTGAGTTGTAATCATGGTGCATCGCAGGCTGCTGAGGATAAACCTGCTGGATCCTCTGACACCCTTGTCGCATCTTGAATGAAGTCCACCGCCTCAAGGTGCAAAATGAAAAGGCTGCAGCCACTGAATTGAAAATCAGCTTTTATCAAGTGCTTAAAAATTCGTGTGATCGCTTGTTGCAGGATAATATTCTCCACAGAGGATCTAGTTTACCAATGAGGCCACATTATCTAAGGATCCTCCGTAGCAAAGTTACTCTTAGCTCTTTTGCACTGTAATTAAATCAAAAAATCAACATCAATATTCACATCATCAGGTGAGCAGGAGGAGGAGGAGGAGGAGGAGGGAGAAAGGGAGGACGTGGTGTGGGGTGGGAAGGGGGGGGGGCGTCAGAAATGCAAACTCACCCTCGTCCACGTCGTCATTGGACATGATGGCGACGCATTTCTCCCACACCATGCGGATGTCAGCCCGGTAGCGGTCGCAGGCCCACAGGAACATGGGCAGCAGGATGGACTGCGCGATGGAGCACCACAGCACGCACAGCACCATCCAGTTGTAGGAGCGCTCGAACTTCAGACTGGCGAAGCTCACCACCTGCACGGGAGGGGAGGGGGGGGTTCAGCCAAACGGTCGGTCAATAAATACATCGGATACTCCTGCTAACTGCTGATTGAATGCATTTGAAAGCACCACGAGAGGAGCAGGTCAAGAGTCAAACGAGCCTCTCCAACAGAAGTGTGTTGTGCTCGAGATGCACTTGGCATCATGACGGACAATTTCTCTGTATATTTGCATGTTGTAAGCTAATTGGAAATGTATTAAAAAAAATCTGCATGCAAAATGTTCGTGACTTCTGTTCGATGTTTTGCGGTGATTGGAGGTGATTTCAGTGTGAAACTGAAGCAGGGCCAATGCAAACAAGTGGATCAAGACAGATTTTACACCGACTCCTGTATCCATGTGACAAAAAGTGTCCCGTTTCCATGACGACTACGGACGAAGAGGTTTCCACGTTCACACGATTACAAACTACAGAAATAAAGCTAATGATGGAAAGCCAAAGACGTCAGCTTCTGGTGGTCGCTCGCTGACATCACTGTTTCCCCCGTTTTTCAACGTCCAGCTTCCGACCAGCGGTGGGATCACTGAGTTGACTGGAGAACACGCATCTGTTTATCCCAACCCGAGGAAAGTTTACGCAGCCAAAATGCGTCAAGACTCACAGGGCCCAAACATTTACGGCCGCATTACTTTCCAGGCTGTTTTGAAAAAGTCACCCACAATAAATCTCCTCAGGCTGCCGGAGGGGGGACGTCAGGCGTCTCCTTACGGCGCCACCAGTCGGTTTATTTACCTGGATAAATAATCAGACATGGCGCGGCAGGTGCGACACTCATGTCTTTAAATGGGCATCATCTCAGCGTGGCTGCAAACATCAACACGCGGCAGCTCACTCAACTGGCTTCAAACAGTCGTTTAATTAATAGGTTAATGGAGCGCAGGCTGCTCCTGACATTTACACCCACCTGACGTCACAGAGAGCAGAGCGCTACATTAGGTCAGATATGCTGCTAATCCTTGTGTATTTTCCACTGTCACACCAGCGATCAGGTTGTTATTAGACGTCCTCCAGTGTTTGACTTTTAAAGGGACGCTGCAACTACGAAGTGACTTTAGTTTACAGGTTCCTCCAAAAACACTCTCACCTAAAACACAAACAAACTGTTTTTGGGGAGGTGAGCAACTGGGGAGTTGAGGCGAGTGTCAGCAGAGAGACAGCAGCTCCACAACCGTTCGCATGCACATCAAGAGTGGCAAGTAACAAGCTCTCAACGACTGTTGTAAATGTGTCGGCAGCCAGTAATCAGTCACTTCCTGGGTCCCGTCCAATGGAACGACGTCGCTGTGATACTTCTCTCTGTAATGTTATTCGCAGCCCCGCACACACTGGGATGCTTTAGGCACCCGTAATGGTTTTTAACATCTGTGACTGCGGCCTGCTCCGAGTGTCTATTCCTGGCTGTTATTTTCTGTACAGTTAGAAACAAACACAGAGGCTCATTTGTATGTGTAACAGCTTTCCATGCATTTAAATAGCTCATTACTTCAGGTCATAAAGAAGACTAGCGGACCTTTTGTCATTGCTGCCACTGCACTTGAAATATGATCTCTCATCAGCACTACACAACACACACACACATGCACGCGCAAGCATGCACACAAACACACACACGACTGGACGTCTTTCAGTCTTGAAGCAAAAACAGGCAGCTTTCCCTCCGATGCGGCGCCAAAGCATGGCAGTGCGAGGAGCGTTGTCATCAGGGAAGAGTGGGAGGAGAACCCGGTCCCTGTGTTGCTAACCTCATCCTCTCAAATTCACTCATTCACAAAAAAACCCCTCTCTCTCTGATGTTCTTTGTGAACAACAAACAGCAGGTGTTTGAGCCTGAAGACCTGTGAGATCATCAGGAGTGACTAAGTGCTCCTACGAGCCAGTTCTGAACAATGGACCTCTGTGTGTTGTTTCACAATTTTTGGCACAAGCTTTAATGCATGAATACCAATGGACATAGATCTAAAAACTGGATGTTTTTGTTGACCTTTCCTGTAGAAACAGGTGCATGTAAATGATGCGGAAAAAAATGTTTTCTCTAACGCTGACCGCGCACTTCACAGGAGAGCAGCCAGCGGCAGGAAGAACCATCAGACAATTCACCGAGAGATCCTCATTTTGTTTCGAGGAGGGGAAAAGTGGGCTGGTGATAGCTGGGCTCAGGGTGGGCAGAGACTGGCAAATAGCAGCGGATTTGGATAATCCCACCGGAAACAGGTTTTTGTGGCTCCAAGGCTTAATTTAAGAACACTCTGAGAGCCTTAATAGACCTGCGAGGCGTCGCTGCCCTCCGCATCCTTTCTTCCAGGAGAGAATTCGCACTTAAAGGGACACCGAGGAAAGAGGAAATTCAGACATTAAAACGGTGCTTCCCAACCTGGGGGGCTGGACCCTCCTCCCTGAAAAAAAATCCCCCCAAACACAATGACAAGTACCTTTACTGCTCTCCTGTTTTCTCTCTCTCATCACTTCTTACAACACTCTAAAATCAGATGTTTGAAAAGACATTCTAACATTCTCTGTAATTACCAGAAATTCAATTCTCATGAAAACACTTTTTTTGTGCTTCCTTTAAGCGTCGACAAACAAGATGCCTCATATTTCAGTGGCATTCATATTTTTCCACATGCTCCAATCTAAATGTGATTTCATATTCAAGTTAAATGATATTTCCCCAAACATCTACTTGCGTCGGCTGAGCAGGGAGCACTTTTTTCACAGAAACACGAGCGTCCAGGCCCGTTCGCCACACGGAGGAGGCTCCACTTGCTTTTAAGGAGAGACAGGCTGGCTGCTTTTGGCACATCACAAACAGTAAAGCCCCCCGCCCCCCGCCCCCCCCCACCCCAAACAATAAGCCTGGAGCTTCCCGCAGGCACTCAAGTCTGCGCCCGAAAAGCAGTGAACTAACTTGGTGAAATATGAATGAGGACCTGAGGGGGAAATTTGCAAATCAAATGGCGACACAGTGAAACAGAGCTCTCACTCCTGCACGCCGGTGAAAGGCTCCCGCTTCAAAAAGGTGACGTGGGCGAGTCGCACTCTGCTTCGAAAGGCCGACTGCAGACCCACGAAACAGAATGTGTGTCTGAGTTTATAGCAGTGTGTCCGTATTTTGTCTTTGATGCTGCTGTTCTTCCTTTTCAACAGAGTTCACTCAGTGAGTTCGTACTCACTTGTGACACACATGCACACGAGCTCGCAAACACGAGCTTACGTACACAAGCTCACGCACGCGAGCTCACGCACCGTAAACCTGACCTACTTACAGTGACGGATGAACAGTAACCGTCACGTTGCTGTAAATAATTAAACACCACGCTACAGTTACAGTCACTACAGCTGACAGGCTCCGCCCCCCTAAAACGTCGAATCCTCGAGACTTTTATTTAATCCACGAGCAAAACCTTCAGAAACGTGTGACATCACTCGGCGTTCACTCGGAAGTCACAACAGTTCACCTTCATTAAAACAACTTTAAACACAGATAATGAAACAGCCAGAGCTGCAACACCTCATCATGTGTGAACCTTGGGTCGTGGATGAAACTTTAAAGCGGCAGCCGATCGGGGTCTCTCAGGCTGGACTCGCTGTTTCTGTACAGTGCATCAAGCGAGCTGAATGTTTTATGATCGAGTCGATTTCCCTGCAGCAATACTGCTTCCATCACTTCGTTTCTGCATGAATAAAATAATACTGAAGTAATGGCGGCTGTATATTTCTTGTGTAATTGTGTTTTGTGTCATTCAAAAAAAAAGAAAAAAAAGGAGGAGGGGAAAAAAAAGGCGTCCGTGTTCGTTTGTGACAGTAACGATCGCTGCAGCAGAGGAAGCACGTTGGATCTGCTTGATTTGTTTTCTTGGGGGCATTTTTTTAATCTATTTCCACTTTTCCATAATCACAAGACTATTTGTGCGTTGAGTGTCTCTTTGTTTTTCCCCGTTTTAGCTTTTTATTACTCGGTCGAGCTTCTTGTAAGTGCCCTGAATTCTCCCTGATGGTTTAAATGGTCCATTGCTCAGCATCAGCCGGTGAAGCTTGGGAACTCACCAGTATGGGGAAGCCAGTCAGGAAGTCGTAGATGAAGACGATGCCGCTGATCAGGTAGGTGATCTGCAGCGACGTCTTGAGGGGCTCCGAGCCGTCGATGGAGGACCTGCGCTTCCCCTGCGCGTCCTCCACCACGATGGTGGGCACGTTGAACTTGTTCTTGTCGGCATTGTGGCCCGCCTGGATGGAGAAGGTCTGGAAGAGGGCGATGCCGATGCAGATCACGCCCATGGCCACGCTGCCGCCGATCAGCAGCAGGAAGCACACGCCGAAGCCCAGGCCGATCTCCGTCACGATGAAGCGGCAGTCGGAGGTGTAGAAGCGGTCGATGGTGTCGTGCCAGCCCACGGCCGGGAGCGTGGACAGGATGAAGGAGACCATCCAGATGCCCATCACCGTGTGCACTGCCTGCTTCTTGGTGTTACTCAACCTGGAAGCAAAAAAACCACACACGAGAGGTGAAATGGTGACCACAGGTGTGGACGTGTGGCCCATGATGGACGAGTCGACCTGCCCGGAGGGGTCTGTTGGGTGAGTGGGAAGGACACCGTGGCACAGAAAGGCCACCGGCCTCTGTGACATCGTCAAACTGATACTGACTCAAAAGTGCTCCATCCAGGCCTGGGACACAAAAGCTGAGACGCCACAAACCCCACATAGTCGTCACTTAGATCAACTGGAGATGAATGTGGAGGGAAATCGATTTCCCACTGATGGAAAAAGATTGCTTTTCACGTCCCTCGCTCTATTTGTCATCGAGGCCCATTTCAGCGAGAGGGGGGATTTCTATTTCCTCTCACCTTCGAGTAATTGTTACAGTCGAGCAGTTCTCTGAATGCGTTTGTGTCCTCCGGCGCTGTGGCACTTTACAAGATTTCGCGGCGCGCGTCTAAAAATACAGTAGGCCCTGACTCTTGTTGCTCCTATTTCCCAAAGTTTGACAAAGGATGGCGCCACGCTGCCGCAGAATGGCGTCGGCAACAAGTCGCCAAAAAGATGGGCGGAGCCTCTAAAATGTGCAGGGAGACAATTATAAAGCTTTTAAACCGATTGAGTCAGAATAGACGGATACAGACACTAGGATTGGCTATTGGACCGATAGCGTGTGTGAGACGACCTCCTGAGAGATCCAAGAAGGAGGAAGGTTCCCCCTACCCAGCACACCTTGGTAGCTTCCACACAGATGCTGATGAAAGGGGGGTCATATTCCTGAGACAAAGTGCTCTGTGCAGAAAGAGGCGAGTGAAACAAAATGGGACCGTCACGGTGTCTCTTCATCTTCTGATGTGCTGCTAATACGACAGATATCAGCTGCTTTCAAGCAGCCCGGTGAGCCGGCGAGCGCACGGGTCCCTTTGCCCACGTCTGTCACGCGCTCCACCCTGAGAATCTAAAGATAGAAGAAGAGTATTCACATGTAAATACGGATTCCTGGCTGAAAAACATTGCGACTTTTAAAGCATCCGGGCGTCCGGGCAAGACTGAGGGGGGGTGCGGGGGGGGGGGCAGCGTTCGCCTCTTGTCTTTGTGCAAAGACAAGTAGGTCTTGTTGTCACAGTGAGTAATAATGCCAGCCTTCCTGAATGTGCCTGGGGTACACGGGGAGGTTACGTCACTAAGCTGCATGAATCTATTACACGAGAGAGAGAGGGAGAGAGAGAGAGAGAGAGAGAGCATTGAGGGAGGGGGGGACGGTGGGGTGATGGCGGGGGGGCTCCTAGGAGATAGTGAGCGCGGGGTGATGAGAACAGCTGCCCGAGTACAAGGTTGGAATTCATAATTCAGGCCTTCGGTGTATGTTAATGTCACAGAGAAGGCAGCTGTGCAAGCTCAGCAGAGCCAGCCGCCGAGCGATCGGAACAGGGAGATGAACGGCAATTACGCGGCGCGTCACCTGAGCCGCGGCTTCGCTCGCTCGCTTGCGTCGCGTCGCCGTTTGGAAAGTGACTCGGAAAACAGGGGGATGAGCCGCGGAGGAGGAGGGGGGGAGCTAATGCCTGCAGACAGGAGACGAGAGAGGATGCTGTCAGCCCAGGGAGCGAGCAGACGAGGGCGATATAAAGAAACGTTTGAGTGATATCACTGAGTGGGCATCAGCCAATACAAGCAGCTGCACGAGCAATATAGATACCAAAGGAAAGGGAAGGAGGGGACGTTTGCGCTTCTAATTTGGACGCCTGCTTATCTCCAAATTGGCCCGGCTGACTGTAGGTGGAGCATCTGCGGGGCTGATGACACAGGAAGTATAATAACTGTGTTTTAGGAGGAGAGGAAGAGTGAGACAACATAATTCTCACACACACGCGCGCGCAAACTCACTCCAACCTGTGTGCTGCAACATCACGACGACCGACACCACAGCTCGTGCGCGATCCGCAGATACGAGCTCTGCCTCCATGTGTGTCTGCTTTTTCGCCACAGTATTTGCTCCAGAAATGCATTCAGCTGCAAATGATTATCTCGCGCCTGACGGCCAGAGAGGAGCGCTCCGCGCTGCCGTGAATAACAGCTGAATCGTCACCAAAGCGCAAACCTCCGGGGTGCACGGCGACGCGAGATGTTCTTTGGCTGCACGGAACAAACCTTTTCGCGCTAATCATTGTTGTCGATATGTTCGGCTGTGGAGCTATCATTATCGCGACAGTCAAATTATATCCGTGGTTTGAAAGCCGTCAAGCAGCTCGGCTGCACGGCCTGAGGCAGCCTCGGAGCCTCCCTCCCAGGAAGTGGCGACGCCGCTGAGCACGTGTGAACAGAAAACAACATGGGGGAGTCTAACGAGAGCAAACGGCGCCGGTGCACGTTGACGCCAGGTCAGCGGGAGCTTTTTTTTAATGCAGCGTTGCTTCGTAACATCACATCTTGCGGAGGTGCCAAGCGAAAAGTGGGAGATGGAGCTGGAGCGTGCTCGGTCGGGAGGGTTTCGCCCTGGCGTTACCCCGAATAACCGCGAGCAGCAGAAGCGTTGGCACCTGAGAAACCGCCTGCCTCGCAAATCAGAAGGGGAGCTGGCAGACAGGTGATACGGATCCTAACACGTCTCCTTCCTGTTTGACAGATCTGGTTTAAAAAAAGGCCTGAAAAGAATCATGAAACTTTGAAACTTCTTTGAACTGATGTAAACGACACGACGTCGTCCAACAGACACACACAGAAAATGGTTACGTTTACACATGGTGCGTGCGTGTGCGTTCAACAACCACATGGATCCTTCCACCAAACCATCAATATTTGCAAACTTCTCCAAAGTTAAGTAGCAAAAGCAGTAAAAAGGCCGCTGTGTCTCGGTCAGTATTTATCAAACACTTCAAAGACCACTGTTGTTTTTCTTTCAATGTGTTAGTGAGAGATTGAATGCCAATAAAATGCCCCTCCCCCCCCAAAAAAAATGTTGTGATGAGACAACATTTTTCTTTTCAAAGTTTGGAAATGTTCACGAAGCTCTTTTGTGACTTTGCTCTGATTTTATTCAGAAACCGAGAACATCCTGTCAACCGTTTTCATGGCAACCGTTTTTCCACGGGAAAAAAAATAACCTCCATTAGTAACCGTTTGCTGCACACAAAAAAGCTTGTGGACTTGTGGAAATGTCATTAGAAAATCTGCGAGGAGCACAGCAGCGTTTCTCTGGACTGAGCTGAGAAGCAGATTCGAATGAAAACGCGACAACGTACATTTTTAACTCTTTCGAGTTCAGTTCTCTGGCTGAAAAAGACAAAAATGTTCTGTAAGAGGTGAAATGATTCAAAACATAAAGGGGAGGTTAAAAAAACCACAGCCTGGATGAGAGTTCTGCCCTCTTACCTGTAGTTCACGGGCCAGCGCACCATCCACATGCGGTGGTAGGAGAGCGAGGTGACGGAGAAGCAGGTGACCAGCGTCAGGGTGTAGAAGGTAGACACGAACACCTTGCACAGGCCCTCGTTCCACTCGTAGTTGGAGTGCTGGCGCCGCAGTGTGATGACGCAGTACATGGTGATGGGGATGGCCATGTTGAGGATGTGCGTGCCCGCCAGCGTGCAGATGAGGAACTCCAGCGGCTTCCACTTCTTCTGCTTGGCGCTGACGCTGAGGATGCTCCACGTGTTGGCCAGGATGGAGACCCCCGAGCAGACCAGCCAAGCCAGCGTGTTGGCGTTGATGACGTCATCCTTCATGGTGGTTAGCTCATCCACCATGTTGCGGCGGGGCGGGGCGGAGCCTGGGGGGGTCGCAAGGAGCTGTCGGCAAGAGCAGGTTCACGCAAGGAGAAGAAGGAGGAGGTGGTGATGGGCAGGAGGGGCTGCAGGGCGTCGAGCGAGCCAGGCATCCTATCTGGGTGGGCGCGCGCTCCTCGGGGGTTCGGCCCAGCGGGGAGGGGACATGGTGGAGGAGCGGCGCGGTGGGAGGTCAGAGCAGAGCCGGGGCAGTTCCCTTCCAGGCCTGCAGGCGGAGTAGAGAGAGACGAGGGGAGGGGAAAACTCAATTAGTCATTCAAGTTTGGAGTAATCTCTCACCGCGTGTATCATCCCTCCTCCGTGGGACTAACAGTGACATTGATCACATCACTGTTTCCACGGAAAGTCACCCACCAAGACTGAACAGTGATCAGTCAGCTGTGGTTATCCTAAAAAGGCTGCGGGCCGACACAGGAATAGAACGACTCCACAGACATGCAAACTTCCTGTTCAACAGAGGGAAGTAAATCACAGGCCTGAAGCCAAACCAGTCCAGAGCTCCCAGTAGCTCCTCAGACATCACGGAAACACCACAAGAAATGTTCAGGACGTGCAGAAATAAACTGCAGCACAGCAATTAGAGAAAAACAAAGAGGTAAAATCTGTATTGGAAATACAAATAAACGTTTAACTGATTTTGAAGGAAACTGTGAATGAGGAATTTTGTGGGTCAATTAATTTTTTTTCTGTTCTTTTAAATCCAAAGAAAGTCGAAAACCTTTTGAAAAAACACTCAAACAAAAATAAAACACTTGAACAGTGGATGCAGTGTGAGACTCTGTTTTATGTGATCTTAGAGTGAATAGCGTGAGTTTCACCTTTCACTCGAAAATCCGGCAGCTTCACTTTAGTCGCATTTTAAAACATGAATCTGTGACGTGTGTTTTTTTTCCTGGTGATGTAGAAAGTGGTGCCCTCCATCCTTCACTACGAACAGCTTCATCACAAACAAAACAAGCCAACATGGACTGAAAGGAAACAGGGTCACACGCTGACAAAGTCAAGCTGGGAAAAATGGAGCGGGAGCGCAGGACGACAAGACTGACAAAGAAGGACGGAGTGACGGAGAGAGCGCCGCGAAAACTACATGACGGAGGAGTGAGATTAAGGGACATAGAAGTCGTTCGGCAAAAGGAGGCGACAGAGGATGACGCAGGGGTCACAGACAGGACATCTGCAAGAAGATGCAAAAAAAAGAAATTGGACGGTGACACGGACACAATGTGCTGAACACCTGCGTGCTGGAGGGTGCAGCACCTTCCACACACATAATCAAACAGGAAGAAAACCAATCAACACGTCATTTCAACAAATCAGTCCCGACTTGACTTGGCGTCTTTTTACTTACATTTACTGATTCAACTCTGCGGCTCTTTGTCAGGGAGCTGTTTGCAGCGCTGATGTATAAAATGCTTCTTTAGCTTTAGAAACAGCAAAACAAACCTCTTCTTTACACAATGAGGCTCCAGCACTAGAACTTGTTTGCGGCATGTTTTTGCTTTTATGGATTCCAGTGAAAGAACCTTCAGAGGAGGACGACACTCCAGCGCCCCCACCGCGCACGGAGAAAGCGCTCGACACAGCTGAAGCCCGCTGTCACATCTACTTCCTGTCTTGTGGCGTGTCTGAACACTGACGTGCTGCAGGCAGGACCCCTTAGAGGGCACACTGGAAACGACAAGAGCCGCGTCATCATCACCCGGCTCCCACTTGCAGCGATCCCCCCCCACACACACACACACACCACCACCACCCATTCTCACTCCTCCGTCTGTGTTAACCAATTAATCCAAAGGAGTTATGGGCCAGGATGTGTGCGGACCCTCGTGGCCTGTGCAGTCACACGGAACAGGAGGTGCTCGCGGTGACACGTCGTAAAACATTTCGGCCGGGCCGGAACAGCTCCAAGGTCATGCGAGAGCCACCGACACCGATGATGTCACGGCTGGAGCAACACAGAGTGCATGCCGAGTGACACCCGCGATGTAAAAAAAAACCTCACTTTGTGCGAGGCAAAAAGGGAGCACGGGAACAGTAGGACGTGACAGCAGCGCGTCCAGTGCAGGAAATGACATCACGGTGACCGCTGAGAGACAGCAGTGTCCAGTTCAGCCGGTGCACACCACACTGAGGACTGACATTTGAGAGGTTTAGTCTTAGATTCATGTGAATGTATCTTCATATATCACTCCAGTGCTAACACAGAATTGCACCAGTCAATTGGTCCAAACGCAGCTGTGACTACAGTCAAACTCCGGTCTGTTTGAGGAACTTAATGGATCCAATGAGTTTGATCACGCTTTTCGACAGAGGTGTCAATTCAAGTAGGCTGGACCATTAACATCATGTTATGATCACCTTCAGTTGCCGACAATAATTTCTACTTTTTTAAGAGCAAAGAAAAAACATTCTGTGATCAACGTTCAGACTCATTACTGGTAGTGAAGTAGTTCAGGACGGGAACAACATGGAAACGACTGTCTGAACTAACTCAAGTCATAAAAAGCTGTTTCATCTGTGAGACAAAACGACTTGGATCATGATAACAAAAACGAAAGCGGAGGTGCTTCTACTGTAACTAAGTGAGTGTTTGTTATCGTAACTGCTTCACTACGCAGACAAAGCAGCACATCACGTTCACACCTCCGACAAACCAGAAGAAAAAGACAGAAAAAAATGGAGGTGTGGGATGAAACGCAGAGTGAATCACGTCTTTGATCCGGGAATTCCCCGGTGGGTTCGGGCCGGTCGGGCCGTGCTGAGCCACAGTCTGTCTGTCGACGCGGAACAGGAACCAGAGCTGAGTCAAACACCAAACATTGCGCACAGACACACAACACACACACAACACACAGCAGCTTGAACCAAATCCTTCCAAATACCAACAGGTTTTAGTGGAAACTGCCACGATCGCAGACACAGACGGACTCAGACGTCCACGCTGAACAACTGAGCCTTCGGCTGCGTGAGTCCCAAACAAAACGACAAAAACAAAAAACGCAGATGCAGCGCGTGCGTGCGTGCGTGCGTGCGTGCGTGCGTGCGTGCGTGCGTGCGTGCGTGCGTGCGTGCGTGCGTGCGTGCG
>JAUESF010000050.1:2157381-2170317 GCA_032274765.1 Malacoctenus tetranemus
GTGTGTGTGTGTGTGTGTGTGTGTGTGTGTGTGTGTGTGTGTGTGTGTGTGTGTGTGTGTGTGTGTGTGTCTGTGTCCTATGATGAACAAGTCTCCTCTCCAGGCTGCATCCTGCTTTCCCTCAACATCAGTAATCGAGGTTTGCTTTTGCACCCTCCAAATAATTGAAACTATGATGACAACAAAAGGTTTAACATGTGGTGCACCTTTGCGTTTGTATACTTCCACTGACTGTTTAATCGCTCAGTTTTATGTGTCAGTTAATGTCGCCTTACTAAAATCAGTGCAACCACTGAACCCTGGAAACCTGAAGGACTGCTACAGGAAACTACGCTGTGACACAGCGTATGAAGTAACCATTGTACGACATGCACATACGAGGGGTACTCTGAGGTTATGACACACTCTCTCTCTCTCTGAGGGGAGGTGTCGCCCCGAACGCCTGCAGCTTTTTATCTGTCTGCGATTGTGTAACCACTCCTCTTTTGTGTGAAGATTGGGGAGGGGGGGAGCAGGGGGGAACACAATCGCATCATTGTTTCTACACATTTTAGTGCTCAATAGATTTATAATCTGAATCGGTTGCTCGCTCACCCATTAATCCCAGAGAGACCGGAAACAAAAGGCCTCATGTGCTGCGCCTCTACTGATAGCCTGTGAACATAAAGGAGTGAATGAATGTGAGAGGGTGAATAGGAGGAGGGGAGGGGGGGGTACAGACAGGTTATATAACCAATTAGTGCAGATTAGGATCTGTTTTATGCCAAACCATAATTCCAGCACAGGATAGTGAGCAGGACACACCTCGGCTTTCTGGTAATCCAGAAAAATTAGCAGTTTGAAATGAAAATAAAAAATAAAAAGAAAGAAAGAAAGAAAGATCTCTTGCTCGACTAAAACACACTGTTGTTAACTACTAGAAAGTTTGAATTGTTGCTATATGCACTGTCGCCATCACCCATTTGATTTTTTCAGAACATTTCATCTAAGATTTTAGCTATTTATTCTGTGAGCAATTGTACTTAAGAGGTGACAATTGTCTTTCAAAGGAACTTGTGTAGTTAGTGACTTCCACCCCTGAAGACGACCAACTGAAGGCTGCCAGAGTTCAGGTTGAATAAAACAAATCACAGAAACCTTCTTGTGCCAGTCAGGAGCTCTTTGTGTCGCTGATGAATCAAAGCTTCTCAGTAAACACAGGTCACAAAAGGGAAAAGTGAGTCTATTTGCATCTTTCAAACACCAGAACAAAACAAACAATGGCTCTACAGCACTTTCTGAAGCCTTGTGAGTGAGTGAGCTCTTTAATCTTCTTCAGCGGGCGCAGCTTTTCACCCAGCCAATGGCCGAGCTGCACATATTTTCCTCAGCTTTAATCTTCTTAATAACTTCTTGGTACGAGTGGGATAAACCTACTTTCTTTTCTGTTTTACAACAAGACAGGTAAACTCGGGGAAACAGGGAAAATTGCACCAACGCTTGGCGACATGTTTCTGGGTGGGGTGGGGTGGGGTGGGGTGGGCACAGACAGTCTGCAAAGAGCTCCTCGAAACGTCCCTGAACTCCTCACAGATTTGTTTAGGAATCATTCAGGACCAAATCAAAAGCACTTCCTTCTTTTGTGATTTGCGTGGAAAAACAACTGACGTTGTCACGACACAGAAGGGGCGGAGCTCACAGAGCACGCACATGTTCCCATCATGCACTCTTTTATTTATAAGCAGGAAGAACTGGTAACAAGCTTTCAGGGCAACACCACCATTAGTGCGACATCAATTACTTTGCTTGTCTCGTTGTGGCCCCGGATGTGCGGGGACAGAAGGGGGACAGTCCCTCCGAGATAAATGACTCGTCATCATATCAGATGTCTCCTACATCACCGGAAGTTTTCATGCCCCCCCGCGTGCCTGAGTGAGTGAGGAGGGAGCTTGAGCGGCGCCTTGTGCCGGCCGCGTTGTCACACAAAACGAACCTCTTTCTTGGTCCTTTGAAACCTACACCTGTTCTTTTAAAGTGCTCTTTCAGTGCTGAGCGCTCGGGCCTCTTCACTCTGAGGAGCTGGAACAAAGGCGGCACAAGCTTTGTTACACTCACAGCCAAGCAAATGTGTGCAAATGTATGAGCTGTGATGAGTCAGAGACATTGTCGCCACCAACAATGACAAGCAGAAGCTCCTGGCTCACACAGACCCCAGTGGAGGGATGAAATTTAGTTTAGTCACTTATGTCAACAATAATAATGCTCCTTTCAATTCTGAATGTTCCCACCCGTGTGTCTCCTCCTGCCCAGTTGCCCACTGGCAACCCTTCGCTAAGCACAAGGCAAGTCAGGCAAAGCTAGTGGAGTGATAATCCTCTTATGAGACGCATTGCTCATTTGTCACAGTCCAAATAAAGCGCGACCTTATGGGATTTAGTGAGGAAGCGCTCGTTCACTCCCTGACCTCCCACTGTGTCCGGCAGGATCTGGGACAGAGAGGGACGCTGACATTGGACGAGGCTTATGCGGGAGGCGGGGCTAAGGGCGTTTCGAAAATAAAGAGGAGCGGGACGGTCGCGAGCAGCCACTTCCGACTGTGTTTTCATTCGCTCTGCCAAGGAGGTTGAAGTGGTCACTCTTCGTTTGTCAGTGGGCTTGTTTGTTGTCTGTTTGTGAAAAGAATAAACTCAAAACTTCACAGTAGTTTGGATGAACTGTGTAGGATGAGTGAGGGCTGGTACCAGGAAGAAGAGAGTGAACTTTGGGGATTCCGACATCGTAAGGTGTCATTTGGGGACATGACCTAATGAATACATGGCCACCGTGTTTGCATGACATTTCACCAATTTGCTTGATTTGCTTCCCAGCACCAGTATCTTATTGACCTCACTGTCTCATTTGCCTGCAGTGTTGTTAATTCCCAAACTAAGAATGGTGCCACACCGCTCTACCTGGCATGCCAGGAGGGTCATCTGGAGGTCGTCCAATACCTGGTCAAGGATTGCGGGGCGGATCCGAGCATCAGAGCCAATGACGGGATGACACCTCTGCATGCTGCTGCCCAAATGGGCCACAACACTGTCATCGTCTGGCTGGTACGTGGGAACATAGTGGTTTTCGTTCACTAGTACTTTAGTGCAATGATATGGTTTCATTTGTTTTGGGTTGGATCGAGAGGAAGTACTTGATTGGACAGACGCTTTGGTTTAAGTCCAAAATTAAACAACAACTTGTCCCGACAGCAAGATAGAAATATGCTTTTCAAACAATTAAAAGTTAAAAGTAAGATCAAAATGATAGATGCCTGTAGATGGTGAGACTCCTACAGTCATCATAACGATCCAATGACTCATCCCCAGCAGTTGGATGATGATGTCGTGTTTTCTTCCCCTCGCCGCTCTTCCAGATGAGCTTCACAGAGATCAGCCTGACGGACAGGGACGGCGATGGAGCCACAGCCATGCACTTTGCAGCCAGTCGCGGCCATTCGAAGGTGCTCAGCTGGCTGCTGCTGCACGGGGGAGAGATCGTCACCGACAACTGGGGAGGGACCCCGCTCCACGACGCCGCCGAAAACGGCGAACTGGAGGTGAGTGTTTTGCTCGCTTTTGTGCCAATGACGAGACATACTGTGGTTATTTCAGGTATAGGACATAGGAGGTGGATTATTTTCTTGTAGGACTTCTGGTTTTTTAATGCAGCATCACTCTTGATCACAGTAAAATAAGGCATTAGCTGAGCTGACATGGGCTGAGTTCGAAGCTGTTCTGCGCGCTTTCTTCCTAATAAGGCCCTTTAAAACCATCTGCTTTGAATGAGAGGTCGATGGTTTTTGCCGCCACTCCAACCTGCTGTTTTGACTAGCAGCTCAGTCCTGGTCAGGCAGCCAGTCTCAGACCGATGTGGTAAACAAAGTGTACTTTTAACTACCTGATTATTTGCATTGCATAAGAGCTGACGGGAGAAAAAAAAAAGCATTTTTAAAGGGCCTAAAACAAACTGTCATTACGGCAAAGCAAAGCTCAGTCTGAGAACAGGCTTACTGGCATTGGCAGGGAGCTTTTGGACCTGCAACGCTGAACTACTTCCAAGTTTCTTTTGGTGGTAAAACAAATATTCAGATACAATGGCCGTGCAGTGGTGTAAGGGTTGGCGCTCTGACCTCACACCGAGGGCACCCTGAGGAGTAGACATTAGCTATGTGGTTCTCCTTCAAAGCTGTCACGCCTCCTCCCTCTGACGGTCTGTGTCTGCTCCGCAGTGCTGTCAGATCCTGGTGGTGAACGGCGTGGACCTGGGCATCAAGGACCAGGACAGCTTCACCGCAGCAGACCTGGCCGAGTACAACGGCCACTCCCAGTGTGCCAAGTACCTGCGCACTGTGGAGAACATGGTAAGGTCACTCTCTCAACGCCCGTCAGCACGCTCAGGCCCGGTGACCTCTGACCTCTCTGAGAGAGAGGGACTCAAGATAAATGACCTTAGGCTGTGACGTGCAGTACAGAGATCTGGGATTTCAGCAGGATTATGAGCAGAATCCTGGAGGGTTCACTGCTAATAGTGGGAAAAGTAACAGGAGGATGAAACAGGTTGTACTTTGTGCTGCAGAGTTCTCACCCAGTTGCCTGAAAATATTTGATTTAAATTTGAGGACATTGTTTCAACGTCCTCAATTGCTTTTTTTTAATTTAAAAAATTCTTTAATAAAGGGCCGAAGCACAATCATATGTGCTCAACATATAAAATTACTTTCAGTTTTTATGTATTTAGCCAAACCAGGTTTAGTGATTCATAAAAAGGGAAAATATTTCAGTCTTTTTTATTACCTCGTAAACAGCTAGCCTGTTTTTAATTACTTTTTTTTAGTAATGAGATAAAATTCTGTCTAATGAACAGAAATATAACGTGATACAAAATTTCATTCATACAGTAACAATGTGTTTGTAAGCAGAGGTGTAGAAACTCATATTATATAAAGTAGAAATCTTTAGGTTACAAAACTAATTTAAAGTACAGGTAAAAGCAGTCATTTGTACCTGATTTTGTGTCCTGCTCCTTCACATCGCCGATAAACAGGCTATAGTAACAAACAGCATTACCTTTAACAGCCTGTCCCCTGACTGCCTTCAGTCTTTCCCAGCTAATTAACTCAGCCACACACCTGACATGCAGGTGCTGCCGTGGCTCCGGCGCTCTGAACTCCCACAGTGACCGCGGGAATAACAACTCCTCCACGCCGGGGAAACCGGGGGGGACATTCATCCGATTGAGTGTTACGCTGAGGGAGAAGCCAAAAAGGCCCGCTGAGGCTCCACGAGCAGCTGTGAGATGTTCCATTAGTGCTCAGTAATTAAAGGCCGAATGCCGCTCAGCACCTGCATGTCAGCAGAGACGCGATTCATTCTCTGGTGAATGAACATGCAGAGGATTCATGCTAACGAGAGCTAAATCATCTGAAACTCTATCATTGTAACAGCTACAATAATGAGCTGGAAATCTTTAATGAGAAGTAATTAGACAAATAGCAATAGATATATTATTAAATTGTTTCACGGCAAATATTAGGTGCTTCAGTAAAATCCACGAGGGGGGGCTACTGATGAGCTGCTCCCTCTTTCCAGAGCGTGGAGCATCGTGTTCTGTCTCGGGACCCGTCCACCGACCTGGAGTACAAGCAGCCCGACTCGGGCCTCTCCTCCCCGAACACCACCATGCCCCCCACCGGCCAGCCGCCCCACTTCGACATCAGCTCCCCATCCAGCTCGCTGTCCAACTACGACTCCGCCAACTCCAGCCAGTCCAGCACCGGGGAGAAGAGGAGCAGCCTGACGATGGGGCGGGGCCCTCCGACGCAGCTCACCGCATCGCCCAACACTGGTTCGTGACTCCCAGGCTCACTTTTATTTCTGCCAGTAAACTGCACATGAATTGCCAGTTTATTGGTAACTTCCATAATTACATCATTTATTGTCATATTTAGGAGTTTAGATGAAACAAGCTTTGTCCGTTCAGTTATTCATTATGTATCCAGCAGCTTTGCATGTCAGATCTCAGCAGCCAGTCCAACACTTCATTATTTACTTCTGTAGCTTCACATGCAACTGGGTTGCTTCCTTTGTGTCTGTGTCACAGGTGGCTGCCATACTGGTGCTGCACCCTAGTGGTGTGTAAGCACACAGCTTGTTTTGCATCAGCAAAGACTGTCATGCATGTCGAGCAGGTTCAGATGTTGAGTGAGTGAGTTTCTTTCTCTGGCATGTTTGGGTGAAACTGCTCCTCTGCCACAGGAACCTCAGAGTCGGCCATCTCAGACATGCAGGCCTACATGGACATGCTGAACCCAGACATCGGCTCCGACGGGCCCAAGAAGAGCGAGGCGCCCTCCGACGGCGCCCCCAAACCGCCTCCGCCTCCGACATATCCGCCCCCGCCTCCGCCTCCCCCGCAGACCCCGCCGGCGCCCCCTCCGCCCCCGGGCTATCCGGCACCGCAGCCCCCTTCGCATGAGCCAACGCCTGTCGAGTTCCTGAAAGTGAAGAGCAACCTGCGGCACGTGGAGAGCCAACCCAGCAAGAAGGAGGTATGAAGCGGACTCTCGGTCAGGCTGGTGTTAGTGATTCCCCTGCAAGCTGTTTAATGCTGCTGAGCAAAGCGTCCGTCCTGTCTGGTCCAAGCACTTTCACAGTACAGAGCAGCAGGAGAAGAACAGGCTGGTTGAGATGAACTGGCCAAGAGCTGCCGTTCTCCCCTGTGCTTAATCAGTCGGCGCAGCAACAATGCATCTTGTCTTGGTGCCCATAATGATGTTATTGTGTTAACGCGGCTAACGAGGCGGGGGGAAGATGCTCATTACCGCAGCGGGCCTCTGGGTTTGACACATGAAATGCTCAACGTGACGGGCTTGATCTTAATTCCGGCAAATAATCTGGCGGCTGATCACTCGGGGGGCCTTTTAAAGAGCCGCAATTAGGAGCGTGAGCGTTGGAGTGGGCGCGCCGGTGCTCCAGAGCGGCTGTGAAGGACCGAAACTGGTCCTCAGGCTGTAGTTCAGACTCCAAATGTAAATGTGCCATGAGGGAATATTTCACTTCAACTGCAGCGTCCAAGATGCAGGATCTTTATCTGGTAGTTTTGCACAGTCATTGTCAGAAACTCCTCATGAAAGCAGTTCATTTATTAAAACTATTTCTGGAATCTCAGTTGGAAAACTACAATGCTCTTTTATTTTGAAGGGTCCTGTTTAGTATAACAGAGTGTGTCTCACCAAGTGTTTGGCTTCACTCTGATGTTTCAGGCAAATCATGGCTTTAGGCCCCAGCTCAGTTGTTCTTTGCTGTTTTAAAGTCCACCTGCAGTGACAGTGACCTCCTGCACCCATACACTGTCTCCATGGTGATCCGTGTGCGCTTGTGTGTGCACACATGCGTGATCAGCTACATATGAAGAAGAGTATGTAATTAGTGCCTCCTGCTCCCCCCCCCTCCACCCAGGTGACCGGCCTGTGGCGCAAAACTCATTAACAATTGAACAAAGGCCACATGCACACAACAGAAGCACACAGATAAATAAGATCAGTGTATAGCAAACACACTGGGACAAACACTCCACCATAGGCACCATGGCAACAGGTCAGGAGGACCACTGTCATGCTCTCATGTCGTAGTTTGATGTGCACTTAACTGTATCATCACATATGAAGCTGCTGAGGGTTTTCAGATAGCTACTCTCATTTAATTCCCCTGCTGAGCGTCCACAGACCACGACTTCTGTTCCAACTCTCATTTTTCACCCCTTAAATCCCGTTTTGGACTTTGACACCATATTCGCAGCCGCTGTCTTTTCCTTCCACTTCATTCTGCTAATTCGTCGTGGGCCAGACTGCTGCTGTGATAATCCTAAAGCCCGGGAAATTTGCGTGACCGCAGCTCGCGGCCATTTGTGTTTTGCATAAGGAAAAGGAAGGAACTGGGCAGGGTGAGGGAGTGGTTGGTCCGCGGGCCGGCGGTGACATCATTCCCACTGACTGTGGCCGGCCCGATAGGTTATTGATGAGGCCTAGGGGGGTAAAGTGAGAGGCCAGGTAGAGTGACAGGCGTAGCGGTGAGCAGGAGAGGAGGTGCAGCTCTGGATCTGGTGACAGACAGCGCGCTGTGCTCCGCTGGGCTTTGTGGAAGAGGCTCGGCGCGGACCGGAGGGAAGAGCCCCGAGACGGGATCGTGACGGCGAAGGTAAGAGCTTCAGAGGAAGGCTCGGGAAGGGGGGCGAAGCTGAGGGGCTTGCAGAAAGTTACCGTGCTCATTGAAGGAACTCGTGATCTCTCCACCTTTCTGAGCTGTTGTTGTCCCGCACTGACAGGGAATCGCGCTGGTTTGACGTTGTGCTGCTCCTGCCCGTAACGCCGGCTCGTTTTAGTTTGACTCAAAGATCCTGCCTGTGTGTGTGACCTTGTAATCTGATGCAAATGTGCTGAGCCAAGTTGATAACACACAGTCACCCTCCATTGGATGAACTTATATGGGCCTTTGTTTCATCATATTTCCTTGTGATGCTATTTTCATAACACCAGTCACGGAAACCATTGCGGTCATGCTGTGGTTGCACCAACACCTCACTACTGCTTCTGTCAGTTCCAATCGGTAGACTTGTTGTCTTGCAACTGTTATTTGGAGAAGTGTTGAATTAATGGCTGGTTTGACTGGATCTGTTGCATCGTCGGTCATCACAGGGGTCCCCAAAGAAAGTGGGTGCGTGTATTTACACATGTCAATGCGCAAACACGGAAGAGACGAGTGACACGGTGACAGACAGATGCTCCCGATGGGGGGAGAAAAGGCTGACGGCGTGTGTCTGTGTGAGGCCAACGCGCTTTGTACATTTGCTATTGTCGACCCGCTTCCTTGGAGGCGAGCAGACCATCTGTAGCTCCCCCCCTGCTCACATTACTCTCCCCACCCGACCAGGGCTCGGGGAGCATTTCTTTTGGCAGCAGACGTGAGTCAACACTATCAAACAGGCTTATTAGAACATGAGACCGCAGAGGAGGAGAGGTCGGGGGGTCGGCTGTCAACTGTTGCCGCCCAAGTCAGCGTCGGACTTCTGCCTGCGCTGGCTGTAGCCCGTCTGGGTCGTCGTGCCGTCCTTAAAGCACCAAGATGTAAATGAACACAAATCTGGAGCAGGACACTGCATTTGAAAGGCAAAGAGGCCGCTCACACGCACCTTGAGCAATTTCAAGGTTTGGTCTTGGAAGGCTTGTGCGAAAAAATGTTGCTTTTCTTCACTTCTACAAATCATTTGGAATAAAATTAAACCTTCAGAATAACACAGTAACTAACCTTTAATACGTTGCGAGCAGTGGGGGGGGGGGTCACACATTCACACATTTCAGCCCATCGCTGAGATGACGCTTTATCTTTTCTTATTGCTGAGCCCACTGCCTGGACTGTGACCTTTGACTGAGTGATTCAGCCTGTATGTTGCCTGTTCACTCGCACGCACGCACGCACGCACGCACGCACGCACGCACGCACGCACGCACGCACGCACGCACGCACACACACACACACACACTGTGGCCGTCAGCTGTAACTGCTGCTCAGGGGACATATCAGATCCATCCCCTGAATATGCTGGGATTGAAGCGTCGACCCAGAAACAAATCCTGCCTCTGCGGCTCCCGTTCTTTGAAACAGATATCAGAGCGGAAAGTGAGAGTGCTGAACTTATGGGCTGAGTCTCTGACCTCTGACCCTGACAGCGACGTCTCAGTTACACCAGGAAGAGAACCTGCGGGTGAACCCTCAAGCCCTCCGGGGAGCACATGAAACATGGATATTTTTAATGAAATTAAAGCTTTTAAACTACAAAATTAAACTCGGTTTGGTCCCATGTGAGAGAACTGTGAGTGCAGCACAGAACTTTTGAACTTAGTTTTTGTATTTCTATTGATATATTTCTTTTGAATATTTTCACATTGTACTATTTATTTATGTTGACTTGTTTCTTGGCTGGTTTTTATCCTGAGCCCAGATGTACTGTGATTCCGTCCTGCATTGTATACTGACGTCTTTCCTTGCTGCCTCCTTGTTTCCCTCTGAATCCAGCTGACTCCTGGAGAGAGCCACGACAAACTACGACGAGTGGACTCAAACCGGAGGTCGAGGAGCTTCAGCAAGCAGCCCAGCACTGGGGACTACTACAAGACGCTGGGCAGCGACACGGCCGAGCCCCGCGGCAGCAAAAGCATGGCGCCCAACGAGGAGGTACAGACAGAAAACAACACACGTGACCCAGTCACACCATGTGGACACGCAGTACCTTTACTGTTCAGTTTGCTCCTGGTGGGATCACCTGAGGAGGGTCTACGCACGCCCACTTCTGCTTAATCATGTTTTGTGAGCAATATGAAGTGATTCCTCACCCCACAGTGATAAAAGCAACTTCATCAGCAGATGGGACGAAACACATCAAATAAAAGTCCTTTAAAATCTGAATAAAGCAGAATCTGCTATGTAGAGAGAGTGAAACTCACACAGATAACTCTAAACTCACACTGTTTATTTTTGTCTTTACCCTCCACTTAGATATTATTGCCCCCCCCCTTTTTTTTTACAACCAATCACATTCTGAATTCTTCATTGTTGACAAATTAAAGTCACATTTTCTTGATTTCTTCCTTAATCAGAAAAGCAGCAGATTCCAACACATGGTTGAAGTTTAGGAGTCAAACGTTCAGGATGAGTTTAGAATAAAACAATATACCAAGTTTGTACTATGAAGCATCCAACGTGAGTGGCTCCGACTGCCTGACCACGGTGGTGAATTAACATGCTGCGTGGCGATTATACGTGTCCGGTCGTGTGTGAGCTCCTTATAAGGTCCCTTTTTCAAGCTGAGGCGGGATGACGGAGCGTGGGCGTTGGGTTACGGCTCCGGCTGCACTATTTGACTGCGCGCTGCCGCTCGGCGTGTTACACAATATTGTGTTCTCCTGAGCTTTTGTTTGCCACCTGATGCAAACTGCCACCCCTCATTTCCATCTCCTCTCCAGTCTCCACCCCTCATTGTACAAACTGTCCGAGCGCCCACAATGGGACGGACTCACAACAGGGGCTGATGAGGGAGCGTCCAAGCAGGAAGCTTTCATTGAACGGGACAGAGAGAGTTTGATGCAGCTGTTTACTTTGGAGCGTAGCAACAAAAAATCAAACATTTATCAGTAATAACATAATGTTTTTGAACGCACATTTGCTGCAGTTGCACATGCCTGATAGGATGTAATTTAGCATCAGGGAAGGTTCCAGCAGAGCTCTTCATTATGACCCCCCTGCGAGCTGCCACATACCTTCACAGGCAGCTGACTGAATATGTGTGAGTGTGTTAGACACTCATCAACGTCCCAGGAGAGTCGTTCCTGTAATCTCGCGGGTATCGGGGGGTGGGGGGTGTTTCGGGTGTCACGGTGTATAAGCCGCATTGAGCCAATTAAGGCCTCAGAAGGGGCCCCTCCTGGTCTCAGAGGAGCCCAAGCAGATGGGCTGGCTAATCAACGGCAGTGGCACGTGCTGCCAAGACCCATCTGGACATGCCCCGCCCCTTCGGCCTGCTCTCTGGGGGGTTCATAAAGTAGAGGGGGCCCACAATGAGGGGCACGCGTCTGAGGAATAAAAGGAGGGACGGGGGTCGAGCTAAATGTCACAGCCGGTTAATTTGCCCCCAGCAGGGTCGCGGCACGCTTTCGGCGCGTGTCAGACGCACGCGTGCCGGGGTGGGGCGCGCGGGGCGGGGTTAAAGTACTATCACTTGCAGCGGCAGATGGCTCTGCCCATCAGTTTCCCCCCTTGAGATTAGGCCATATTAGCTCCGTTATTAGCAAAAGGCTATTGTGTCTTTATGGGTTGATTGAGAACAGCAGGAAGCAATAGAAACACAATTATGTGTCCCCATGTTGCAGTTTAGCCCAGCAGGAGCTCCAGACAGACTGCCGAAAGTTAACAGCCACTAATTAATTTGAATGAATGATTAAAATGATTAAGAGGCATTATGTGAAATACTTTAAAATGAAGGTTTGTACACTATATTTTGTAGCTTATTTTTCGCCCAGATTTTAACTTTACTTTTGCCCTTTTTTTTAAAACACAAAAAAATTTAATCTTACAATTAAATAGAAAATGTAAAACATTGCATTTATTTTTTACAACGGATTCTCTACATGAGGCAAACTTATTATTGTGTGCCAGTAAAACATCCAATACTATCATAGTCACATCCTGGACACTAGTTGTACTTAGTAATAGTATTAGAGGTGGTAGTTTCTCACAGGACTGGCGTGCTGAATTAGACTGAATGGAACTCACTGGTCCTATGTTTGCTCACATGAATTAATACAGTGTGCAATATAGTGGGTTGATCATTCTGTAATTAATAATAAAATAATATCATAGTTATACAAGTTCAACACAAACATCATCTATTTCAGAGTTTAGCAGCACATTAGAATTATATTCAATGCTTGTTTGCTGTTTCAGGAGGAAGTTTGTAAGGTTACCGTTGGCAGTCGCTTCACCGATGAAGCCTGGAAATAAACATTTTTAGGAAACAACCAGTCAAGATAAAGCAAAAGGCAAAACATTCATCAGATTACCAACGAAAAAAGCTGTTGGCTTTTCCTTGTCCGAAATTCCTTGAAAATATGAATACCAGGAGCATAATTTCCTGGGTCGAGTGATGGTTATCTAGTCACTTTGCATTCCCACCCAAACTGCAGCGAATTTATTGAAATGAGACTGATGGGAAAAGGACGGATGGAAGTGACACTCCACCGTCAGTCACTGGAAAGTTGAGTCCCTCCACCTGTTTTCAAGGAAAGAGTCGGAGTTTCGAGAAAGATTTTCAATCGTGTCTTTTTGGTGGAAACACACCAACAAGCAAGTACAGGCTACACAATTCCTGTAATGG
>JAUESF010000050.1:2172336-2183341 GCA_032274765.1 Malacoctenus tetranemus
TACTGTATTTAGGCACCTCTTTACGATTGTTCTCCCTGCTCATCAATACACATCTGTCTCCTCTATTTATCCTGTGTTTGTCAGGACCAACGGGAGGACAGCAATAAAGTCGACAAGTGTGTGTGTGTGTGTGTGTGTGTGTGTGTGTGTGTGTGTGTGTGTGAGTGTGAGTGTGAGTGTGTGCACGCGCAGTAATGACTTGATTTGTGCCGCAGCATTAATCAGGTGATAAACGGGGTGTTTAGCGGTCGTAAAAATTAGGAGACACCAACACGCGTTAGAGCTCCTGATGAATTTACAGCTGGGACACTTGTTGACACGACGGCAGTGGAACAGGTGGCTCACTGGAAAGGCTGCTGTAACAGTACAGACGGCAGTTTCTCCACTTCTTTTTCTTTTCGTAAAAGAAGGAAAGGGAAAGAAAGAGGAGTGTACTTTTTTTATGAGAGGACATTTATTTTGAAAGCACCGTGAGCTGTGAAGCAGGTGGCTAATTGCAGACGTTTGCTTCCCTGGTAGGTTTCTGTCCATTGGCCAGCAGGTAAAAACGCTCCGACTTTTCACACTGACGACGCCAAATGTCGCAGCTCAGCTCAGGGAATCTTTTGTGCTGCCACGTTTCTTAAGAGGAGCTTTTTTTTTTTATCACATGTTCTCCACCTGTCAGACCTCCACCCTGCTGGATCCACGCCCCAATCCTAAACATAATCTAACCAGCACAGGCACCTTTCACTGAACAGCATGTGTATGAAAGGTGGATTCAAGCAGCTGCTGTGGAATAAAGGGAGAAGGCAGGCTGCTGCTGCTGCTGCCACACTTTGAAATGAGACCTTTCTTGTTAGTTGTTGTTCCTTCTTAGGGACTTTTGAATGGGAGAAAAATACAAATTGGCAGATTTTAGACAAAAGCTTAGGTTGCATTTATAACACGTGCCAGCACAGACTTAGTGAACAATACAGTCTGTTGGTGAGTGCAGTTTAAGAGCTGTCACATGCTGTCATAAGCAAGTCAGACTTCTGTTGTTTTTTTTTCTTTTTTGATCCACAAGATTTTTACTGGCCACAGTTTTGAGTTGATACAAGAGCACATTGTTGAAAGGGTTGGTGAGGAGGGAGGTAAGCCAGTCTCTCTCTCTCTCTCTCTCTCTCTCTCTCTCTCCCTCTCTCTTTCTCTCTCTGTAATCCACAAAATGTGAGGTGTGACTGTGGGCCTGTGCGAGGGGAGCTATGTGTCAGGTTTTGCCACAGTGAGGATTGGTCCAGTGGAGTGGACTGACAGGCTGCGGATTGAAGGGTGATCATGTGTGAGTGTGCGCGGGTGTGCATGTGTGCACGTTAATTCCTGGCCGGCTTGCCGGTGGCTTGCTGTCACTTCCAGTTACTGGTGATTCCTTTAGATTTCCCCCAACTGCGATGATGGGTCTTTAATAGAAAGCCGCTCTCTCCTCCCCGGGTGAGAGAGAGACAGAGACGGGAGAGCAGGGGTGAGTGAGGAGGGGTGGCACGCTAAGCCACTCTTTGTGTCCAGCTAGACCTTTGTGGTTGCCTCTGCAGGAACACTTTTACGGGAGGACTCTCTTCTTTTTTTTTTCCTCCTTTGAACGAGCACAGACAGAGCAAACAATGAGGGACTGAGGATATTCACTCTATTGGAGGTTTACTTTCACTCGAACAGGTGAGGTAGCCTCTTTTTTATTTGCTTAGGCCAAAGAAGGAGCATTTAAATGCTGTAGAATAAATATGTGTGGCTGCTCTAACAGCTCATTGTGTTTCTCGTTGTCAGGCTTGATTTGGGCTTCACCCATTCATGTGTTTGCATGCGGACAGTAGGCAGAAAACAGCTATTTGCCTGTTGTGTACCTGTGTACTTTTGTGAGCTTTTAGTCTGCCGACATCGGAGTGTTATCCGCTCATTCATCAGTGTCACACACACATCGTGCAAACTTGAAATGTCTTTTCGTTCTCTCTCATAGATGAAAGGTTTCCTTTTCTAATAGCATTAACAAACACAGATCATTGTTGAGCTCTCTGCACTTTGTTGTACCATTTATAAGCCGATTAGGGTTGATACAGCAGCTGAATGTATATGTTTTTCTGCGGTCAGTCCTCCCCCGGCTCTACAGCTTGGTCAGGTGACACAGAAGGTGTGTGTGTGTTTGTGTGTGTGTTTGTGTGTGTCTCCTCACTTTGGACTCGGTGTCCCGAAGTCCTTTTTAATTGGCCCTGCCAGCTCTCTCCAGCGGTTGACTGATGCAACCGTTGCCTAATGAGAAACACGTTTAAGCGGAGCCCCGAGAGGTATGAAGGCAAATGCCAACTGAAGTAAACAAATCTTACGAGGAACAGATCCAGCTTTTTTTCTTTCTCTCTCTGAGACACAGAGGTTGGGTGTACAGTAATGAGCTGCCATCATTGTCCAACACGCTCCAGGTCAGCATTGTCAGCCGGCTGATTGGATGAAATATTTAGCAGCCGAATGCCACCCAACCCGCCTTCTCTTCTCGGCCCGCGGCTCCCTCACTCTCTCTGCTTCCATCGCCCTCTGTCCCCGGGTTTCACTCGGCCGCTCTCCCCTTTTGTCTGCAGGCACAAAATCTTTCAACATGATGTCCCCCACTGGCGACAACTCGGAGCTGCTGGCAGAGATCAAAGCCGGGAAGAGCCTCAAGCCCACCCCTCACAGTAAAGGCTACACCACTGTGTTCTCCAACAGCGGACCCACAGGCAGCAACGTAGGTCCACGGACACCTTCAGCCACTCGCTTATGTAGCCAGCAAGTATGGAGACATTTCTGTCAGTGCAGCTCTCATCAGCGTGTTGATTTTCCATGAACTTTTACAGCAC
Organism: Malacoctenus tetranemus; assembly: GCA_032274765.1. Classification (NCBI taxonomy): domain Eukaryota; kingdom Metazoa; phylum Chordata; class Actinopteri; order Blenniiformes; family Labrisomidae; genus Malacoctenus; species Malacoctenus tetranemus. The sequence continues at coordinate 2,175,180 of JAUESF010000050.1, forward strand.
ATTAAACATATGATCGGTCTTCAAAGCTTCATAAGATCAGCCACATTGAACACACACACACACACACACACACACACACACACACACACACACACACACACACACACACACACACACTGCAGATTGCACAAGATTGGAAGTAACTTGGGGTTCAAAGTCTTGCACTATGATGCCTTTTGCTCATTGGGCAGCACGGGGGTTGGAATCTCCCACCCTTCAAGTGGAAGGCGACCTGTTCCACCACCGTTTGAGCTCCAGCCGTCCCAGTGACTGCACACACATGCTGGCTGCTGCAGTAATGAACTCAGGGAGAAAAAAAATGACATCAAGCTATTAAAGGAGCAATTAGATATCCCACTACATGCCTGTGAGGCCTCACCCCTCATTAAAGTCTGCTTCAGGGCTGCATCAGTCTAATCAGACTTTAATTGGAAGCAAACAAGTCGGTGATTCACAGGCGACCTCAGTGGTCTCCAGTCCATGTTGGATGTGAAACGACAGCCAGTGACTGTCGTCTTCTTTAACTCCCTCCTTGTTTCTGTCTGAAACAGGAAAACACGCCATCACCAGAGACCCAGTCGTCCACTCCAACAGCCAACCCGTGCTCCCCGACTCCACCGTCGCCCAACGTGTCCACCACCTCCCCACCCGTCACCCCGAGCCCCAGCCCCAGCCCCACGGGCTCCACCTCGGCCAGGACCATGTCCACCTCGGCCAGCAACGAGCAGCTGGCCTCCAACCCGGCCGTCAACGGCAATGACGGTGGCGTTGGTGGCGCGCCGAAAGTGGAGTCGGGCCGCAAGACGAGCCTGGCGGACGTGGAGGCACTGGTGCCCACCCACGACGAGCAGGGCAAGGCCATCCCCGAGTGGAAGCGGCAGGTGATGGTGCGGAAGCTCCAGGTGAAGATGCAAGAGGAGGAGGAGCACAAGCGCAAGGTAGGGAGGAGTCTGCGAGGCTGCAGGAGGCCCGGGGTGCTGTGTCGTGTCCCAGCTATCCCGTTTGTGGTCCGGCAAATTCTGTTGTGATCGCAGATTGAGATCACTATCGAAGCAAAGGGGATAGCTGCTGCTGCTGCTGTTGCTTGGATTTGAGTGTGGATCTCTGTGTGGTTGTGTGAATGTTTTTGATTTAGGAGTAAATGCGCTCGCTCTCACTTCTTTGTCAAGCTATCGAGAGTAAAGATCGATGGAATGATGCAGCAGCTTTGCTTCCTGGACAAACAGAAGTTTGTATTGTTGAAGAAGAAGCAGCTCCAACTTTCATAAATAATCAACTAACCTTCGCTTTATAAATATCGTGAATTTTATTCCAACAAATTAAGAAAAAAGTCTGAAGAAATCCATGGATTGACTGAACAGTCAGACACCGACACCGTCAGTCACGGCCGTGTGTGGTAACGTTATGTTTATTTAGAAAAGGTGTTGCTTGGTAATTCATACTCAAGCAATCTGAACCCTGTTGTAGCCTTGTGAAATGTAAGACCAACTCCAGCAAAATGTGGCTGCATTAATTAGATTTGCCCGATCAATAATTGAGCACTTCCATGGATTGTAAGCCGATCGTCCTTCGCGATCCGGCGGGGAGAAATTTCTCTTTCACGAGCGAACGCTGAGGAGTAGCCATTATTTGTTGAAACGCAGTCGCATCATCGGCTGATTGAAATATGGCGGTGAAGCAGGGGTGTCAGACACGCGGCCCGTTGGCCCAAACCGACCGGGAGAGGGTTCACTGACAGGATGTCAGCGAGGTCAGACAATAGCTGAAGAACTGTTATTCCTTCTTTGTCCATGAGGGGTCTGATGGTGTTAGAAACCAGGTGAGCAAAATAACGATATTATGGAAGTAATTCAATGTGGATTAGTTTGGTTAACATGTTGAAGGCTGCAGAAATCAGGTTCTGAGAAGCAACAGTGTTTTGCTCACAGTGATGTAGAGATTATATGGCACTTCAGGTTCTTCATGACAGATTCTGTTACAAACAAATTTAGGTGTCATTGGGACATATTTATGTGTTGCTGCACTAGAAAAGAGAGAAATCTGTAGAGTGGTATGTATTCGTAAGCAATACGTCGGTATTTGAACGGTCTGACCCAAATTAACCCAAATTAAATGCTTATCATCCAGTAGCTTTAAATTCAGACGACTATGTACAAAGACACTTTTCAGTCGTTGGTTTCTGTCGGCGTGTTCTGTGCATGCTTGTTTTTTTTTCTCGTTGGTATTCACAGCTCTGTGGTGCTGACGGCGATTTGGCGTGCACTGATTTGAGTACTTGGCTTCAGCGACCATCCGAGCAATTTGCACACTTGACCGAAGGGCTCACAGTGTGGGCTGGTTTCCGATGATCGCGTCCTGCGGCTCCAAGTTCTTACATGCTGATTCAGTGGTGTGATGCTGGGCCCATTCACACTACAGGTCGACCAGTCCAAACAACTAAACGCAAATAAAAAGAAGGCATTAAACACCCACTAAGCTCGCTGCAGAAGCTGCAGTCAAAACAAACCAATCACATGATAACTAAGTTCCTCATTCAGGATGAAATAACCTCTCAAGGTTTGCTGCTTGAACAGTTCCTGTTTGGTGGCGGCTTTCGAGTGTCTTGTGCACTGGTGCCAGGATAAGAACTGATTCACACAGTCACTCCACACCGCAGCGCTCCGTTATTGTGCTACAGACAAAAAAAAGTCAACCATCTGGTTGTGTAGCTAACTTTTTACAGACATCAGAAAGGATGTTCTGAGCTGACAGAGACATTAATGTAGACGCCTGTAATCATGAAACTCCATTTACTTCAATAATGGACAGAATACACAAACGTGTCGTGCTCGTAATGAGGCAGTGCCATTGCACCACTAAATCCATGTAAAGCCTGTGTGTTAGGGTGGATTTGACTTGAAGCGTGTGTTCAAAGCAGCAACTCTGAGCTGAAGGACCCCCCCCCTCCCCCCTCCTCTTTTTTTTTCTTGTGCTATCGGTCTCCTTTGACCTCCCATTCAGTTTGCATCAAGTGGGCACTACCAGCCACAGGAGTGGCACTACTCCCACATCCACAATGCCATTTTGGGCCCGTTCGGGGAGCTAATGACCGAGGCGGACCTCAACCGGATCGAGAAGCAGATCGAGAACCTGCAGGTCATGCACAAGGTGTCGGAGGTGGAGAAGGAGCTGGAAGCGCTGGAGCGGGAGCTCCACCAGCTCCTGCCGCTCTCTGCCGCTCTCAATCAAGGGCACTTCTCGGTCAACCCCAAGCAAGTGCACGGCCAAGCCGAGGACCTGCCGGCCTGGTGCACCAGGATCTCCAGCCTGCTCAAGAGCATGGCCATCCTGCTGGCCACCCTGGGGGGCAAGGAGCTCGACATCTTGGACCTCATATGTCCGGGATATTCCCCAGAGGAGGGACGAAGCGTGAGCGCGAGTCACCCTCAGCCGGCCGGCTCGGCCTCCGCGGGGTTTATCGGACGCTCTCAGTCCTTTTCGACAAGGGAGGACGTGGAGCTGGAAATCAAGCAGTGTGGCGTCTCAGTGAAGAACCTGAAGGCCAACTATGAGATACAGAATCATTCACAATCTGCAGATCACCAAGCGAGCAGGGTTTACAAACGCAAGCGGTCGCTGCCCGTGATCAGCGAGTCGAGCTGCCGTCCGGGAACACCCCAGCACGACAGTGTGCCCGCTGTTCCTCAATCCACCACCAACGGAGGCTTACCTGCAGTGGAGGAGTCGGTCCTACAACCTGTGGAAGAACCGGTCATCACTGCATCTCAGGCTCCCAAAACCTACGGGCCCTCTGAGGCCCTGGCGCCAACGAACATCGAGCAGTTCAACCAGGTTCTTTCCGCGGATCCCGTTTTGAACAACAACCAACTGACGAGGAGCTTGGAGGTGCAGACGGACCTGAGCTACGTCCAGGAATGCATCGAGATGAGGAAGGAGAGGATCGTCTTCCTGTTCCTGGAACACTGGAGGAAGTACACCATATCTGAATCCTATCGGACTAAGTACAGCGGCAGGAGAGGGAATCACCTCGACGTGGACTGGGACGACTACAACCAGTTCAGCGCACAGATCGGGGAGGAGATTCGGAGCGAAGACGACAAACTCCTCCTCTTCATGAAGTCCAAGCAGGTGGTGGGGAACCTGATCGGCCACTGGAGGACGATCATGAGTCAGGTGCCGACGCGTCAGATCCGCAGGCTGAGCCGCGCGCAGATGATCTACTGGCCGGAGCACTTCCTGCCCCACATCAACGGGGCCCCTGTGAGCTACAAGAGCCTGACGCTGGACCTCTTCATGCTGGGATACTTCCAGCTGTTGGAGATGAGCATGTCCCGGAAGGAGCGCAAGTTCCGCCACCTCCTGTGCTACGAGATGTTCGACCGACTCGGCAGCCACAAGTGGGAGGACATCCGGCAGTTTCACAGGGAGGTGATGGAGGAGATCGAGCGAGGGAAGCGGGACTGGACGGACGGCTTCGAGGACGTGAAGCTGAAATATTTCGGGGACTCGAGCGACGGCGGAGGAGTGATGACGGCCTCTCTGCAGTCGATGTCTCCGGACATCTCCTTGACGCTGACGGAGGAGCCGCTCCCGCCTCCACCGTCTCATCCTCCGCCTCCACCCCCGACTCTTCAGCCTCCACCGCCGTCTCCATATGCGGACCCTGCACCGCCCGCGCCGTCCCCACAGCCGTCCACGCCAGCCTCAGACGTATCTAGCTTGCCATGTGCTGCTGCAGCCCAGAACGGCCAGTCTAGTGATGTCCAGCATGTAGAACAAAGACCCCCGAAGGACACATTACAGGAAGGTGCTCAGCAGAGTGTAGCAGCCAGTGAGCAGGTGTCATCGAATGAGTGCGTGGTCTCTAACGGGACAAGCTCAGTGCAGAGCGCGACAACAGGGAGCGGAGGCCAGACGGAGGCGAGAGAGAGACATCCGACACAGCAGGTCACCGCAGACAGCTCCCACCCAAAGAAAAGTGCCGCTCCTGCTTCCGTCCGGTTCGCGGAGGAGCCACACGCTGACAAACCGTCGCCCAAAGACGAACCGACGGAAGACTCGATCAAAGTGATCTACGAGCTCAAAGAGTTCAGCAACGAGGAAATCATCAGATACATCGACCGGAGCTTTGCGTTTTGGAAAGAGAAGGAGGCGCAGCTTTTTGACATCTAAACAATGATGTCGTGGGCGTGAAGGTCACACCAAGAGCCTGGTGGTGATGCTTTGTCACCAGAGACTCCATGTGTGTATAAAGAGCAGCAGAGTGAAACACGCGTGTTGGGACTGCAGCACAGCAAAGAACCACTGAGCTGATCAGACATTTTACATCAGTGCAAGTGGATCAAAGAGAGTTTTTCATATAAAGAAAAAAAGATGCATCAATTTGTTACAAGTGGTAAAACTTGTGTTGCACGAAGAGCTTTATGAACGATTGCCATGTTATTCTGTTACTTGGTTTTTAAAGACAAAGATTTGCCATAAAGAGCCGTGAAGCTTGTCAAGATCCTGTTTAGCGCCCACTCATGTGATGCACTGCTGTCAAAACACGTCATGAAACGTGTCACAAAGCTGTTGTTCTGAAAGGTTCACTCAAGTCTGCAGCAAGAGTCAATGCTCGACAAAAACTGTCCAGACACTTTATGTCCCTCCGTCTGTTTGGTCGGTCATTTCGATGGCTGCTGAGCACCAGGCTCATTCAATCAAACACATTGTAACGATCGCCATGTGACCAAAGCAGAGCGGTGCCTGACCGGCGCATCACCCCCGGTTACCAGCAGGTTCACCGAGGCAGGTTTCACACGTTAACATGTTCATCGATGTGTTGCTGTGTCTGCCTGAAAGTAAAGGATTCACCCCCTCTTTCACTCTAAGGAAAGTGGAACACTGTTGTTTTTCATACCCATTAAAGGGAAAGTAGCACTATTTATTATAATAGTACTATTTTGCATCAGAGAGAAAGGGAACAAAATGTTTGGTGGATTTGAAGTTTTTTGAGCGTGGAAAAAAAACGAAGGTCCGTGTGTTCATATGGATTCATTTCTGGTGTGTGTCATGATGGACAGTGTGAAAACAGTAAGTTCCTGTCAGAAAGAAGGTTTTCAATGTGGAGCCTTTCATTTAGCAAAGCAACAAATGAAGAGTTCGTCATTGTATCACGGCTTTTAATTCATTGTTTTGTTACTCTGTAAAATGACTGAATTTACTACTTTTATTTCCATTAGTTTTCACAAGTTTCCTTTTTTTATTTATGATTTAATATACAATTTGTAAATTGTTAATTTAATAAAGTTTGCAGACATTTTTGTGATTAGATTCCAGCTGTTGCTCCCCAAAAAATCTTCAATTGTGAGCTCAGATTTTTACGAGAACTTTCTGTAGACAAAAAACAAAACAAAGCAAAACACAAAGTTCCCAAGTGAGTGATTCTCCATTACGAAGCTCCTGAGGAACCACGTAGTGTCCGCTCTGTGGCATCAAGATTACCTTCAAATAACCCTCTTAACACCACCCGCTGACATGCTATCTGTGGCTTACAGGGAGCATAAGGCGGTTACAGTGAATCTTCATCAACTCAAAGCTCAAAAGGGAAGACGGCCAGCTGGTGCGCTCACAGCCAGAAATGTAACGAGAACGATAACTTGGTGGACGTTGAATTTAGGTCAAATTAAACTCACACACTGTCAAAAACCAAACAAACTCTGAGGTCTTTGGTGTTGAAATCAGAGGGACCAGATGAATGTCACTGGTCAGCACTGAAGCAGACAAACAAATCCAGCTGTTGATGCAGTTGAAACCCAGAACAAGACTCACTGAACCTTTGAGCAGCTCTGTTGTTCCATCTATTATTGATGGTTGCCAGGCGAACGCAGCCTACGACGCTCTGACTCACATGGACGCTGCTGATTGCTGCAGCAAGTGACATGAACGATGGGACCCTCGTTGCTGAGGAGTCCAAACAACAAAGGTCCAAATGATACAGCCGGCATGCAATGAGTTCAGCCTTGAGTGGCCTTCAGGAACAGCTCAGATGCTGTGGTTAAATGATATGTTGGAAACGCTGTTTGGTTTTAAACCAAAGGCACATATTCATTTCAGAAATTTAAGTACAGTGTGATGATGCTGCTACCTTACCGGGCAGAGGTCGGAGGTATGAATCAGTGCTCGGGACAGCCTGTGTGCGATTATATGAGGGATGCAACCCGAGCCGAGTGATCAGTCGAGCCCGAACGTGGACGCGGTTCCTGTTTCAGGACGCCCCCGGTTGAACAAAAGCTTGGCTGTGGATCCTGGTGGCTGCTGATCGCCAGCGAATCAGACGGCAGTGTTGTAGGCGTTTTGACCTGGACTCGAAGGAAGACGCCACACTGACATTCTGTGGTCACTGAGCTCCTGAGGTCATCACTGGGGTGACGCTTCTGGATCAGATCAAACAAATGTAAAAGTCCACTTTTAAAACAGTTAGTTTATATCAGCTTAAATTATGCAGTTAATTAAACACACATCTGCATTTACAGCACTATATTTTATCCAGTTTTTTACTTTTGTGTGTGTTTTTTTTTCTTGATGTGAAATTCCCGGGGGAATCATTAAAAATGAATGGTGCGGATGATCTTACCTGGATTCTTGCTGGCCGGAGCGATTGAAATCCACCAGTAAAAGGAATGCAAAGTAGTAATGTATCTGATCCAGGCCAGGATGAGAAATCCAAGATGGCTGCCCCCCCCTCACCCCCACCCCCTCACCCACCTCACCCCCCCCCCTTCACCTCCAGTTACATCCTGAAAGAGAGAGAAAGGATCGGGTTACTGTTTGCGCGCACAGACACGACCTGTCCTCTGCACCTAAATGGCTTTATTTGAATCGCTTTCTAAACACAGCTCGTAAATGCACTTTGTCTGCTCTGTTTGCTTCTAGACCTCAGTCCATCCATTTCCACAGTCTCACCTTTACTCCGTGTTTAGTCTCCCTAAATCATCCATGACAGTCAATCGAACAAACACCTGACATTTGAGAGTTTGTACAAACTACTGTTTCATTAGGAGCTGTCGTTCCTCTGTGCAGGTGCTCACTGTCAGCGTCTCGCAGGGATTTTGTGTGTGTGTGTGTGTGTGTGTGTGTGTGTGTGTGTGTGTGTGTGTGTGTGTGTGTGTGTGTGTGTGTGT
>JAUESF010000050.1:2210329-2222124 GCA_032274765.1 Malacoctenus tetranemus
GTCCATCTGTCAGTGGCTTTTATTTTTACCTCAATTTTTCTCATGATCAGCAGGCCATCCACCAGTTTACCTGGATGAGGTATGAAAGAAGATTCAACCAAAAAGAACCAATCCAACATTAAAACAACTTGAATGTCAGTGTACATTCACTCACCGAAAACAACATGTTTGCCGTCTAACCAGTCACATTTAGTGCATGTGATAAAAAACTGGCAGCCATTGGTCCCTGGACCACTGTTTGCCTGTGTAAGATGGGTCAAAGAAAACAAATATCAGCCTTCAGTTACAGCTTGCAAGAAAGGAAACACTCAATTGACAATAAAGGAAAAGGTGACTCTAAAAGCACGTGTGAAGGTGCCACTGATGACAGGCTGCATCTCAAGTAGTGCTTCTCAAATTATTTTGCCTACAAAAGAAGGTGGATTAATTTTTTAAGCTATAATACAGTAGACTATATAATGTAAGATGATTGTGGGAACATTGCAGAATGAAATCTTGAATAAAACATCGGTGCATTCATCTACTCGGGCGTTCATCATCCCTCCTCCAGGAGCCCTGCATGATTTCCTGCTCCTTTATTCCTCATTCAAATGAATGAGATGCTATCGAAGGGAAGATTCATTTGAATCAGACAATGTATGAGTACGTTGTTAACAACCCCCATTGATGCCCCCCCCCCCATGTGAATCAGACATGCAGGGAGCAGGGAAACAAACGCGCCGACTGTGACACTGGTCCACATGACGTACCATGGACAGGAGACCAGCCACCGTGTGCTTCAGTTTGAAGTTCTCGTCTGCAAACGGGCCTCTGTAGATGCTGCAGATACCGGTACCGTCCCCCTTCACAAGGGACGAACAGGAGAGACGGTGAGATTGGGACGAGTTCAGCAGGAACGCCGAAGCTTCACAACACATGCAACTCACTATCCAACCACTGGAGGGCAGCAGCACAATTCTCAGGCTGTCACCCACAATTAATTGGCGATGACCAACATAATTTTCAGCATTTTCGTTTTGATACAGTTTTGATACCTGTATTGTTCTATGTAAAGCCAAGGGACAAATAAACAGCAATGCATGTCAATAGAGCAAGATATAAAGCACTAAAGACAACAACAAAACAATCACAGTGACTGGGACAGACCACATCTTCAGCTTCTTCAACTGTCACTGTTAGAAAGACGTGCTGCTGTATGTGATGCATATGCGACTGTAATGCATCAGCGATACACTTCAGTAACTTCTTGACTTCTACTTTGTCACATTTCTCTGCCCTCACATCTGTAAGCTGTTCACTTAAATGCACTGGACATTAAAGACAGTCTGGAGTGTAACCGCAGAGACTTGTACATCTGTGAGCTCATTGGTGGACTGTGAGTGTGTTTGCTTTCAATGTAATGACATGCACCTGTGCCACCAATGTATACTTGAATAAAGTAAAAAACTTGAAATACAAAATAAATAGACCAGACTTTATTCTCAAGGAGCCCCTCCCCCCCTTCAAAATGTGTAAGCCCAGATGATGTAATGCACTGGTTGCCATGGTATTTGTGTGAATGAGGTATTTCTCTTGACTGTTGCTATTTTTGCTTCTCTAAATAAAATACCTCTTTGGACAAAAAACACACTGTGGCAACACAATGTAAAAAGCAGTACTTTAAACGACACAGAAACCTGTTCTCTCTGTTCTTTTCTCATAATTTCTCATTTCTTACTGTCTGGTAAAAACCATTGTTCCTGACTTCATGTATACATGTAGGTGGTTCAGTGATAAACAGCTAACTTAGGGAGGTTTCGTTCTCCTGCAGCTGCTTTTGAGATTTGAATGTCCTTTGTATTTTTTTTTACCATTGTTTTCTGTTTACAAACGATGGTAGCTTTAACTGCAGTTTCATGTAAGGTAAGACGGTCTGTCATATCATCACTGTCAACTGGGGTGTGGATTTACTTACATTGACAAAGTCTCCTCCTTGTATCATGAAGTCTTTAATCACCCTGCAAGGACACACAAGAAATGTTTACCTCGAGTAAACTCAACAGAATAGCTGCAGGGCTGTTCTCTGTCTCAAACATATTGTCATGAAGTCAAACACACACGGACAGACACACGCACACACCAGCTATGGTTTCGACACTTTCAAAGATGTCATCGCAGACAGTCACACAAACCAAGCTGCTGTGCTGCTCACCTGTGGAATGTGCAGCCTTTGAAACCAATGGGGACGCCGTCCTTCCTGTTGCACGCAGGTCGGAGAGACGGAGACAACAGGAAGTTACTGCACTGAGGAACGTATGCTACGAACAAGGTTATCAGGGATTTAGGAAATAAAATATTCCTTTATTAGTCCCACAGTGGAGAACACGGCCCTGTTACAGCAACAAGCAATCGCATCAAAAGTGCAGTTTGGAGCATTGCTTCTCTGATGGGGGCGACGGGTACGACTTGGGGTACATCACTGAAAAAGGTTGGGAGTCACTGGTGTAGAGGATCATAGAGTGTATAATATAATTAATGTCAATAGGAGGAAACACTGAACAGAATAAAGACAAAACAAATAAACACTAGTATCCAATAAAAATGACACGACACATTATCAAGTCATTCACGGTCACAAAGCCAGCATGTAAAAAGGTGTTCCAGCATTTAGTCAGCAAGTCAAAAGTAATTGTAGTCGTTGGATTCATACTGACCCACCCAAACATGTTCAGCACACTGAAGCCTTACCTGAACTCTCCCGTACAGAACTGCCTAGAAGAGAAGAGCACATTGTCAGTGACAGCTCTGAAACCTCCCCGCCAATCACACCACCCGCCATGAAAACGCGCAAGAGGGAGATTTGAAAACCAGGAGATCCGCGTGGGCAGAACAACACGGGGGGGGGGGGCTGCTTACCTGAAGTTCTCGGCTGTCTTCGGAACCACATCGGCAAAGAGCTCGATCTTCATCCGTCCGACGTCCTGGCAGACAAGGGCGGGAGGTCAAAGGGTGAACACGGAGCAGATGGAGACAAAGGGTTTGAAGCGCCTGGACACTTTCCTTTGTAGTGCCAGTGACTGTGGGGATTATCTGTGCTTCCCTGATCAATCAGCTCAGGACGAGCAGACCATCGACAAAACATCTGAGGGTCCCTGATAAAACCCCTCCGGCTTGACAATGGAGCAATCAGAATAGATGCAGTGCTGTTACACAGGGCTGCATCATTACCTGCTTATCAGTTCTATGTAAACGTACATGTTGATATGGACTCGAAACAAGACTTCTCTGTGCAACATGCAAATCACTAATAAATCTGATGCCACTTTCCTGGGACACTGAAGCCTAAGCAAGCATAACGATGAATACTTCACAGCATTTATCAGTGACACGATCGCTGCACCAACCACAGCAAAGTTCGTCGACTTGCATTTGGCAAAAGTGTTCGCTCAAGCTCCCGTGGTGCATTCCTAACGTGTGGCGCGGAGACGGTTTCTTCCTCTCCAGAGCACACTCAAGCTTCTTGTTCTTCAAAAGTATGCAAACCTCAGCAAAGACAGAGATCATTACACGGATACATGCAGGGAGAAAAACAGGTTCATCTGAACAAACCAGGTGCGTCTCTTTCATTAACTCTAAATCATAATAGGGAGGCGGGGTGGCGATGAATAAAACTGCAGAACCTGTCATCAGACAAACACACGGCGCTGTCCAGTAAGGGAGGGTGTTCATCAGGCTTTGCACCCAGACATAAAGGCGACGCGCTGAAAAACTTCACCGTCAGGTAAGCTGAAGCTTTTACTTCATATGGCAGATTAAATCTAACTTCGCATTCCAATATCAAAGCAGAACAACAAAATCAAATAGTGATATGGAGTGATGCATTGCAATTTTAAGTAATGGACCAACTTCACTTATACGGAGCAGCTTCTACAAAATGCCTCCAGTGGAGCTCCTGTGTTTGCTGTTCTTTGAGGTGACCACAGATCACAATTTACACTTTCTTTCCGTCTTGCACGCTCAAAAGCACAGTTTACATGGGAGGAAATTATGACGATAATTGTACTCAAATTAAACTTTTACTCCGTTTGTTTCCCAAAACCATGTCAGCACTCCGAACACGAGGGCGTTGTAGAGCCGCACTCTGGTAGGCATACATGCGTATGTAAAAAAACGACAGAAATTTAATGTACATAAACAGTTAAAACTGACAAACCTAATTACTTTTACTGGACATTGACAGGAAGATGCTTCACTGAATGTAGCAGCACTACGTGTCAAATTGAGACATTTTTTTCCTGAAACTCTGAAAAAAGTGGAGAAGGTTCTTATAAAGAGCAGTCACCCCCCCGAGCGTGACACTCAAGTCTCTGCTATCTGTCCTTCTCAGAACATTCCTGAACGCATCAGCGTTTTACTCCTGCAGCTCCGAGCCAGAGGATGCACCCGTCTCCAGGAACCGGCTCTGCCGTCAGCTTGACGGCCGTCGTGGAGCAGTGGGGGGGCGCCACTGGTGGTGCATTTATAGACAACACGGACAAACTGTTTTGGCTTGTTGCTTTTAAGGCGGCGATCGACACGATGTTGATGTATCTATGCATGCCGGGGTGGCACCCGTCCTTCCTTGGCCTGTGCAGCATATCCGTCCTGCTGATCAACTGGGTGACGGCGGTCCTCATGGCGGGCGCGTGCTTCCTCGGGCCCGCGGGGTTCGCCGTGTCACCCTGCTCCGTCCTGGCCACTGCGTCGGCCACATACGCGGCGCTGCCTCTGCCCATGCTGTGCTTCGGTATCCTGGACTACTGCTTGGAAGACACCTGCTTTGGCAGCCGCAGGCCACTGTGCAAGCTCCTCAGGAATCACGCCTTGCTGCTGCTGGCGTGGATGCAGGCCTCCATCATTGGTGCCCGGTCGGTCAACACTGAACTGGTGATCGTGGGGGAAGCGGGGGACAGGCTTCTGATTTGTTCCATAGAGACGATGCCGCTCATCATTGTCTCCACCTCCTTTCTGACCTTCAGCGTTCTTATTGCACTGCTGCCATTTCATTTGAGGATCGTCCGGTGGCTGATGGAGGCCGACAGGTTGACCAAGAGGTTTGATCAGGACCAAAGCTTCAGGAAGAGCGACTTTTTCCTCCTCGTCCCCTCCGAGAAACGTCAAAGCTGCGAGGGCGACTGTCTGCAGGGGGCCGACCAGCTGGGCCCACCCCTGTGGGTCAGCCTGACACTGGCCTTCACCTGGTTCTGGCTGCCTTATCTCCTCATGTCTGTGCTCATTCTGCTCTGTGACCTGCGGATGCCTGCCTTCATCACCGTGAACCTTTTCTGGTTGGAGTGCTCGAGAAGCGCACTGGAGGGCCTGGTGTTCTGGGTCAGGAGCAGTGAATCGGGGCCGTACAGCCACCTGCCAGAAAACATCTGCCCGTGGCAAGTTTACTGGCACCTGAGCAGAGAGGCGCAACTGCAGCAACCTTGCACTGGTGCGTTCAACCAATTCACAGGAAAGAAAAACACCATCCTGTATGTTTAAGGAACCACATCACAAACTTTGAAAACCAACTGGTAGTGCTGTCACAGTCTCAGACAGTTAGAGGTGGAGAGGAAAAACATCTCTCTTTATGCATTGATCACCATTGTCTGGTAAAAAAGAAATAAACACTTTCATGACACTTAATGATGTCTGCCTCCACAAACGAGCAGCCCGCAGTCATGTACAAAAAAAGGACTTTAGACTTGATTTTATTGTTGTTCTTCTCTTTTCCGAAACATACTTCTTCATGTCTAAACACTAAACTTACGTTGTATTTTTTGATAAATGACTAAAACACACTTTCAGGGACATTCCCACTGTGTGTGCTGTGTGAGGGGACTGTGTGAAGCCTGGGCGCAGAGCTCAACATCTCTGACTTCCAGGAACTAAACTGCAGCCAGGACAAAAGCTGCAAGGTTAACTGAAAAAGGGGGCTTATTATGACAAGCTGGTGCAATCGTTCACAAATAGAAACGCATACTTTGGTGAGTGGTTTGCAACGATGTCTTGTTGTCACATAGGGCTTTATAAGACTGCTGATCAATAAAAAGTCAATATTGTGATTCACACCACCGGGCCTGTCTTCTATTCCTCCTCATGTCTCAAACCATTCAAGCTCGTCCTTGTTGTGACGCTTCGCACAAACTGAAGAGGTTGTACTTCGGTGAAGCTCATGTCAGCAAAATAAAAGCTCGAAAGCAGCTGCTGAGTGAGACCTTGTGCTCGGACTTTACTTTGAAAAGAAAACTCAACCTCGAGGTTGGATCGCAGGAGGGAATTTTAAAAACACCTCCAGTCAGTGACACTAAACTTTTGCACTACACACACTGACCGACGCGCAACAGAAGGAGCCCTTCAGAATAAAAGCAGGGGACATTTTCCAAAGTTTGTGCAGTTTTCACGAACGTGTCTCATTGTAGATTATTTAAACTAGTCTGGATAAACTCAAAGCAGACAAAGCCTCGACTCAAATTGATTGGGATACAAAGTGCATTTTAATGAAAGAAGTAATTTAATTCATGATTAAACCATCCTCCAAACAACTCTTAGTGACTGTCCAACAGTCATTTTAAAGACTCCTTATTACATTTAGAGAGAAACGCAGGATTCAGCTCTGAAAGGCAGATGAAGACAGAAGTGAGGAGCAAGTGTGTCCGGTTTCATTCAGCTAGCCAGTTTCCTCTCTGCTCGATAAATCTGGAAATAAAACCGCTCAATCAGCCAGCTCCAGCGAGACATACGTGATCTGTGAACTGTGTTTGGAGTTTAAACAAAGTCGGACATGTCTACACGCTGAGGACACAAGTGTGGACTGAAGCTTTGAACCGAAACGTGCCTTCACGCAGAGTGGCGCTAAAAGCTACCAGTGAGCTGTGGAGTCGGAAAGCAGCTGTTATTCTCACCTGCCCTCCGATGGTGATGTCGAAGAAAACGATGGGGTTGGTGGGGTTCGTTCCCTGGAACGACATGGTCTTGCTCGCCTTGTATGCGTGTTTTCAAGCGTTAAAAAAGAAATGCTTTACTGCAACAGCCGTTCAAACATGTCAGCAACTAGCTTAAAGCGCGGCTAGCATCTACAGCGAGCAACGTGGGACAAAACCACATTCTCTTGAAAGCGCGAGAGAAACGAGTTTTTGTTACCAGGGTACCATCTATTGGTGCTTTGCGTGTATTTACTAATCTATGCACGAAAAGCAGCAGTTAAACAATACCATGGACTTTGAAGCCGTTTTGCTGGAAAACACAATACGCCCAGTACAGTTAAGTAACATGGAGCTCACATGTTTCACAACAGGCGTTACATGTCATGCTGCCATGAGTTTGTGTTTCCATTTCTGTATAATCACATGAAAGGCCATAGTTCAGAATTGTGTTTATCTCCTGCCATATGTGAGTAATTAATTGTAATTATTAAAAAAACAAAAAGTGAAATGGGTAATGGCGTGATAACAAGCAGGCTATTTGTGAAAGTTTCTTTAAGTGAGGGACTTCAGCTCCTGGTTGGACAAAATGTGTGTGTGCACATGTGTACGTGCTTTCTCTGCACTGTGCGTCCTCCCACTCATCACACATAGCTGTAAAGCAGAGGGTGGGAACTCGTGGTCCCGGAAGACCGCATTCCTGTATGATTGCCAAGTGTCCCGACTCAAGCAGAGCTGATCGCGCTGAGGCTGGCAGGGCTCTGACACACCTGAAGCTCTGCAGCCTGATAACGAGCCTCATTACAATCAGGTGTGCTGAAGCTGGGACACATCAAAAAGACGCTGGACTGCGGCCCTCCAGCACCAGGAGAGCCCGCCTCTGCTGTCAAGTCAACTGGTGACTCTGCATCTCCAGCAGGTGTGTGTTTGTGGGTGTCTCTGTGGTAACCAGTGACAACTGGCAGCCAGGCACATTGGAGAAGAGTCAATATGTGAATACAGAGATGCAAACATAGGTCCTGTTTACGACTGACACTTCATGTCATGACATTGACACAGAAATAGATTTACTCTCCCAAGAAGGGACTGTGTTCATAAACTGAGACCTCTCATAACAACCACACAACTATTAGTTAAAGGTTTTATTTTCACAATAAAACAAAGTTCTCACAATTGAACAAAAATGCAACAATCGCGTCATAATGAAGGACAAATCACAAAGGGACTGCGAAGATTTGTCAAAGCGGGACTAAATCAAAGTCATCTGAAAACATTTAGCACTGAAGGTGGAAGGAGACGTTACGGGGGCTCAGCAGGGAAGTCACTACGAGCGAGAGCAACAAGCTTTGGGTTGGGAGGGAGGGGCCCTATGTGAAGTAATACGGCTTCTTCACATTCACTCCATATTCTGAGAGGGCAGGGGTCAGGTCCTCCATCGTCAGAGTGTACTTCTTGTCCTACACAGAGAGGACAGGTGGGGTTATTCTCAATGAACAAATGAGGGAACGGTAGATTTGACGTGCAAGTTTCACTTAGCCAACAACTCACCTTTGTTTTACTTCTTGAGCTTCCTGAGGCTGTTCCTTTCATTTTGCAGTACTGTAGCGCGTCATTCGCGATGTCGGAGATAAACTTTTGAGAAGCGAGGGAGATCAAACGGATTCTGGGGAGACGAACAGGAGAAACCTTATTTGCTTGGAATTAATGTTTCAAAAATATGGTATCTTTGAAACTGTGTGCTGTTAATTGAAAGCACAAACTCAACGTAACATCCTCTGTCCAAACACCAGTGAAAGATCAAATTTGTCACAAATCATCACTTAGATTTTTTTTTTTTTAAAACAATGCAGGGAAGTAAAAGTAAAGTCAAGGAAAAACAGATATCATTTGTGAATGTGAGGTGATCAGGTGGGACTAGTGACGCAGGAGCTGAGTGTGATGTGCAGCACTGACATGCAGCTCGCCCTTCGTGCACTCACATTCTTGGATCAGAAGCCTCAAAGCCGGCGCGGTTCAGGTAGTAGCCCGTCACTGCATCAGGAATCTGTGAGGGGAAAAACACACCATCTTTATTGACACAAACATTGCATGACAAGCTGTGCATTGCTTCCGAAACATATGATCCAGTCCATAAATGCACTGTGTGTAAACCAACAAAGATCACAGCTCACAGTGGGAGTGTACTCTTCTAGCTGCATGAGGAAGTCAGCCAGGGGCGTAGTGGAGACCGCGGGTTTGACATCTCCATTGGTGATCCCACCAGGAACGTAGACGCCGTTGGAGACGGATGTATCTGCGGATGGCGTTGCCACAGCTGCTGGGGCTGAAGCTGTGAGACAAATCAGAAGGACACGTTTACATCGTGATTTTGATCAAACAAATTTGAAATAGGACATCAGGAAACGATTGCTATTCTGAAACGTGTACAATTAAAATACTGTTCACCAAAATAAGCGAAAACGTTTGGAGGACAACCAAAACAAGCTTCTTAGCAGGACCTGGTGAAGCTGCGTTCAAGCACCTCGGAAACAAAAGCAAGCTCCTCTTCCACAAGCGCAAAACGGGCCTTACAGCGTCCACAAATACAGTAAAGCTGATAGACGGAGTAGATATATTCGTCACATTTAAGCTTTAACAGTTTCGTGTGCCATATTTAGCCTCTTTCTATCACTCGCTTGTTGTGGTGCGCATGCCTGCGTATACTCTGTCGATGAAGCAGATATTCACATTGCTGTTGTTTGAGACTTAGATGTGAATACATTTTGCTTTTGGGCCAGCGAACGTGCACATTTCCGACCTCCGCCAGGATCCCAAACGTTTCATGCATGTGAAGCACAATATTACCCACTGCTAAAGACACATCAGTCACTCACCATTAGTCGTAGCCGCCGAGATGCTGCTGACGCTGGTTGCTGTGTTGTCATTCGCGATACAATTGCTTGAAGTCGAGGACGTCGTAGATGGAACTCCTGTTGTAACGGACTGATTTACGTTGTCTACATTCATGATGATGTTAGCTAACACGCTAACCTGAGCTAGCCTAGCGCGGAGGGGTGTCTAAAAATCAGTGATTCCGTAATGTCTAGCTCAGCGGTCGTTCCTCTGCAAAGCTATTTGCGGTAAAACGAAACTGCTTTGATGCTCGGTTAAAAAGGTAAAACCGCACAATCGACTTGGGAGCCGGATTGTTTTTGGCTATCATGCAGCAGAAAGCTGGCTCATGCTACAGCCTAAATCGCGTCATGTGACCTAAGCTGCGACGGGAAATGACGAAGCGAGCCGAAGATTTCCGAATTGAAGTTGCCTTCAGGGTTACTGGGTCAATGCTGGATTAGATGTCAATTTTAGTCGAGTTGGTCAATAGGTTTTTTAAAATGTTTCACATTGACGCTGCCATGAAGTTGATCTCCTTATTCTGAAGTTGATTGCGTGTTTTGGTACTTATGTCCTTTTATCAAATATGTCTCCGCTAGTGAAAGTGCGATTTCCGGTGGAGCTTGAACGCAGCAGAAGAATCTCCACAATCGGCCTCAGTTGACTCTGTGTTTGCTCCGTGGTTGACGTTTCTCCGTGCTAATAAGTAAACTAGCGTTGTTGCAGTGGTTTTCCACCGGATGGGCGTGGACTGTGATCGTCTTTGGACTTTGGTTGCTCTCTGTAATTGTGCAGATAGAGTTGGACTTGCGCGGAGAGCAGACAGAAGGTTGTTACAGCTGTATCACAACACAGGTACAGGAGTCTGGTCATCACCGTGTCTGTCTTGTATCAAGAAAGAGATGATGAGCATTTGTCTTCACAATCATTTCTCTTCTGTGTTGTCCTCCTGATGACCACCTGCTGTCAGGATTTTGACCCCGCCTGCGTGCTGTGAGGAAGGAGCGTGTCCCTGACAGGTGTCCACAGCTCTGGTTTGTGAACCAGTTCTCAGGTGACAGGATGCCGCCTCCAGTCAATGTCGTTGTGGTGGGAGCTGGCTCCAGAGGAGAAAACTACTCTGTGTTTGCATCCCTTCACCCTGATCGCATGAAGGTGAGGGCAAATCCAGTCTGACAGTCTGATTGATGAGATAAAAAACTCTGACTTTTTGAAGTGTCCCATCGGAGCTCACTGGAGCTCTGGGGCTGTCTTCTTTCACTTTTCACGTGTGGCAGCGCTTGGTGATTCCTCTCTTTCTCCTCACTCTCGTCCTCTCAGGTGGTTGCGGTGGCTGATCCGAGGAAGTTCGCCCGCACGAAACTTCAGAGGCAGCATAAAATTGCGGACGAAAATGTATTTGAGGGTGAGATTTAGAGGAACAAGGCTTCACAGACGGCTTGGAAGTTTGCTCCCTTGCTCTCCGTTTATTCACGACAGTATTCACTCTCCCAAACAGACTGGCCCAGAGTCACTGAAAGAGACAAGTTTGCGGATGCTGTGTTAATTTGCACTCCAGATCGTCTCCATAAGGTAAACACAAGTGGGACATGTTTATTCTGGTGGTGTGTAAATCTGGGCTGTTGTCCTGCTGAGGTCTTGCTTTGCATCACTTGGGAACTTTTACCTCTGGATAAATAAAAGAGTTAATGTTCCACAGGAACCTGCTGTGGCCTTTGCAAAGAAGGGTTACCATGTTCTCCTGGAGAAACCGATGGCAGTGAGTGTCCCTGCCATCGTCGTTCATTACTGGTGTTACTGATCCCCACTTTTTCTGTGAACTTTGAATCCATGCATCTGCATTTTTATTGCATACGAGCCTCCTAAAATGTGTTGGGCTGCATTTTCTATCTCCCAAACCTTGAAGCCTTCTCGCGCGTTTGTGTCTCCATGACAACAGACCACCCCGGGGGACTGCAGGGAGATCGTGGAGGCTTGCACGCAGAGTGGCGT
>JAUESF010000050.1:2243811-2257642 GCA_032274765.1 Malacoctenus tetranemus
TTATTATTGCTTTACTGCTTCATTTAACAAGTTTTGTAAAATACTGTCCACTTCCTTTATTTATCCAATTTCTTCAAGCTTTCAGCTGAAAAAACTCAAGTAAATGTTGTTGGGTTTTTCTTCATATTACAATATTGGAATCAGGTCTTTTATATGTAACAAAACAACTCCTTTTTTTTGAGGTTAGACGAACATTTTTTCGTTATTTCCACATCCCACGAACACAACATGTGGACGGCATTAGGAGCGTTTGCCGTCCTGCCGCTGAGGCGTGTGCGGGGAGCGATCCGGGTGAAGGAGGAGGCCGAGCTATCGGGCCTGGTCACCAGCTGTTCCTGCAGTCTGGGGCACGTCGGATGTTTCCACGGGGAAGGTTATGGGAAGCCGGGCTCAGATACTGGCCCGCCCCGCAGATAATGCCGATCCCTGTGTTAATCAGGGTGTTGTGGCTGATGTTTGACGAAGAAGGTGATAGGTTAAGCGCTTGTTTTTCGACGTGTTTTCGTTCGTGTTTCCGGGCGCGATATCTTTCGGGAAGTAAGCAGTTCTTCTCTTTAGGATGTTGTGCAGCCGGCTCCTCTCTTGGTATTTTCGCCTCCTACATCCTTCGCTGTGCTTCAGTTGAGACTTTTTTTTCTAAGTTGTTCTCCATGTTTCCTCCTCTGAGTGTTGTTTGTGGAACGAAGGAAGCGGGCGATGAGAAAACCTTAAACGAGAAAAAACGCTCCGGTTGTGAGGATGATCAGCATTTACCCGTGGTGTTTTTCTCTCCCCCCCCCCCTCCAGCCGACCTCGTTCTGTCTCAGACCCCCTACTTCGCCGACACCTTCCGCTTGATGCCGGAGAAGGTCCTGCTGCCCGGCGACGGGGACCAGGTGGTGCCGTCCTCCCAGCGACGCTCCGCGTTCGGGGGCCACCCGAGGGAGCCCAAACCCCTGCCGCCGCTGCCGGACCCTGAGGAGCTCATGTCGGACGAAGCGGCCGACAGCGAGGTGGAGTTCTTCACCAGCGACCGCCAGAGGCTTTTGCCCAAGAGCTGTGGCAAGGCCGCGTGCCGGGGCGGCCCCCGGGACTCTGGACAAGTGAACCGCGCCTACCAGGAGAGCTTAATGCGAGTCGGGGGTGGTCACGCCATGTGTTTCTCCTGGCCGGGCCGAGAGGACAAAGTGGCAGGTCGAGGGAGCCGATGCTCGGCCAACAGCTGGTCACTGGCCGTCCAGGGGGACGCCGGTCAGCACGTGGTGTCCGCCTCCGGGGGGCCTTTTTCAGGTCTGGCCCCTCCATTGCACGGCAGCACCACGAGCTGCCCCACAGACAAGCCACAGGTGCCCCCGCGTATCCCCATCCCACCCAAACCGTCCTCGCTCTCAAAGACTGTGAGTCCCGGAGAGGAGGACAGGCCCCCCAAAGTCCCGCCCAGGGTCCCTCTGGTCCCGCCCTGTCCGCCACGCACCCCGAGCCCCAAGAGCCTCCCCATCTACATCAACGGGGTGATGCCGGCCACCCAGAGCTTCGCCGCCAACCCCAAGTACGTGAGCAAGGCTCTGCAGAGACAGCAGAGCGACAGAGCGCCCCCCGCCACGCATTTCTCCCCCTGCATCGTTCCCATCCTGAAGGACGGCCGACAGGCCAGCGCCACGCACTACATCCTGCTGCCGCCGGGCCGGCCGGCGCACACGGACCGCAGAGAAAGACCCCTGAGCGAACCGAGCCGGAGCGGACTCGCCTGGCAGAGGAGGTAGAGCCCCTCACTCCGTGTGTGTGCCCCCCCCACCCCCCACCGAACCTGACGACTGATCGTCTGTGACCTCGTCAAACACGATTGTGCAGAGTGTGTGGAGACGTCTCATGTGGAATGTTTCAGGTTTTGTTTTCAGTGACTGATTTAGTTTTGTGTGCGATCCAAGGTGCGATTTGCAGGAGGCAAAGGGAGAATACCCCCCCCCCACACACACACACACACACACACACACACACACCCCTAACAACCTCTCTGCTTCGTTATCTTTCCCTCTGAGGGGATAAAACTCCTCATTCCTGCACTGTGAATAAAGCTACTTCACTCACAGACAAAAACATTGAATAGACGAGTTTGATCTTCTAAACAAAGCCGAGCTGCCAACTCTTGTATTGATGCATTGACAGCAAAACTCGCCTCATAACTCTAAACTCACAGGCTGCTCATCCTTTGGCTTATGTTTCTAATTTTTGGTTGAATAGTGAAATTATTTCTAATTTCAACAAAGACAATAGTGTCAGTGGCCACTGGGGTCCACAGAGAGAGAGAGTGACCCGGGGTCTACATCAGTGAAGCGCACGGGCACGTGTGCTCCTACAAATCCCTCCACCCTGTTACACTGGTGGTTTTGCTCTGCAGCTCAGCTCTCCTCTTCTCTGGTTTTGCTGCAAATTGCACCGTGGTCACAATCACACACCTGCACTGTTGAGTTTCACCTGTAATGGTTTGTTTTTGGTCAGTATTTTCGAAAAACACCTTCACCTTCGTCCTAATCTCACAGTATTCTCGCCACCAGTCGATGGAATATTTTTACCTCCAGCGTGATGAAAACTGAATGTCTTATGAAGGAGCGAAGACTCACGAAGGCGCAAGCTGGGCTTGTACCGCTCTGCTCATT
Organism: Malacoctenus tetranemus; assembly: GCA_032274765.1. Taxonomy (NCBI): domain Eukaryota; kingdom Metazoa; phylum Chordata; class Actinopteri; order Blenniiformes; family Labrisomidae; genus Malacoctenus; species Malacoctenus tetranemus. The sequence continues at coordinate 2,246,448 of JAUESF010000050.1, forward strand.
CCACGTGTGTGTTTCCTTCTGTCAGTGCTGCTTTGAGAAAATGACTTTCATTCCCACCTTTAGGTCCATGTTTAATTTGACAGTGAATGACCAACAATATCGCATAGCAACAAGAACGCGCTGCGGCCACAGTCCCATCAGACGGAGAGCTTCAGGGCTGCATTGAGTTCCAGTCGTGTTTGGTAAATTTGAAGTTTATTTTTTGTGTGCAGATCCATTACAACAGTTTTACTTTTAATTTGTGTTGCATCAAACACACCAATGAAATTCCACCTGTGAACAACCCTCAGTGTTTCCTCCTCATGGCTGATTTTAATAATGTAACATGCGACCACACTGAGGGTCCTGAATGCAGCGTCAAAATGATTCGTCTTTCCATTGATTTTCTGTTCTGAGCGTCCTTTGCTGTAAACTGATCGGCTGACAGGCTTCATGTTAAGACGGTTGATTGTTCTGATCCTTTGTTGTTGCGTAAACAGCCCCGTAACCGTAGCGATTGGACGTGTGCGGTGATCAGACTCACAGCATGTTTACCCTGCTGAGGTGCAGGCCCGCGTTTACCTGTGTTGTTACACTGACCTGTCGGAGGTTCTCATGAAGGCTCTGTGTTAGATTTGTCCCCAACGAAGGCTGCTTGTATGTCCTCAGTGTTGTGTCAACATTAAATCCTTGTTTTTAATCTATTTATAGAAATAAATAACTTATTCATCCTGCGAGTGCCTTGCTATTTATTTCTTGGGACCTCGGCCATGAAAGCCTTTTAGTAGGTGGACCAGCGAACATTGAAGAGTTGGTAAGTGGGGAGTGATTCATGCTCTCGATTCAAATTCAGTGACATTTGTAATGTTTTTGTTCAGTTGATACTAAACAGGAAGTAAGGAACGTGTTTGTGCTCTCAATCTACTCGTTACATGTTTCGTTCTCACTATGAAATACAGCTCCGGCTGCCTTTCATCAGCTCAAAGCTTTTATTGGTGAAATCTGTGAATGTGCCAGAATTTTTGGTGATTGAACGCACATAAACTTTTAGTACAAATCTCGACTTCTCTCTCTGGGAAAGAATCTTTGTCCTAATTTATTCAGCGTTTCAGGACTTCAGCTGAATGTCACCAAGATTCAAAAGGAAAAAAAAACACTGAACCAGAAGTTCTGATGGGAGTTTTATTGGAGGCGGCCAATGGATGAAAACTGCTGGCAGACATGACGTACGGGATGAGCGGTGCACAACAAATGAAGGCTGCTGTTGGTGGAGCTCCTTGGTTGAAGCAGGTGACGGTGCTGAAACAGTGACAGTGGAGTTTGCAGGAAAACTTCGACACGCCGCCTCTTGTCCACACCTCATGTTCCATGCTCACAGTTTGTTTTCTCCCAAACCAACAAAGCGTTTGTTTCGGCAGACTGCGCATTCAAACCTTTCGCCAGCAGCAATTTTCTCCCATCGAGGCTCCTTCCTCCACTGTTGTGAGCTTCCCTCAGCACAGTGAAATGACACACGAATGTCTCAAAGAGTCTTTTAAAAAACGCCTAACGTTGTTTCAGAGCCTGACGTTCACATGTTTGGGAAACAAGTCAATCTCATTTATTTGTACTTAGTTATGAGTTAAACATTTAATCAAAATGACGTGGCACTAAAGAACAATTATTCTATTATTAAATCATTTCCTGTTTTTTTGCAAATAAGTTAAAAAATAAACACATAACCCTCTGACTAACCCCCCTCCTTTCCAACCCCTCCCCCCCCGCCACCCCCTGCAGTTCCTTGTGGGTCTTATTGAACTTGGACCCGTCTCTGTGGACAGGCACGTCCTCAGCGGTGTCGTCTCCTCGGGCTGAGGTCCTCGGTGCGGCCGCGGGCGCTGTCAGACGAGGAGTGCGGTCCCTGCTCGCCTTTACCGCCAGGCCCGGTTGAGCAGCTTGACTTCGGCCAGGCGTTTGCTGATCATGGTGGCGAAGAAGAGGGCGAAGAGGACGCTGCTGATCAGCATGTAGTCGTAGTCGTCCTTCAGAACGTCGAACTGCTTCGAGGGGTAAACGCGCGTCTGGTAGATGTCGAGTCCGTATGCCACCACCTGAAGAGGACACGGAGGAGAGTCAGGGTGGGGTGGGGACGCTTCGGACCACCTGATGAGCATCAGTCAGGTCCATCACAGTCACTTCACACCATCATTTCACATTATCAAAATAAATCCCCATACATTCCACTTTCTGTGATTTATGAGCATTCATTTGTTCCATTTTGTTGCTTTCTAAGTACTGTATATTTGGGTGAATTTGATCCTAATGTCCCAAATGGCCTTCGAGTTATAATTATAAGAGTCATATATTCCAAACGTTTGCTGTCAGCAGCAACAGAATATAAGGATTAACTAATGTCGTATTAAATTCAGCTCTAATATTTTGAAACTTGACTCACTAAACTTTGCCGCACCAAGCTTGTGACGCGACTGCGGTGGCGTCAGACTCACCAGGCAGGTCGACTCCAGTCCAGAGGGGGCGGTGTGAATCCCCCTCACCCGTGAAACGGTCTGGTTGTAGTTGATGAACCACTCGGTGCGGATAATCAGCTCCGGCGCGTACGGGATCAGGTTCTCCTCGCTGGAAATCAAACCGGCAGCTCAGGTGGAGGCACGGAGAGAGGCGAGACGAGTGTCGACGGTTGACAGAGGGACTCACCGGCTCTGCTCAGACACCACTTCTGGCCGGCGAGGGTCAAGGAACATTTTCGGTAACGATAAAATCCCTCCAGACGGCAAACCCACTGTGGGATACAGTGAAATGAGGTCAAACACTCGGGTCAGTCGGACACCATTCTTTGGATCAGGATGGGATTTGTATCCCGACATCCATTTTTCTTGAAACTACAATAAAATTGGCATCCAAAAAACTCATGTGTAGTTTTAAAGTGAAGTTACTTTGAATTCCACTCCTAACGTGCGAGCTGTTAACACCACTTTGGATACGCACCGAGCAGATGGCGGCTGGTGATGCCCTTCTCGGTCAGGGTGGCCTCCAAGGCTGAGATGGAGGAGGGGAAGATGTAGGACTGCTGCAGCACCTGTGGGGCATGAGGCCGGTCCAGCGAGCTGAACACAGTGCTGTTGTAGAGCTCCATGCCTTCGTACAGCTCGATCACAGAGAACTCGTTCCTGCGAGACTTGGTGCTCCAGTATTCGTACTGAGGACGGAGACGGACAACCACATGCATCAACTCGTGCTCTGCATAAAAACGACGAGAACTCAGAGCCACTTTCTGGTGTTTGAAGAAGTGACCGGTGATCGACTGCGCTCACCACCACCCAGTTTTCGGAGTGCACCACGTGCACGGGCCCTCTGGCTTTCCTCTGGACGGCCTCGTGGATGATGCGACCGGTCACGCCGTCGATCAGCAGGATCCCGATGAAGCTGCGCTCCTGATGCAAGTCCGTGCTCTCGGTCACCACGGCCAGCAGGTTGGGGTTCAGGTACTGGGAGAGAAATACGGAGAGGAACAAAGTACAGCACAGCTTCAGAAAAAAGGCTCAAACTCAACTATTAGACACATGAAACGGGAAGACTGGCTTTGACCAAAACTAATAAATCTAAACTTCTCTTGTGATCAAATCTAAAACATGACCACAAACTTCTTGTCTAAAAGGGGTTAATACGACTGACATCGTCCTGGCTGCTGGACTGCTGCGTGGGGCAGCAGCATGACTAACTGATGGATCAGGATGACTACCATCAGCAAGAACAGTGACGTCTCCTTCTGGAGAAGAAGACGTCTGACTGCTCTACACAAGGAGCAGTCGGGAGGGGATGTGATTCACTGGGAAAACAGAGACGGGCGGTGCAGTGCTACTTGGAAACATGCCTTTTCAGTTTACATGAGTAGGTGGGGAGTGACTCTCTTTTTCTGTCTGAAGTGGGGGAAGAGCAGCCATAACAAACAGACTCCAGAAGAAATCGTGGCAATGATGGGGTCAGCACTTTCTCCACAGACTGTTGCTGTACCTTGTAGAGGACGCTGCGGTCTCCCATCACTCTGCCCTGGGAGTGGACGTGCTCGTTGGGCCTCTTCCCTTTGACGGAGACGATCTTCTGCACCTCAGCTGGTATGACCACCTCCCAGATCAGCTCAGTCGACAAGTCCTGAAAGCACAACGTCACCACCATTATCATCAGCCAAATCGTTTGGGAACAAATTTGGGTTGGTTACAGGACTTCCTGTTTATGTTCCCGTGGGAACCTGAAAAAGATTTTTTATGTTTTACTTGCCGTTCTCAGTCTGTAACCAGAAAGTCTTCCCTGGCTGGAGTCGATGAGGTAGAAGAAGATGGATGAAGCCATCTCCTGCAGCTGCTGCAGAACGTTCTTGGTGGAAGGAAAGGCAGACACCTAAAAGGAGAAACACACATGCAATGTTTATGAGCTGTTAATATTCGCCTCACTTGTATAAACACTGTGAAAAACTCTGAGCTGTTTTACAAGGTGGAACGATGTGCGAGATGTGCCAGTTGGAGGAGAAGTGGTGAAGAGAAAAGGCCAGAAGAAGGAGCAGCTGTGTGGCGACAACATGGGAGAGAGAGAGAGAAACGGTTCGATGTGGAACTGCTTCTGTGTGGCACCGACCTTATACTGGTCATCGATGAGGAGCAACACTTTGGCGTAATCCTGGTCCATGAGGGGCAGCAGGAGGGACTGGAGAATGGGCTGAGGCAGAGCTGGCAGAGTGATGTGGCTCGTCTTTCCAAAGATGGGGTTGAACACGTGTAGCGTGGCCAGGCCTGTGTCCTGAGGGCAGAGAAGGGAGTGTTCAGGGATGAACACAGCGACATGTTTGTCTATCGATTTTCACACACTGCCGTATCTCATTTATGGAGATGTGCTGGTTTGTAGGAAGTAAGATACAACAACAGGAGCAAACCTCCCTGTTGTCAGATACCTTGTCTTTGATGAGCAGCGTGCACTGCGGGGGATGAGGGAAGTGTGCCGTTGTCCGCTGCACCATGAGTTTAAATGCTGCATTCGACGGGATGTTCTCCAAGTAGTGCCTCCATAGGATGTTGCCAGTCTTACTGTCGATCCCAAAGAGCTGAACAGAAGAGGGGGCGGGGTTTATGTGGCCTGAGCTTCATTTCTGGACGATCTTCAGACAGAAACACCAACACACTGACACGACGAGGCTGTGGCCTGTACCTTCCCAGATGCCGTCACCATCACCATCATCTTCTGCAAGTTGAACTCGTCTCTGGACAGGTTCTCGATGGTGACGTCGTTCTTGATTTGGCTGCGAGGCTTGCGGGCGTCGTAGAAGAGCTTCCACAGGTGACCCATCCAGGCCTGCAGCAGGATGAGCTGGGAGGAGAGCCTCTTCAGCACCATGGACATCAGCCCATCTGCACCAAGCACAGGGCTTAAGGTTACACTGACTCATATCATTGTCCATGTCATAACAATCGCAAAAAACAAACATTATTTGCATCCTAAAATCCTAAAACGGAGATTTTCTTTTGGAGGAAAGCAGAAAACAAGCTTTACCTTGAATGGCTGAATCCACACGCAGCAGTAAAAGCAGGAAAACAAAGTCACATTAAAGGGAAGCTAATAGAAACAAAGCGAATACTGTCGACAAACCATAAAATTGTGCATCTAAATGTGACCATTGAAAAAACTGATATGTGACTATTCTACAACCACTCATTTGTTCTCAGTCAGAAAAGCCGGTTTACCAAAATGATGAAACAAGCCTGAACCACAACACCTCAAAGTGTCTACAACAGAGCTGAGTTTTGAAAAGCAAGGAGACTGGCAGCTGGACCACAGGGACCGCTCGACTCAGGACCCCCCCGGGTTTGACATTTACCGGCCTTTTTGCCAAACTCGCCCTCCAGCTCGGCCTGCGTTCCTGTGAGAGGCAGATCCACCATCTCCATCGTCACCACGTCGGACAGCGCCTCCTCTCGCGTCCACATCGTGCGTCCTGGAAACAACACTCGTCATTGTTCTGCGCTCACTCATTCCACTCCCTCCACTCCCAGTGAGAGCAGACAACTTGTGTCTGCACTTTAATTTATTACATTGAAATAGATTTTTTTCCCCTCTGTTGAAATTACAAAACTGTGTGTACAGTGTGAGAACTCAGAGTGGTTGTGCTCCACATTGTGGTCACGTGTGGGCAGCACTTTTGATGATTAATGGTGGTTTGTGCCAAGATGTGATCATGAGGTAAAGTTTGGCCGACGACTCTGTTGTTTGGAAACATTTTACGAGATGTGAAGAGTAAACGCAGGGGATGGATCACTCCCTACTTAAAGCCAAAGTGTCACTGAGTCACAGACATGTCTCAGAAAAGCCTTCAGACACTTCAGATAACACGTGAACCTTGGTGCTGAAAGGACGCCACCATTCACTCGCTCCCTGTTCTCTGTGGACTCCTACCTGGCTGCTGGATGAACGTGAGCGTGTGGTCCTCCGTCTGCACCATCACCCTGTAGCCGACCGAGTCGTCTTTCTTCAAGAACGCCTGCACGTGGAGCTGGAGGACAGGGGAGAGAGAGAGAGACCACTCAAATGTTCATGTTATCAGGAACAAATTTACACATCCATGCTGACTTCTACAACACTAACCTTCTCTGGTTTCCCACCATTGACGTCAACGGGAAAAATCAGCGTCGTGTCGAGAAGCCTGCGTCCAGTTTCAGCACTAAACAGGTTCAGGCTGCAAGCCTACGGGACACAAACACCATCAGCCTGGTAACACTGCCCCCTAACGGCCACTTGGAAGAATCAGTCTGAGGTGGAGACTGACCAGTTGGAACTGGAAATGCTTGACAAGTTATCACTTTAAAAACAAAGACATCTGAGCCTGTTTGAAGGCAACTGAAGGCCAAAGCCGACACGGACAACTGTAAAGCTAAATGAGGACGACATCAACTCACAGTTTTGTTCTTAGGTGACATGACAGCAACAACAGTCTTCTCTCCAGTGGTTGCAAATGATGCCAGCAGGGCCTGTGCAATTAAAACAGAAAAACAACATTTAGAATTTTCTGCTGCTCTTCTGTAATCACAGTAAATGAGAATTGATCTTATTGGGAAAGAGTCCACAGTGGATGCACACAGCAAACTTTAATCCTGCGCACTGGAAACCATCTCACAACAGACCAACAACAGATGGAAAAGTTCATACTGGGTTGAAGTCCCTGAGTGTCCCGATCTGCCCATCGCTGAGCTGCAGGAGCAGGTAGTGATCAGGCTTGAGCTGAAGGAGGAACTCTGACAGCGGGTGACGTGCCGGGTTGGGCTGATGTGACACGAGGACCGGATCGAAGCCTGCTGCCACTTCGAGTCCGAGGGACTACGAGAGAACAGACAGTAAGAATGGTTACAAACACTGTGTACAGAGATCACGTGAAGAACATAAGGAAATGGAAGGGAATCAATATAAGGTTTAATTTCTGAGGTGAGAATACCTGAAGCGGGACCTGGGTCATCTGTGACTGGAGGTGCAAGTCCAGCGTGTACAGGGACATCGTCGGGGAGTCCACACATGTCAGCATCCCCTGGCCGACCACGACACAGCTCGTCTGTATGTTGGACAGCCAGGGGGCCTCAACGGACACCTGAAAACCACACGAGCAAAGAAAAACACATGGATGGGCTCACTGAGGAAACAGGGTGTCTGACTGCCTGACGTTTTAATCCCTCCAAATTTAAAAGCATTTCTCATCAAGTTACCTTACAAAGCTTAATGCATTCGATGTAGTTATAAATGAAAGTTACCTGTCTGATTATCTCTCCATCCTCCAAACTGTACACTACGATAGCAATGTGGGAATGGGGAACGATGCCTAAAACATAAACTTCCCCGCTCCTATCCGAATAGACAGCCTGGTATTCCACTGTTTCACTGTGGAGACACACGGAAAATAAAGCCATGATTGCACCCATTCAAACTGATATAACATGAACATGCATACTTTCACTTATTTGTGTAGTATGTCTGAATGTTGATCAGACCAATAAAAGCAGAAGGAGTAAAACGTTGGTAACAAACCTCTCTGGTAGATTCTCTATCCACTTTTGATGGCCATTCGACAGGTAATGGAGAGAGATGATGGTTTTCTTTAAAACAGCCACATGTTTCACTGTGTCTTGCTGTCCCACGAAACATGCAGACTGGAAACTGAATGAAGAGAAAAAAAAGAAGCAGTTAACATGTGATCAACTGGAAAGGTGAAGGAAACTCCAGGAGGCTCCAGTGGGGATTCACCTGCCAGAGTCCAGCACCATTTCCCAGTTCATACCCCCGATATTAATGTCCCAGGAGCGCAGCAAGCGGCCGTTCCCGACAACGAGCACCGCATCTGGGAGACAGAGAGAGGTTCAGATTCAGATGCTTCCGAAAGTTTTTCCAGAATGCCTGCGAGCAACTGAGAGGACGACTGCATTACCTTGCCCATGCTGCAGGAAAGCGTCAATATTTCCCTCCGGTCCAAGCTTATCCACATGTCGCCAGACTGTAACAGACAGACAATGAGCCGTAACAACAGGCTGCAATGTGACAGGTAGGCTGTGTTTTGCGATTCTCAAGCAAAAACTCACAGAGGTCTCCAGTCCGCGTATTAAGTGCAGCGAAGACGTTGCTCTCTGTGGCCACCAGCACCTTCTTGGATGACTGCACATGCGAGTCAAAATGAGAGAAGCGGACTTTGCCCACATACTGCTGCCTCCTGTCACACACGTACACACATGTTCAGAAGGTTACTCAACAAGCTTTGTCACAGGATGACCAGCGCCTGCATCCCTGCAGCGAGCACACCCCATGACAATGTTGTACGCCTCGAAACGACAAGAATAAGGAAGAAAACATGAACGGGTAATACCCTGGTTAGGGAGGGAAAGGTTAGAAATCGGTCCATGTACTGTTGAATGGAGTTAATTCAAAATAAATCAGTGAGTTGACGGGACAACTAGCTCCCTGAGCATCCATCAGAAACTGTGAGGGCGAAATAAGCAGATTGAGAAACACGTTGTGCCTTAGACTGAAGTTCTTCTTGCTGTTCAGTCTGACAAAGTCAAGCCCAAACACACCGTGTCGCGGCTAGTGACTGTGACAGGTGTAAGTGTTAGCATTCTCACTGTAAAACACGGTCGCTGGTAACACACAGATCTTGTCGTTGACTTCGTTCCTCTTACCAGTCGAATTTCCCCACTTGATCCTCAAACACAGCCTCGACAACGCAGCACAATAAAAGACATTTCAGCCAGAGGAAAATTAGCTTTGCCATTGCAGCAGTAGCTTTGGCTTGCTCTTCCACACAAGGAGGAAGCCGGAAGTTCACTCATTCCCCGTCGGTCATGTGAACGGGAAGTGCTGTCCCCTATTGGGCCAAATGGGGAATAGCAACAGTACAAACTGCTGCGGTCATTCAGAAGCTTTTTTCTAAACTTTTTTCTTTGAGACTCACCTTTTATCCTAAAATAAACTATTTGAGGAAAAGTTAAAATTTACAGATGGTGAAATTTACTCAAGTGGTGAATAATTTTTGGCCAACCATTGTTCACCGAAATGGCAATTTATGACTTGCAAATTTAGATATAGTACAACATCCATACGTTTTAGATTACAATTAGTTAATTTTCAAAAATTACATTTGAGTTCAGTTCAACAAACGTTTCCATCAAATCAATACATCAGTTTCTTAAATCAGAAGTAACAAATAAGCTGTAAAAAAAAGGGAAACATGATGTAATGTCTCTGTATGAAAACCTCATGTAGAAAATAAATGCCGCTTTGTCAAAAAAAGTCCATTCAATAAAAGATCACCTGGTTATATTCTTTGTGAACGTGTCGAGTCAGTATATTTTCTTGCAGAGACACGGTTGTGGTCGTGGTGGGGCTGTGAGCGCCCTCTATGATTGATTCTGTTTCTTCTTCAACTGGCTAGTTTTTTTTCTATGGGATTTCAAGATGGCGTCGAGCGGAGGAGATGGGGAACACGAATGGACAGCGGCAGTGCGGCCGCTTTTATCAGCTTCGTTCACCGCTTTTGAGACGAAAGAGCTACCTCAGCTTATTGGGTCTATAATCAACAGGTAACTGGCCACTTGTCAAGGAATTACAGTTCTCTATTTGCTTGTTTTTGGCCCGTGCCCACCCAGGGTTCAGCAGGCTAACTTGCTAACTTAGCCTGCTAAACTCAGATTGATAGGAAACGTTACACTCCTCGCTAACGTTAGCTGCTAGCTGGCTACTTAAGCTTTACTGGTACTGACGTTAGCTGTCATGCTAGCTTTTGCTAACTTACTCTAAATGCTATCCAGTGTTTATTGGCTGGAAACTTTTAAAGAATTTTCAAGAAGACCCAACTCGTTGCTGATGAAAGCCACCATTCATTGTGTCATTGTTGCTGTGTAAACCCCACACAACGTCGTGGTGTAACGCTTGGGAAATTTGCTTCATCATTAGCTAGCTAACACAAACATTAGCCAGCCAGCCAGCCAACGGGCCTTCTGTCAGTACATGCTAATGTTACGTTGATTTAATCCGACCAAAGTACGCTTTTATGCTGTCAGTAGAGTCTGATTAATTTCACCTGGCTTGTGTGCTGACTTTATCATATGTGGTCCTTTCAAGACTTGACAACAAGCGGTTTACGCATTAAATGGCTGATAATGCTAGGCAGTGTGATGTACGTAATCTGCTGTGTGCCTGTGGTTGGGCTAAAAGTAGGCGGGGACCTGGTTTCTCTAATATTTGATCAAGCCATGATGCGCCGCATTTATTGTATGTTTAGTATAAAATGAACCTCACTTTTGTTGCTTGATGTGACGATTCAACATTTAAAATCTTCAGCCAAATCTGGATTCACGTTTGCGAAACTCTAAGGTATCTTAAACAGCATAGATTGATTCAAGTACACTCGAATTTCAGCTGGATGTGAATACAGCCGATGGCATGTTTTCGGGCTTCTTGCAGAACTGAGTTTGCGTGTTTACTCTGCTTTGCTTACCTTATTAGTGGTTGTTTATCAACTCCATAGTTCTTACACTGGAGTCAGCTTGTCACTTGACACCGCTATTGGGAGGTGACATAAGCCAAGTCCTCGGAGCGTTCAAACCAAAACCATCCTGTTTATAGGTTTCATTTTCTAAAGAAACTCGATAAAAACAAGAAGTACTGGAATTGACAGGTTTTTTTGACTGCTGTTGTTT
>JAUESF010000050.1:2334622-2350990 GCA_032274765.1 Malacoctenus tetranemus
TGCTGCTGCTGCTGCTGCTGCTGCTGCTGCTGCTGCTGCTGCTGCTGGTCGTTTTTTACACAGGTGAAGCTGGAACTTTGATCCGTCAGGAACAATAAGTGGACCCCAAAACAACAGTAAGTGGTTTTGTACAGTGTTTTCCTGTCATTGAACTCGGCACACACAGCGAGTTAAAGTGAGCTCTGAGAAGACTCAGCTCAGTGGTTCGTCCTTTCAGAGAAACGGCTCATTGTCCAACTCCTCAATAAAAATTAGCTACAGCGACAGATACAAAGAAAAGACCACAAAGAAAACACGAGAGAAAAAAGGGATGGATAAAAAAAGATGAGTGTATCAGAGCGACTTATTCCCTCTACAAACAGGGTGAAGTGGAGATGAAGACCAACCCTCTGCCCCCCCCCCTTTTCCTGGATGTTCACTGCAGCCTTCAGTCACTTTGTCTCCTCCGCCTGTACAGGAGCAACATGCTTTTCCATGTAAGGCCATAAACATCTGCAGGAGTTTGGCTGGAACCTGTTGTTACTCGCCGTTGAGCTCCTGTAACTAAAACAACACGTTGTGTACTGGAGGATGAATTCTCACACTGGTGACGTGATGGTGTCTGTGTTAGAAAGGACACGCAGGTATGACAAAAGAAGTGATCAGTGGGGAGAAAAAAAAGGCTGTTTGAAGCGAGCTGGCTCTGTCACGTCCTGAAACCGACACGTCACACGTGCAGCGGCGCCATCGTCCGTCTGCATGGGGCTGTCCCGTGATCGACAGGACCACGCTTTGAATGACTTCAGTGTGACAGAGCCACACGGCACCTCCAGTGGACAGTGGTCGGTCCCGGGTTTGGAGGTCGGGCCACAGAAAAAAAAAACTGCGCTCACATGGTTGTTTTGGTCTGCAGCATCGCTCTGCAACAACAGAGGAGAAAACACGATCCAACAGGCACACGTTAGTGTTTGGTGCTTTTTCGTTAAAAAAAGGAAGAAATCATGAAGTCTAATATTGTGACTTTTTGATAAAGGATCAAATTACCTTCAGCTGAGGACTGATGGTTAAACTTCAGTTGATTTTCCAATTAGAAATTCATCACCCTGCAATAAAAGACAATAAATGAATCAAAACAGTGAACCTTTGTGTTGCTGGTTACCAACTTGGTGAAGTCACAGTGACAGACTCGTCTTCTCTGCACTCTCTGATAAGCTTTGGTTGCCAGAAACATTCACAATGTTTCATTAACTACAGTTAAAGTATTTACCAAACCTGTATACTGGTTATGATCACACACAATCTGCAGCTGTGAGAGTCAGTGACCAGCAGGTCACCTCTTTCTACTGTCACCTGCACCAGAGCATTAGCCAGATGTGGAGGTTTGCAGGGGACACCTGGCTTGTTTTTGGTCGCCACCGGTGAGCCGTTCTTCCTCATGCTGGGGGTCCGGCAGACCGGCGTGTGGCCCTGTGAACTCTGGGACACGTAGGAGGAGTCGTCGATGACCTCTCCGCTGATGGCGGACAGGCAGCTGCGCTCGGAGCTGCTGAAGGGGTTGGCGTATTCCCCCGACGAGTCGGTGCTGTCCACTAGAAGAGACGTGACAATGGGATATTCAGTCAAACTTTGTCATCACAGGCCAAAATGAACAGCGAGTTCAGTGACATTTGGTGTCTATTCTGCAGTGTGTGTCTTCTTGCTACCACCAGATGGCGCCAAACTATGAGGTCTGCCGTGATTTAACTTTCCTCTGACCTTATAAAAGGAAATGTAACTGGACCCCTGAGTGCTAAACAGTTAAGACAACACGTGCTTCATTTAATTGAGAACAAAAAAGGCCTCCAAATAGACTCACAGAGCGGTCGGTGAGATTTCCACGGCTCACAGTTGCGATGCAGATGATACTGATGCAGATGCAGGTTGTTGATCTCGTTGTCGGCCGCGGCCTCGGGGGACGAGCAGACGGCCGGGTTGGTGTCCGCTCCCTGGGACTGGTGCCCCGGGTAGCCGGCGGGGGGCAGTGAGCCTCGGCCGGACGAGGACGACGACTGGCTGAGGGTGGTGGAGGCCGTGCTGCCCGAGCCAATGGAGTGAGGCCGGGGGTAATCTAGGCCCCTGTGTGAACAACAGGCCACAGGGACTGACGACACACACAGATGAATGTCATCAGTGAGAAAGAGATGGGCCGCATTAGTGAGCGAGGACGACTGGTCCCTCATCAACACACTGTAGTTATGTTAAAATGATTTGTTTAGGTAGAACGACAATGTAACATGAAGGTCTCAGTGGTCCTAACTCCTCTCAGACTGATTCTTGATGTAATATCTGCACTAATAATCAGGTAGAATGATGCATTAATATGTTAATGATTAATGATGGAGTGACAATGCTGTGAGGTTAGGTTCCCTGTGCGCTGTAGCGTGAACATTAGGACTCGTGGAAGCATTAATAATGAAGTTAAAGTGTATGTTAGTTTGTGGTTGAACTGCTGTGTGTGCAGCGTCTTACTTCTCCCAGGCAGAGCACAGCTGATGGCTCGGTCACAAATCGCAGCGTCACTGGGCTGAATGTCCATGAAGGGTTTGCGGCCCATTCCCATGAACACCCTCTCCTGCATGCGCAGCTCTGGAACCAAACAAAAGGTAGTTTTTGTTTGTTTGGTTTTTTTTTTGCTGTGTGTTTTTAGTACTTTGCACTAAAGCAGGGTGGGTTGGATCCTGCAAAGTGAAGGCCACCTCTGCTGTGGGTGGCCTGATCCCACAGTAACCTCTCCAGGTCGGTGGTCCAGGCTTTCTTCAGCTCCGTGCTGGAGGCCTTCAGGGTGTATGTGTCCTCACGCTTCCTCCGACGGAACCAAATCTCAAAGCACAAAGCGCTCATGCCCGAGTTATGGGTCATCCCGATGTCGCTCGTCTGGGAGGGGGGGAACAGAAGTAACATTGAGATGAAGGAAAGACCAGTGATGTTTGTTTTCTCAATAAACATATAGCACATATCTATGCATGCTCTATCACATGAGAGGTAAAGAGGTTATATTCCAGCCTGCAAACCTTGAAGGACTGCTTGTAGACGTAAACATCATTCCCGACATCGGTCTTCTTGGTTTTGCTGAAGAGAATCAAATCTTCAAAGAGGAAGACGCGGCGGACGCATTTCTTCTTCCTGAAGAAAACTGTGAACTCATCCTGGCGAATCAGCTGACCCTGCTCTTTTAAGTTCACCTGACGAAGACAGAAGCGCCCGACATTAAGGAAGACACTGCGGCGGTCCAAGACGATGTGATGTGCTACTGTGAAGGTCTTACGTCGCAGTCCTGGATGGCGTCCATGGTGAGCAAGTCGTTGCCATGGCGCATCTGAAACCGGACCAGGTCGGCGGCGGCCTGGATCTCAGCCCTCTCGCGCTCCCTCTCGCCGCCGCTCGGGTCGGGCGCGTACGTCGACGGGCCGCAGACGCTCTGCGCGCACACGCCCGACGCGAAGAGCGCGTCCGGGATCAGGTCTCTGGGCGCGCGCGAGCCGGCCAGAGCCAGCATGTCCTGCAGCAGGAGGCTGTACTTGCTGATCCTCTGGATGGGCCGCAGCAGGTAGGACGAGAGGTCCATGAGGTCGCCCAGCTCCTGCTGCTTCTTCTGTGAGAGTGGAGACGTGTTGCGGCAACATCAGCAGTGTCAGACAGGCTGCTGCTGGACAGGCAAGGTTCCACTTCACAAAAACTACAATTTTCTTTCCACATTTATTTACCTTCTAACACAAACCTTCTGTGCATCATCACTTTGAAAGCTCTTTCATGCTCTTATTTTGTCAGTTTTTGCTTATTATATTTCAGGTATTATGGGTATTTTAAAAAATGTGTTTCACTTTAAATCTTATAATCAAGCTTTTTGTCACGTTTAATGTAGTTTTCATGATACTGCCTGTCTTCCTGCAATTTGTGTTAATTATGGAGTTTGTGTAGCATTTCTGTAATTATCAAGTGGGCTGAGAAAAAATAAGCACTTCAAAGCTTCATAGCTTGTTCTCAATTGTTTGTTTACTTTTGTTAGCAATTTGTTGTGTTTTACTGTCTTTCTTTCAGTACGTTTGCTACTTCTGATCAGGTTCCTCTGGCTTTACATGCAAACGAGCTGACCTTGAAGATGTCATGGCGCCGGTGCAGGATCAGTGCGTCCGACTGAGGCTTGTTCTTGCTGTACAGAGCGTACAGTCCAAAGCTCTCACTCTGCAGAGGCAAAATGCACGTCAGATCAACATTCATGTGCTTCGATGCGATTCCAGCGGTGGCGGCTGTTTACTGACGTGTCTGAGGAAGCAGCGGGCCACCATGGCGGGCTCCCTCTGGCAGGCCTCCAGCTCCGGGAGGAAATAGTGGCCGTGGAAGTCGTAGAGCTTCTCCAGGTTGCCGAAGATGACGCCTCGCTTGCCCCTGAGGTCCTGGGGGATGTCCAGTCGGTCCATCAGGGGGAGGTAGTGAGTCAGGATGTAGCCCAGCGAGCGGACGTACTCCCTCTCTGTGATCACCAGCTCCTCCATGACACGCTGCAGCCTCCTGGTGACACACAGACCACAGAGGATCTCAGTACCTTCAGACATACACGTAGAATCCCTTTATTCCATTTGATGCTTTTTTCAAAAAATTACACTTAAAGAAAAGAAAAGGCCTCTGTCATTTTACTCTCTTGCAGGAATCCATCAGAATCTGTTCACAGCTAAAGAATAAAATTCCCACATAAAGTTTGACAGTTAATAATAGACTAAGTACAGAATGTTTGATGCATTGAGGTTAATATATGACTCAATAATCAATCAAAGAAGCCAAAAAAATCCGAAAAGAGGGAGAAAAGGAGCAGCGACAGTACCTGTAGCTCATCATTGTCAGCTTTGAGACAGAAACAAATGTATGGAGTTTCAGTCAAACTCTCAGAAGTAGAGAAATAAGGGCAGAATTTCCATCATTTATTTGCAAAGTGAAAGTCTGGTGCTTCAGAATCACTGTTTTTCTTTCATGCGCGACAAACCAGCTGCACTCACTGGCCGTTGCCGGTGGTCTCCTGCGGGCTCCCCAAACAGAACGCGCCCTCGTATCTCCCCACGGGCAGGCTGGAGTGCTTGCAGCACAGACTCCCGTCGCCCCCCGCAGCGCCGCGCTCGCTCAGACACGAGTCGTCGGAGCAGAAGCTCCCGTGGCGAGAGAGCTGGAACTTCTGCGCCTCCTGCAGGATGCGGCAGGACGGCTGGCCGCGGTGGGAGCACGACGACGGGGACCGGACCCTCTGCTCGGGGGGCGTGGACGACCCGGCCGTGGCGACAGCTGTCGCGCACGAGTCCTGGCTGACCGACCTCATGGCCAGGCCTCGTCCCCACGGAAACCACTGGCAGCCCACGGTGTGGGACTGGGACAGCGCGGCGGCGTCTCGCTCGCTCCTCGCTCGGCTCATCAGCCTCCTCCGAGACTCTCGCTCTGCCCGCTTTGCAGACCGGCTGGAAAAAAACAAACTGTTAACATCGACAAAAAAAATAGAATTGTTGCTATGAAAAAGATTCATACAATTGATGCTATTTCAGGGTGAAAAACGCAACATTGGTCCTGGTTTTCTGCCAAGACTTTCAGTTTCTGTTTGAAAACAGCCAAATGTACCTCTGAGGTGATTGCGGGTTGACCTTTGACCCCTGGCTTGTCCCCGCCTCGCTCTGCTCCTCAGGTTTGATGATGATGTTGCAGCAGGCGACCGTTGTTGAGGTCGGGCTGCTGCTGCTCAGAATCGGCCTCCTCTTGCCCAAGTCCACCGCGCCCGACACGATCCCCTCCCACTGAGGGTGCCGCGGCCCCGGGGTCGACTGCACCACCAGACTCTGGCCACCAGGGGAGACCGTCTGAATGTTGGTGCTCACAACGTCCACGAAATGACCTTCGCACCAGCTGCTCGGCTCTGGTGAAGGGGGAGGGGCCTCCTCCGCGGCCTGCGTCCTCTCCTGGAGCTGCTGCCGGGCCTCCTGACATTTCAGCCAGGCCACGTTCCAGACGCGCATCCCTCTGGAGCCCCGCAGGGCGCCGGCCTGGGCCTTCATCTCTTGGAATCGCTCCGGACTGAAGTGGACGAAGCGCTCTTGGAGAGCCTGGAGGGTGGAGCTGTCAGTGCACGACAGGGAGGCGGCGGGGGCAGCTGGGCCGGAGCCATGGACCGGGTGGATGTCAGGCTGGCAGCGAGGCCCGGTCTCAGTTCTTGGATCAGAACCTGAGTCCTGGCTTGGAAGTTGCAGTGACTGATTGTTTGTTTGATTGAAGGGTGGGGGGCTTTCATGGTCTTGCATTGAGTGGCGACTGCTGTGGCTCTGATCCAGGTATTCAACACATTCATTGGCCAGAGCTGTTGCCTGTTGCAGACAGAGATTTGGCATTCAGTGTTAAGGCGAACAGATGTGAGTTGAGAACGTTTTGCCTCATTGATAAAACGACTGATTGCAAATCAGATATTGCAATTTCAAGGAGTAATACTTGACAGACCTGCTCACAGAAGTCGCACACGTTGACGATGATCTGCAGCTCCCTGCCGCACGTCTCCGCCCGGCACAGGAAGTCCTCCAGGCTCGCCTTGAAGGTGCAGAGCAGAGCGCCGAACGCCTCCGTCTCCGGGTGGCACGGCCCGCTCTGCTGCAGCCGCTCGGCCTCGGACACCAACGACATGGCGTGGTGCCTTCGGTCCTGCAGGCCGGAGGGAGAGATGAAGTGTTGCAGCTGATCAGGGGGGGATGAAGGTCGACAGAGACACACTCCCGATCAGGGAGGGGGGGAGGGGCTGAACTCACGTTGGCTTCGATGAGGAAAGCAGTGAAGCTGCTGAGGACCTGCTCCATTCTGTCCCCAGAGTCCTCCACCGACTCGGCCTCCAGCAGGTGGCGCTCTCCTTCCACGTTGAACCACTGCTGGATCTACAGGGAAGAAAAATGGCAAATGGAATTTGACTTTCAGTGACAACAGTCATCTTTATCAGCTATTATCCTCTTGTTCTTCACACATTATTAATTATGTGTGGACAATAAATGCAAACAGTTGGAGTCTAACTTAAAAGATACAGTCAATGATCAAAAACATTCATCAAGTTGAAATAACGAACCCAAAATATTTTCAAAAGCAAAGTATCAAAGCATCAGTCTCAGCAATACAATGTGTAACACTGTATGCACTGGCGTACTGAATGTCCTTTCATGTGTTCATCAGCTCCACTGTACCTGCATGAAGTGTCCCTCCATCTCTCTGAGCTGCAGCAGGTACTCCAGGTGTTCCTGTGACATGTTGGACCGTTGCACCAGCACATGAGCCTGCTCCTCCACGTGGTTGTACAGACTGGTCACGGAGTCCACAGCATCGCTACGTGCATGGGAAATATCAGGGGTGTGAAACACACAATGATAAACTAAATACAAGCTGCTCACAGGCCACTGTGGTCTATACGTGCAGGCACAACACATGGCAGCAGTGTGTGTGTTCACCTGAGGTCTTCACACAGAGGGTACTTGAGGTCACTCTCCTTCCTCAGGCGAGCCAGGATGGCCCCGCCCTCCCTCTGCAGGCTGACCAATCGGTTATCCTCCAGCACGTCTTTCATCAGGGTCCTCTGGTCCATCATGCACTGCTGCACAGACTGTCGGACACACGAGTCGTTTCAGGCCAGCAACACTTGATAATTTAGCATCCAAAGCGTCCAGATGTTGGAGGAAGTGTCT
The DNA here is from genome assembly GCA_032274765.1 of Malacoctenus tetranemus. Lineage (NCBI taxonomy): Eukaryota > Metazoa > Chordata > Actinopteri > Blenniiformes > Labrisomidae > Malacoctenus > Malacoctenus tetranemus. The sequence continues at coordinate 2,342,326 of JAUESF010000050.1, forward strand.
CCGTTTCCCCCCCGCGTGCACTCAATCGTACTTCAACTCGCTGTGGTAACTATTATCCTCATAACAACACATGACACACACTGTGGGATCAGCGAAGACAGGGTTACGTAATGTGGGATTAAATCAGCCGTGGTGCTCAAAATAACAACATGAGGAATCACTGGAAAGGCAGCGTGTGGTTACCTGCACAGAGTCCGTCCTCTGCGGCTCCTCCAGCTTGCTGATGGCTCTCAGCAGCAGGCTGGACGCTTCGTACAGATCGTACACGAACGGGAACATTTTCTAGACGATGAAGAGGAGGGTGGAAAACATTCGGAAACGTCACCAGCTGATCACACAGATGAGAAGCGGAGACACACACACACACAGCCGGTGTGTATCCTCGCAGCGGTCCCACCTGATGCAGCTCCGTCCAGTCGCAGTAGGTGTGAGCGAGCGAGCCGCCCAGACGACAGCTCAGCTGACCTACATCCACCAGCTTGAGTAAACTTTTCATCGATGTCACCAGATCAGTCTGCCACAAGGGAAACAAAGACCTTTACGCTTCATGTGTCAGCTTTTGGCTTCACAATCTCTCATGTGTTCACATATGTTTTTGTAATTCTGAGGGAAAGAGTCTGACCTGTATCCCGGGACATCTGTCTGGCCGGTTGTTGCTCTCCTTGTCCACCAGCAGCACCAGGCTGTTCACCCCCTGAGGACACAGCTCCTGCAGCAGCACCACACATCAGTGTTGTTGTTCAGAGACCGAGGGACTGATGTCCGGTGAGTGTAGACAGGCAGCAAGCAGGCAGCGGTGATCAGCGACCTGCTGACCTCAGGTGTGACGAGGGCTTCTTACCTGAAAGTCCATCAGGGCTTTGTAGAGCTGCGGCTGAGGATGCATCTTTCTGGCATCAAAAATGAGCGTCATCCCAGCTTCCCTGACTTCTTTCCTGGAAAAGGATCCAAACACGGAAATGAATACGTGGATAAAACCAACCATAGAGGAGATAAGAGCGACCTCATTTCCTCCTTCAGGCTTCTGGTAGGTTTGCTGTCCTCTTACCTGATGATGGAGTGGAAGTAGAGCAGCATCTGGAAGAGCTCCTGGCTCGTTACGGACGACTTCCATCCCTGGTGGTCTCCATAGAGTTCAGCTATGGCCCTGCCCATCCTGTCTCTGCAGCCTGGAGGAGGGTTTGGGAAGAGAGACAAGGTCAGGGAGCAACTGAAAGCCTGCTTTCTGTTTGTCAGGGTTCCCATGAACCATCATTTTTACCCAGAACGAGAAGTATAAGCATTCGTCGCACCTAAGAAGAATGATCATTAAAAACCTCTGATTAATTGCGCCCCTAAAACATCTCGGTACATCTCAAAAAGAAAGCAGATATAACAGAGGTTTTAACAAAAACTATTAAACTTCCTTGTCACCTTTTATTTTGTTTCATTTGTTTTTTAGTTTATAATTTTAACTTACTAAAATCAAAACACACTATTTTAGCTCTCAGTATCATATATAGGAAGTAATGTTTTTCTTATATTTTCATCACACAAACAGAGGAATAACTAAAGGAACAGACTGTTCCTGCATGCGCATGGACGAAGGCACCTGTGAGTGACGCGACCCCTAGGTAGACCGGGTGAGCCCCGGGGTCGGGGGAGCCCAGGGGGAGGTGGTCAGGTCTGGGCCGTGCCGACGCAGGCTGTGAAAACGTGGGTTTCCCCTCTGCTGGAGGCGCCTGAGGCCGGCTCTCCACCTGGTGGCAGCTCCTGCTCGCTGTGGGGGCGCCGTCGGGCGGAGCAGCATCTGATTGACATAACAGGGAAGATGAACCCTCCAAAAAAGAACCCAACAAGCAACCAAACGTGACACGAGACGGGCGTGTGCACCTGGAACGAGGATCTTCCTCCTGTTGATCTTAGGCGACACCAGGCGGAACGCGGTGCTGTTCTTACATTTGACCACGTGCAGCTGAGGAACCTCCGGACGGGCCTCGGCGTTCTCTCTCCTCCTGACGTTTTGGCCCTCCACGATGACCAGCTCGCACTTCTCCGACGTGTCCACCACCGCCGTGGAGAGAGACGAGCACCTTCCGTCCGACAGTCGCGCGCTCGGCGCTGCCGCGGGACGCTTTGACGCGTTTCCCGTTGGACTCGTTCTGTTTAGCAGCCCGTGGTGAGTCTTCAGGGTCATTTGTTTACCGGGAGTGTCGCCCGAGCTGAATGGTGATCCACAGTGTTTATTGAGGGCATCTGACTGTTGAGGAGCGTTGGAGCTTCGCGGAGGTTCAGCAGTCTTTACCCTCGTCCCTGCAGCGAAGCTGGTTCCGTTCACATTGTGTAAATTGTCATACGAATGTGCTTCTCTGAATGAAGGCAGAGTGGTCCTTTCACTGGTCGGTTCTCGTAGCTCCCCAAACTGTGAAGCGTTCACCCCACTGTGACTCATACAGGGGGCAGTGTTTGTATTCCCTGGTTTCCAGTAAGGAACAGTGTTTTTCTCTCCTGACTCTTCACAGACGGCTCCACCGGCTGACGCGGCAAACTGGTTTCGCGTACTGGGATCGAACCGCCTCTCTCGGCCAAAGCACCAAGGATCCGCTGCGTCGGTCCCCAGTGGCTTGGCCCTATTATCCCGGTGTGAGAGGTCCCCGTCCTCCTCCACCACGGCCAGCAGACTCCCCCTGTCCTTCTCCCTTTCGAAGGGGACGGGGTTCTGGATAGCAGCTTGGTAGGAGTCCCTGTATCGACATCTCAGCTCCTGGGCTCTGCTGACCTTCCCGCCCTGCCTCCTCCTCATGCACGGCGTGCACGGCTTCTCCGCAAAGCGCACGGTGCGCACGCACTGCGAGTAATCCTGGGAGTCGCAGTGAGGGTCGAGTGCCTGGGAATGGTGGGGGCCGGCTGGAGGTCCTGCCTCTGCGGACGTGCTGGGCCCGGATGATACAGCAGATCTAGAATGTGTTGCGGCTGGCGGGTGCGCTTGTGGCTGTGCACGTGGTGGGAAATGTGCGGCTGGCTCTCTTTGTGTGTGGCGCTGCGAGTTCATTGGCTGCGTCTGAGCTCGTCTCTGAGGGTACATTAGCTTTTGTGCTTCTGCCTGTGCGTGTGGTTGTATTTCTGATTTCTGTTGTCCCTCTGCGAGAGACTGAGCGCGACCAAACAGCATGGTGGCCTGCAGTATGTCAATGTATTCTCCTTCTGAAGCAGCGGGGACCTCGGGTCCTCTCGGTCTCATGTCCTCCTGGTTCGTCTCCTGATGTCTGTCTCCCTCTGTGTCTTTGGGAACAGTTCCTCCTTTTCCTTCGCGTGTATCTGAGACTGTTCCTGCTCTGGTGACTGGAACTGAATGGGTCCCAGTGGACCGGCTGTCCCACGTGTTGGGGGACACCCAGCCTATCGGCTTGGACTCTGGTTCTACCTCTTTAACGTTCACCAGCCCGGCCTGAGAGGCAGCGCTGGAGCCCACCAGACAGAGCGACACGGCGATGCCATGCTTCGCCGGACAGATTCTGGTCTCCACGGAGAAAGCAGAGGACTGGGATGAAGCGAGCGGAACTGGTTTTTGAACAGTGACTGGATACTGTCTTATCACACATTCACTCAAAGATGGAGAGGAGGAAGAAGGAGAAGGAGGAGGAAGAGGAGAAGGAGGAGGAGGAAACGATAAGTCGGGTGAAGAGTTGTCAGTGAAATCGGGAAGAGGTGGAGGAAGAAGAGGAGATGGTGAAGGAAGATATGGAGGAGGCGCAGAGGCCATGCTACTCCAAGCACTCTGCGGCACCTCCACAAAATCAGGCGAGGCCACCCGTTCCCATGGCAACCTCACCACGCCTTGCTCAGTGGCGAGCAGGCACTGGCTGAGAAGCGTCCCACTGCGGCCGTGGTTGATCTCGTCCAGCCAGTCGCAGCTGAATATGCACGGGTACGAGGTCTCTGGGATGGGCGTCTCCTCCACCACCTCCCCTAGAAACCCCTCCTCCTCCAGGAGGCTGCAGACCACTATGCGAGCCGACTGGACGCAGAACGGCGCCACCTGCAGGTAAAAGTCGCCGGGCTGCAGCAGCAGGGGGTCGATGGGGGCGAGGTGGACGACGACTTGGTCCCGTAAACACAGTGGCCAACCTTCACAGAGGAAGAGGACATCGGAGTACTGAGCCTGGAGAGAGAGGAGAAGGTTCGGGAGGAAACTCACCCTTCAGAGTTCACTGAAACAAAGTCTGTTCACATTGAGGACGAGGACTTACACATGCAGCCTGCTGCACGGTGTCTAAGATGTGCTTGGCGGGGACCAGGAAGTCCAGCAAGCAGCGCAGGGCGTCCCCCTTGTAGCGGCCGTCGATGACTTGGAAGAGCTGGCTGAGGAGGGTGGGGGCGGTGGCCTCGAAGGGGGGATACAGCACTGACAGCAGGTTCTGGATGGAGCCCTCCAGAGACGCGAGGTTCTGGAGACACGAGGAAGGAAGGAGGGAGAACCTCAACGACAAAAAACACACACGCTTCTGATCGAAACACATCACACGGTCACTCTGACCCGACAGTGTCCAGGTCAGTGTCTTACCCGTGGACGCTCTCACTGCACTGTCATCGCTTTTATCATCCGAGGAACAGATCATTTCCAAATTATTTGGGATCAACTCTGGAAACTGTCACTTTGGCTAATTACAGCAGGAAAGACGCGCGCCTCCTTCCCCTGTTCTGTGCTGTCATGCTGAACGACGAGAAAAACCTGGAGTGAGTCACTTTCATCTGACTGCTGTCACCCAGTAAATTACACAGGGCCTCGTCTTTTCTGCCTCGTGACCCGCCGAGAGAATAGCTCCGCAAACACACCGACGCGCCACCGCACATCACGAAGTGTACCGGGGACGCACCGCCTGACAACAAACATCCAAGTAAACACAGCGGCGACGGCTGCTCCCAGGGCTCGCGATCCTCCTGGTTTATGGTTTCACATTCCCTTTGACCTGAACTCATGGCCCGCTACCCACTTTTAGGCCCTGCTTTATTTAGCCCGGCAAAGGCCACAGCAGCAGCAGCAGCAGCAGCAGCAGACCTGCGGGGTTAATGTATGTGCATGCGTGGCTGAAGCTTGGTGGGGAGATTTATGGCTTCAGGAAGGCTGATGTGTGAATGTCGACACATACCAGGAACATAGCTGCATTTTTCCCCCCTCCTCAGGTACGGTTTCAGTGTCATGAAGCGAGAGAGACTTACTGTAATAACAAACGGATGGCGTGAGCGAGCGTGAACGTCCAGGATTAGAACAACTGGACGCTTCTGACTTTAATTTCACAGAAATAGAAATAAACGAGTGAACGTCCTGGGAGTTTGCAAAATATCACAACAGAGAGAGGATGTAAGAGGTGGAAACAGAACAGGGGGGGGGGGTGTTGGGGTGTACCCCCCCCACAGTTATGCCCCTTCTGACCTCCCTGCTTCCATGCTGAGCTATTATCTGCTCCCCACCAGTGAATCCGTGACGCTAAAACACTGACTTCAATGTTAATCCAGTTGATCAGGAGATCTTTTGCTTCTTTTGAATCTGACTCTGCATGTTCTCACTCTTTCCAGTCATCTCCTCTTTCCATCGCATCTCGTTTCGTTATCATGCACATGCTCGGTCGGGCTGCGGCACCCACAGTGCCGGGAAACAGCCGGATGACTCACAGCTTTTTCGGTCAGTTCGGCCACACGGCAGAACGAGAAACAACACGAGGGCCTTCACATCGATGCCGGGACACTGAAGAGATGACGTCCACAAAAGGACGAAGACAGGTGGAGGAAACAAACCAAATCAACTTTGCAGATTAGTGATTGTAAATTGTTTGTTTGTAGATCTGCTTCTTCACTTCATTAATTACTATGAGGGACCTTTGCTGTTGGCTGTGAGGCTTGCAGACTGTTGGACATCTGTATTTTTAGCAGCAGTTTATAAAATGCAGAAAATCATTGATGCATCGTAGCAGAACAGACCTTTGATGTTTGATTTATATGTTTCGTTTAATGTCTTCATTTATTTCATTTTTAAGTAATTTGATAAAGTTCCATCAGTCAAGCTGGAGTGAAGCTGGACACTGAGCTTCTTCACACTGTTGGTGATTCAGCAGTAAGCAGCCCGACATGTCACCACTTACTGTACGGCTGAAAAAAGATGGACGCTGCACTTTCCAACGGTTGGTGAGGTGTGTGTCCTTTCTCGAGTGTGTTTGTTTGTTTGTTTCCAGTATGTGGCATTATGAGCGAGCTGTGCGGGCCCGTCGCGCTGGCCCCAGGTCAGCGTACAGTTACTGCAAATTTGCACGGCTCCATATAAACACCCGGATCCTTCTCAGTCAGCCACTGAAATAAATGACGACGCTCACATTACGGTGGGTTAGATGTCCCGGGGAGCTGCGGCTGAGGACAGTTTGAATGTCTCTGTCCAGTATCATTATGAAGCAGAAATAGTCCCTGAACATTCCCGTACGTCACGCAGGTTCCTGTCCCGACAAGCCAGAGACTCAACAATAAAGACGGGAGGCATGCTGGGAGACCTGACACATTCCTGGAGGGACATCGACTCCCTGGTGCGATGCTGCTGCCTTCTGAGAGACGTTTTTAGACAGTTTATGGTTTTATGGATCCAGGAAGCACATATCTGCTGTCTGATTGGCTGCTTGGAGTCGATGTCATCGCAAGTTTGCGTGATTGGCCAAATGCATGAAGTGTAATGGACACAGTTGAGAAGAGGAGTAATGTGATGGAGGATTGAGAGGGAGAGGCCCAGCGCAGCACCTGCTGCAGAAGAGAAAAAGGCCTGTTCATACGGACGGAAACGTGCAGGCTGTCATAAAGCTTCTTGTAAAGATGTTGTCAAAACAGGGAGTACATACGTCAGGTGTGGAGATGTTAGGGCGGAAGGAAGCTTTTCAACAAGTTCATGAAAGCAGTTCAGACGTCTTTAAAATCTATTTACATCTGAAACTGCAACGGAAATGCCCACGCAAATATTCAGGGTCTTTCATATCATGTGAACAAAACGCCTGAGAAATATGTGACGCAGGATAAGAAAAAATCGGCCCCTCATTTGGTCCAACCTCAAAGTCTCCTCAGACGGAGGCGCAGCCGCTAAATAAGCATGAAAAGAATCAATTTCCTGTGTTTATGTCTGCGGCTTCTTTTTTTCATCAGCGCTTATACGCTCAGATTCCCCCTCTGGATTAAACAAACTATTAAAGACGCTTCTCCTGCAGCCCACGCTGAGGAGAACTGAGGAGCTGATTCATATCAGTGAGGCGGCTCTCGTATCCCGAATCACCATCTCGGCTTCTGCAGGGAACCTCATTTTCAGGCTTGTCGTTTCCAACCTAATTTGAGGTGACGTGGCAGGAAATCTTGCAATCATCTCAGCACGTTCCTTCCTCACACAACAAATAATCTTTCTGCAGCAAAGATTAAATCAGCTGACGGCTCGCTTTTTTTTTTTTTTTGCTATCGCTCCGCTCGGTTAGTCCCGCCTCCGAGGACCTCAATAATTACAGTAGAAACTCCAACGGAGCCGTCAGCACAAAATGTTCTCAGCTTTGGCAACGATTTCAATCCGTTTTGACCTCTTTCTTCCTCAAAACGTTTTTCTCTGCTTCATGAGGTTGGAGGGGACAGTGCCCTCAGTGCCCCCCCCTTACTGTGTCCCCCCCGCAGAGGACAAAGCTGAGAGAGCAGGAAAACCCCTTAATGTGATTTTTCAACCAGCCGGAACATCCCCGAATGATGCTGGGTCATTTTTAGCTGCTGAGTCGGCTAAAGGTCGAGAGGGTTGGAAATAGTTTTTGGTCCAGATGAAACGCATCAGCGAAAAAAACCTGAAGAACGACCGCAAAGTTGATCTCTGACTTGGTGTGAAATGGAGAATAAAAAGGTTTCATTCAATCTAACTTTTCAAAGCCCCAAGATAAATCCTTTTGTTTTTAAAGTCAACTATAATATAAACTAATTAAAAATAGGGGGAAAAAATAGGGAAAAAAAGAAAGGTTAAAATGAGGACAAAGATAAGAAGAAAAAATATTAAAAGAAGGATAAAAAATGGAAGAAAGTTCAACATGATCTCACAGAAAATGGACAAATGCTTGAGCTGAGCTTCATTCTCCTTTAGTGAAACCGTCAGAGAGTCTCAGCTGGAACAAAGAACCACAATCGTTCCACATGTGCTGCATTACATTTAGCTGGGCACACAGCGTTGTTGTTATGTCACAGAATATACGGCACAGCAGCTGTCCACAGAGCATCATGTTTACATCATTTGTTCCGCTGGTAAAAATACCGAAAATACCAAAGTGAACTCGACTGGAACACGAACTTTCCTTTTCAGCCTGAGTTTGAACCTCGGAGTCGCAGCACAGCGACGGCCTAACTCAGGCTGAAGAGAATGCAAGTGTTCCTCGCTGCTGCTTCCGAATGATGAAAGCGCATCAACCTGAATGGACGAACAGTTTAGATCAACCTTTCTTTCAGTCTCAGTCCTGCAGAGATGCAGCCTCTCTCACACTGACAGTGAAACTCGCACGAATAACTCTAAACTCACACCACACAGCACAATACTTTTTTTTTTGCCATGTATCATGACTTTAATTAAACTTTTACAGTGATGAATTCCTCCTGCTACCATCAAAATCATGAATAAATAATATTTTGGTGATTAGAA
>JAUESF010000050.1:2390261-2404460 GCA_032274765.1 Malacoctenus tetranemus
CTGAATTCTAACACTGAATATGACAATGATTGCATCTGACGACAGAAAACCTTCAGTCGGAGCAGCCGACCTGACCAGATGCAACTGGTGACCCTCTTGTGTTTTCCCTGTGCTGATGGAACAAGTCAGAAGCTGTATAACAGCATTTTTGTCATTCCCCATGTCACAACCAAGGATAAAGCTGCCACTCATGTTCTGGGATCAAGCGCCCAAACAAAGTGAGTGCTAAACAAGCCACCATGAGGAAAGTTTGCAGCCCCTCTGATGAAGAACACGAGAAACACAATAGAATTTAAGAAAGAACTTGTAGCAAAGTATATAAGTGGCACTTGATGACCGATAAGGGAAAACACATAACAATACGATGTCAATAAAACATGGGAAAATTAAAGAAATATCTCTTCTGTGAACTTTATTTGGAGTATAATTTAAGCTGTCTTACCTGTATGTTGTTGAGTAAGTTGATGGCTCCATCTGGGCCCTGCAGCAGAGGCATTCCCAGGGCAGAGGCCTGGACTGGAGGCAGAAGGATGGAACCTGCTCCAATCCCCATCAAGTTGTGAAGGCCTGCGATGGCGGGAAGATCTCCTACAAAAACACAAGTCAGAGATGTACTGACTCACTGCACGCCACCTGCAATCTCTAATACTTCTGCCAGACAGATGTGTCGTCCATTGCACAGGAAAAAAACAGCTTCAATGTACTGTCCAGTGTGTGTCGTCACCTAATAGAGCAGGGTTAAGCAAAGTGGGCAGTAACTGTTGGAGGAGGGGGTTGTCTTTGCCTTGCAGAGAAACAGGGATGAGGGTGTCCACACCAGCATCAGTCGATACCTGAACAACAGATCAGCCCAGAGTAGAAGATATTCAGTATCAATTGAAATAGAAAAAACTATTTCCACATGAAAAGTGGAGCCCTGTCTTTAATAATTGTGGTTAAAGAAATGAGACACTGAAGATGCAAAACCAATTCGTTCAAATTTTCATGAAAAGGTACAAAGTTTGTTTTTTGGATTTGCAACCATCTGTCCTAACTTTTTTACTTTGGTAAAGACCAAAGCTTTCTACAAAGTACAGATTCTGACTTATTTCTCTTATTCTTTTTCTTTGTTGATGATGACATGCAGGTTCAGCCAAATGTTCATTGTAATGTGAAAATCTCCAAAAGCAAAGAAAGCTTTTAAATGACACCATTAAATATTGAAACATTTGTTAAAATGTAAACATTTAGCTTCATACCTGAGGTATATTTTACAATAACATGTGAACATTACATAGCCAGACATTCAACTTCTACCTGAGGGAAAGGCATTTTTTCCTTAGAACACAAGCATATTTGAGGACACCAATCGACTGATGTGAAACAACAGAACAGCCACAATGAGTTTACTGGGTCTTTTGGGGAGAATTTGAGTTGCGCTTAGGGAAAGGAGCTACAATATAATAGACAGGGAGCCTACCTGAGGTTGGGTATGTTGGGTTTGCTGTGCAGGAGTTAACTGGGTGGTGGGAGAGGAGTGGAGCTCAGCAGAACTCAGGGCAGCAGTGAGTAGGGCAGGGCTGAGGGGCAGGAAGGCTGCAGGGGGAGGTGGGAGAGTGGCAGGAAGGAGCAGGGACTGCAGGGCTTGGATGGAGCCCTCTGATCCAGCAGGAATTGGAAGAAGGCCTTGAGTGACCTCCAGAAGCCCCGCCCCTGTGAGGGTGGACAGATCAAGGAGGCCCGAGGTCTTATCTATGGTGAGGCCCTCCTGTGTGGCAGGGATCTGCTGTGACTGCTGCATAGGGACCTCCAAGCTCACTTGGCTCAGCTGACCCAAAGCAGACAGAGGTAACAAAGAGGTTTGTTGCTGCCCGAGCAACAGGGAGGCCATAAGCAGAGCCTGGAGACTGGGTTTTTCACTTAGATCAGCTTCCTGTCCAGCAGACGGTGCTGAGGCTGGGAGTGGGTTGAGTAGCCCCAAAAGGTTCAGAGGCAGCTCCCCTTGGCCACCACTCAACAAGGGCAACAAAGGAAACAGAGGGTTGTTATTAATTTGCTGCTGTTTTTGTTGTTGATCTTGGTTTTGCTGTTGAGTATCCTGCTGCTGCTGTATGAGCAGTTGCTGTTGTTGATGCTGCTCTGCAACATTCTGCGATGGTTGCGGTGTAACACTGGCAGGAGGTATCTGTGCATTTTGCCCACCCAACCACAGCCCCCCAAGTGGCAAAGAGGCCAGCACAGTGGGGTCCAGGAGAGATGGTAGACCCCCTGTAGAAGACAGCAACTGCAGCAGCTGTTCCTGGTTCATAAAAGGAAAGGCCTCTGCCAGAGGTAGGGTCGCAGTGGAGTCAGCAACAACTGAAGGGGGGCTGGGATCCTCCCCCTGCCGAGAGGCGACTGTGAGCTCAGGACTGGTGGCTGCTGAAGTTTTGGTCAATGTGGAGACCTCTGGGTCCACATGTCCGGGCTCCTCTGGACCTGTGGGAAATACATGATCGTTCATCTCAGCTGAGGCCACACCCACCAGGAAAATTATCAGATGAAAACACCATGAAGAAAGAGCCAATAGCTTTGATAGTTACAGCTGGGCCTGTAATTGAAGGAACAAACACCATTCTGGTCTTCTGAAATATAAAATTTGAAAGTCTGCATCTTCTTTGCAGACTTCCATGCTAAAACTTTAAAGAACGAAAACTTGCATGATTGATCTTAAACCTAAAAAGACTTTATCACATGCAAAAAAAGGATTCTAATGATTATTTGGGACTTCGAACATTAATTAATATTTGGATTTTTGTCTTTACCTGCAGCTGGATTTCCTGGGGAAGACATCTCAGGATCTGCGGTGTGGTTAGAGGAGTTGTCTTCTCCCTGGGACACAGTGGAGGATGCAGCGAGGAGAGCCAGGACATGGTTGCTGAGATCAAGAGGCTTTGGGGACGTGGACGTCCCACTAGAAGCACTCACTTGAGACTGACTGCTACTCCCACCGGTCTCAGATTCTCTGATGTCCTGTGGTGAGGCGGCTTGTAAAGGTGTCTGGGACACAGAGTCTATTCCAGGAACATGATTATCTGTTTGTTGATGCTTCTCAAAGGGAGATGGTGGCAACTGTAGAGCCGGGCTGCTGCTGTTGTGAAAAGGTAAATTGTGCACCACTGAAGCATCTCGCTGTGAAGGACTTGATTTCGCAGACTGAAGATGAGAATGAGACTGCGTGGATGTGAACTGGGAGGACGCGGGAGGAGGAGAAAGTGGCTGTGGCACCAAGGGTAAAAGATTAGTGTTATCTGTCCGGCAAGGTGACCGAGTGTGTGGATGCCTGGCATTAGCGCGACTGGCTGGAGATGAAGGTAACTGCCGGGCGACCGGTTTATTAGTGTGTCCGCTTCCTTCTCCAGCTGAAGATCCTGACTGCACTACGGCGGTGTTGGCTGCTGAGGCTGAGGCCTGTGCATTCTGCACACTGAGCAGGTGTAACAGAGCTGAAAGCGGCTGAGTGGGAGGATCCAGGCTCGTAGTGAAATCCAGAGCCTCGTTTGGTCGTGGAGGTTTGGAAATGTGTGCTGTTGCTCGAGGAGCAGGGAGCCTGGGGATCTGCCCGGGAAGGAGCTCATGGTGGTTATCCAACATGATGGAGTTCTGGTTCTGCACAGCTGAGGTAGAGGAGGAGTGCAAGGAGGAAGGGAAGGAAAAGGAAGGGGAGGTAAGGTTGATTACGGTAGCAGAAGTGGAGTCTGCTGGTGGGGATTTCAGTGGCCCATTGGCCAGCTGCGGGGTATCTCTCAGCATGCTGAGGACTGTTGGAGATCGGCGCTGCCTCTTCCTGTGTGAAGCACTGCGTTCTGCTGTGGGGGGCAGGTGGGTCGACGAGGAGGTAGCCAGGGACTGGATCAGGGAGTGGGATGGAGGAAAGAGCACAGCAGAGGCTGCAGCGAGCGAAGGGTGGGGAAGTCTGGTTGACGGAATGGAGGAGGGGGAGTGGCTGTTATGTAAAGTGCTGTTTGTTACCTTTGCTGAGTGTTGCTGCTGTGCTTCTTTCAAGATCTCCAGAGAAGAGGGCAAACTCCCCGGGTTGTTAGCCACATTTGAACTCTGCCCCTGGGTTACCTGGTTTGCCAGCTGAGCCTTGGCAGCCGCAGAGAGCAGGCTGCTTGCAGGGAAAGAGGCCGGGTGTGGCAGCTTTCCCTGATGGCTGTGTTGGTGGTTCAGGAAAGGACCCAGAGGTAAACCAGAGGGCCCTGCAGGGTTCAACCCGAAACCCGGCGATCCCGTCATGGAGGTTGGAGGCATGACACTCTTTGAGGACTTTAAGGAGAGCGTATGGGGATTACTGCTGCTTTGGTTGGTCAATAAAGACGGGTTAGTCAGGTTAAGGAGGGGGTGATTTTTAGTGCTGCCGTTGCCTGAGTTTTTAAACTGCTCCAAGATGTCTTCCAGCTTGTGCTTGGGGAAGTGAGGGCTGGGATTTGGTGAACCACCAGGGAGTGGTGAGTGTGGAGAGGAAGAGGAGGATTTCCTCCTCTGAGACAAGCTACTTCCCATCAGTCCTCCTCCTTCTGTTATATTTGAGCCCCCTGCTTGCTCAGAGAGAGAGGAAGGAGAGGCTGAAGGGTGGCGGGAGCGCTGCCGAGGAGACACACACATGTTGTGGATAGACGGGGAGAGGGAAGGAGATGGAGGGAGGGGGGAACCTCCCACGATGACACCATGGGGATGATGAGTGAGAGTCTGTGCTCCTCTTCCTCCACCACTAACAGTAACAGGGGAGGAGGGAGGAGGTGAAGAGAGGGGTCCGAGCCGAGGCGAGCCTGGACTCTGGGGGGTTTTGGGAGTCCTTTGTCCTTGACTGATGCTCGTTGGGGTGTGGGGTGACCTCTGGGTGGTGCTGTAAGCTTGGAATGAGGGGCTGGAGGTGGAGGATGCTGGAGGAGGAGGATGGTGAAATCTTCTTAAAGCATCTAGAGCATGGTGAGAGTTTGTGCCGGGGTGAGCAACAGAGGAGGAGCCATTGTAAGGGTAAACAAACTGCTGGGATGACTTGGGGCTGGCACAGGGGTTTGGGTGCAGGTTGCCGTGAGGCCGAGGTGGGACTGGATGGAGTTTTGGGTAGTACACGCTTCGGTCCTCATCTTCACGCTCTGTAGCTTCGCCCTTTGGGTCTCGGCCGTCCACTCGGCTGCTCGCATCTTAAAATAGACACAAACATATGTATCTCATTACTTCATAATTTGAATTTTGATGGGCTCGAGTATTCCAAATAATTACTGCGAATTAAACAAAACCATGTCTGTAGTCAGACGATTTTCTGGAAATTTGACTTTGATGGTTGAGGTGAAGGATTTGCCACTTGCAAATACGAAAAATCTCTCAACTACTTGTTTTCGAACAGGATGTTCCCACATCAATGTTCTCATGCGAAGGAAATGACTCACTCCCTCGCGTGGCTCAGAATCATACGTAACGATATCACACATTAAAGGTTCAACACAACGATTTGGGGAAAACAGAAGCACAGAATGATCATGATCCAACAGATACTGAGTGCAAAAGTGTTTATGCTTCCTCATTGTGCATCACTTACCTGGATGATGAAAGTTGGCAAAGGGAAGCTGTGAGGCCTGCATACTGCGACACAGAGCGGCCATCGCCACAACTTTCCTGCGGTGATTACACAGTTTGGTCATGTCCTGCTCTGCTTTGCCTATCGGCTGGCTGTGCTGTTCCACCTTCACGCCCACCGTGAAGTTGAAAACCTGCATGATACAAGATAAGAGAGGATTAGACAGAAGTCTATACAGAAATCTGTAAACAATATCTAAACAAGTTCAAGACAGCAGAGCACTGTGTAGTTGATGTCGCAGCTTCTTCGTGTCATATTCAGGGAGTGAAAATAAGCAACAAATAACAAAGGGTGTGAGCTTGTGATGTACTTAAATAACCAATGGTTTCATTGAAAAAAATAATTGTTATTGGCAGTTGAATTTGATGTCGTCTTTCATGAGTGAGTAGCTTGTTAACAGCTTGTTAGGCTAATTTTCGAAGGGTAAAATTTCTCCAACTTCCTGTCTTTAGATTATTTGTAGGCGAGAGTGGCCAACGATGCTTACAACAATGCCCCCTATTGACCAGACAGGGGGATCGCTCCTATTTGTCTTGGATGAAGAAAGTGTTTCAAGCTGCACAAGTTTTGCATTTTGCATTGTATTTGTACTCAGAGCAACAAAAACTCAAGATTTTCTAAAATCAATTAAAACGTGTATTTTTTAGACTGGTCCAGCTTTACCACTAACAAACTCAAGGGCTGACTTTACCTTTTGGATGATAAGTGGACATTCCAGACCACATTTGCAGGTGCCATCAGTCAGCAGATAGGTCTTGACCTCGTCCAGAGTGGAAAGGGATGTGCCACTGGGACTACATAGAGAAAATACAAAGAATAAGTTCATTTTGCTCAAAAGTTTTGCCCTCCTAGCTACACTGAACAAAAATTCCCATCAAGAGAATCTCCAACAAAACGTGATGGTTGTGGATGAGTTGTATAACAATGTACTCTAGGATCTCACCACACTATCTATGTGATTTCAAAATGCCATCAATAAAACGCACCTGTGTTTGTTGTCCACTACATACACCTGCCTATACCACAACCCCAATGCCCCCAAGGTTCACAATGCAGACATGAGCGAACTGCTGTCCAAATATCATGCCGTCTCATATTTAGACAAGTTTGTAAACAAGATTTGGGAAGAACAGGCATTTTGTGTGCATAAAAAACATTTCAGATCTGCTTTATTGACTCAGGCATATTAGTTTTATATTCTCCCAGGCCATAAAAATGGTGTGGTCAATACAGTCACTACTTTAGTGGTGAGCTGCATCTAATAACTTGCAAATATGTACCGAAAATGATGAATGGACTTTAATTACACAGCACATTTCACTGCTTCGGCAGACTTGCATGATCAATCCAAAGAGCCCCAGAATGTGATATCCTGATGATTATACCCACCATACACAATTTTCACATTGTTTTTATTGAACTTGCGCACCTGACATAGACCACCTGCCCTCCTTCCACTCTCCGCTGCCAGCCGATGGGGACGTGTATTGCAGCAGTGTGGACCCCATCCTTGTCCCCACTGACAGTCTCACTGCCTCCCATCATTTTGTAGCTGCGGCCTGCCAGCACCTTGAAAACACAATACTGCATGACAAAACATTTCTTTATCTTTTCTCAAAAACAAAGTGTATTTGCCTTGTTGCATCTTTTAAAACAGTGCACAGAGGAGATAAACATGGAAAAAACCCTGGAAAGAAAGACAAGCGATAGTATCAAAATGACCAGCAACAGAGGTGCATCGGTCCAAAAACCTAAGAAAGAATCCAAGCTGTATTTTGGCTTGATTATATGAATCCTACACTTCTCTTTTCAGCCTCAAAAACCACCCGCTCATTTTATTTAATGTTACACAAAAAAATCTGAAAAAGCAGGAATATTCTGAATTTTCATTTTTTGTTGCCTGCATCACATTACCAAAAGTTTTAGTAGGATAGATTATCAGAGTTTGAAACAAATGCTAGACATAAACCAAGGTTCATTCCAACAACCAACAGTTAGCATAACACTGTACTGTAATTTGAATATGTGTAGTCGTGCTGTAGTGTAACTGTAGTTTGCCACATGGACCAGAGTAGCTTGCTGCATCATGATGCAAGTCACTGAATAAGTAAACGCATGCATGCATAAGATAGGTGAGTAAACGTCTTGCAGAGAAGTCTTCAGAACGTCAAGAGTTTTACATTAAAAAATATACATGCAAAGAAAATGTGTGGCTCACATTTAAAAGAGCAGATCAGTTTTTATTCCCCTATATCCACAGTTTCAAGCCTCTGCTCATTGATTGGGCTCTGAAGGTTTAACACACCACAGTGTGACGGGAAAATACATCCCCACAGGGTGTGGCTGGAGCAAAAGGCCATTATTTTGGCTTACAGTACAGATAATGTGATGGGGAAATAAGCCACATACCTTGTCATCTTTGAAAAGCCAGGATCTGTTTTGGCTAAGGTATCCACTGTCCAATGTACATGCTGGTGGGGTGAAAGCACACAGACTTCCAGTAAAACCTGACTTGTCCAAACAACCGGACTTTTTCGGTGATGAGGCAGGGGCTCGCCGGGTGACTCTACCAGATTTATTTGTTCAGCTCACATCAGAGCAGGAGCTTAAATTGAGATGGAGAGCCTGCAAAGAAAGGTGGAGGTGGATTATGTAATATAGCAGAGACGAGCACGGCAGAGAGCTCGTGCTGTGCCTTCACTGCAGCTGATGTGATTAAAGCGTGCTTCAAAAATCATTACATCAAACACGAGATACACAATGCAACTTCAGAACAAGCTGTGGGTACTTTGAAGTAGGAGGGTGTGTTTGGCTAGGCCCGGGCTTCACTGGATGTGAGGCTACAAGCATAAGCAATTACATCTGCAACAACCGGCTATCAGGCTAGCAAGGCGATTACAGACTGGAAATGAATCCTATTAAACTCGGTGGTTGAGCTAAGATATTAAAGATCTGCACCAAATTCAATAAGAGCCCCTGCGTGCACGGACGGGTGATAGACTGCAGCTAAGATGTTAGCTAACGGCTAAGCTAGCAGGCTATCCCACTTTGTACAATGTTGTCGTGACAGCTGTCAGGCGCACAAAACACTCCGATGCAAAACTCTTTGAGTGTTAGCTGCGATAACAAGAAGCGACCCGTGCACAATACTGCCCCACCAAAAACTGCACGAAGCTGACCACCAGATTGCACTTATTCACACATATCCGTTAGCTAACGTGAAATTCAGCAGGAGCCACCAACCTTTCTCTGCGTCAGCCTCCGTGTTGGCGAAGTTTTGGACTCTTCGCTTTTCTGGATCGCGGGAGAATCAAGAGTTAGCTGGCCAGCTAACGGACTAGCCGAAGAGTGTTTTGAAAACGAGATAGTTTAATAGATAACCGTGAAATAACTCATTGCATGGTGCAAATCGCGCAACGGCGAGGTCACTCAGCTCTGTGCATTTATGCGGCGTCTGCCCGTCCGGTGTAAAAACAAAGGGCAATAACGCTTCATTTTACTGCGCCCTGGGATCTTGGAGCTAACGTACCAGCTAGGCTAGCGAGCAGAGCTAACTGACTGAAATTTACTTGATTGTGGAGTGTCCCAACAAGACTGAAGGGTGTCCCGATCACCGTCCACGGCTATCCAGCCGTTACTTTGGTCTTCCTGCTGCTAAACCGAGTAGCGTTCAAATGTCTCCCGACAACCATAACGACCCGTGTAATCCTCTATTCACAGTTACCCACTGTTTTTTTTTTCTTACAAATTCCGAGCAAAAAAATAATGGAGTTTTTTTGTCGAGCATGCGCAGTCCGAGCTCTGGGAATATTGTACCCGACATGCAACGGGACCTTTGTAGTGTTTCCAGACAGACATGAGTGCAGTGTGGAGCTCCTTGATAGAGGACATGATAATGACAGAATAATAACAGGCCCAGGACTCATGTCTGCTGAAAACAATGAGGCTGCATCTTCACCTGCCCTTCACACTGACTTTAGATCTTGTGAACCATCAATACATCTTTGGGATTCTTGTCAATCATTTGGTTAGGGCCAATTTTAAGTCTTCATCATTTTCTAAAACTGAAAATGTATCCAAGCAATGTCCATCATTCAGTCATTCAGGGTGCATTACATTAAAAATCCATAAGATTTTGCTGCACCTTCCATTAATCCTTTGCAAGGCACACATTTAAAAGTCAAAATCAGAGCTTTTCAACCCACCTATGTGATTGTAGCACAATAGGTTCAATTTCTCTTTTCAATCATATAACATTGGTAAAAGAAAAAGAAAAAAAAGTTTCCATCATATATCATTTGTTTCTTGGATCGTTTCTTGGAGTGAAATTAACCAAAAAGACAGATCTCATAAAGCTTTATGGCACGAAGAAATTCTCTCCAAAATGTTTCAAACGTGGACTGTGCAACCTGCCAAATACGGTCTTTTAAAGTCTAATAAAGCAATTAATGAATGAATAATATTCCCCAGGGATTAAAAAATCATATCGGAAGAAGTTTTTGATCTCATAAGTGAGATAACAGGAGCCACAAGTTAAACTTTAAAAAAAAAATAATTTTAGCAAATTGAAATAACCATTTACATTACAAACTACATACTCCCTACTAAATGTATTAAAAAAAAAAACAATGGGCCAGTCTGTGGTTAAAACTGTGTGTTTGTGTGTCTGTTGACTCTGTGCAAGTGGGACAAGGGGAAAGACGTGTGCATATGTGTGTGATGAAGACAGAGGGTGAGAAAAGTATCTGATTTCCTCTCGTCATCGGTGCTCAGGCCGAGCACTTCAGCTGTCGCAAACTGTCACATAAGAGAGCCTGGCCTGGCACGCACAGAAACACACACTACAAACACACACTTAGTCATAAATACACTAATTCAGAAAGAAGCACTCACTCGTGGCCTTGATTCACATTGGAAATTACCTGAAGAGAGACCAGAGGAACCAGCCTGTGGGACTTTTGGTGCAACATCACGAGGGCCTGACGTGAGGCGGCAGGTTGGTCGATCGGTTCAAGAGGCTCCGTCACTCTGACCGGACAAGGCAGGTGAAGGACCCCGTCACAGAGTTTTGCCGACACACGGTGGAGTTGGAGGCTCTATCTTTGTGTAATCTGTACAGATAAAGACAAAAAGGTAAGTTTACATGATAAGTCAGAAGTCCAGTTGTACTTATTGGAAGATCACTGCATGGTTAACGTGAAAAAAGTTTACTTAAAGCAATTACAATGAGGGACTTCTTCACCTTGATACAGTAGCAGGAGAAGTTTGCCATGAGGAAAAATAGCTCCTCTTTTCATCTCACTTTCTAGAAGTTTGATGTTTTTTACTGACTGTCAGATGCACCCAATTTAGCTGGGATGGTTTAAATTTCACAACCCGAGAATAGTTCAGGTCAAGCAGACAAGTGCACTCAAATGTTCGGTGTGTAAGTAAGCTAACAAATGTGCAGCTGCATTTAACCTTAAAAAAAACATACAAATTTGACATTCCCAATTAATTTTGTGTTGTTTCAAGTTTGTGCTTTAATGTGCATCACAAAATCTAGTTCATGCTGATGTGGATAAAATTGAACAACATGGCTTTCACCTCTGCTTTTGTTTTGCCATAAATGCACAATGTTAATTTTAATCATTTAAATTTAAAGTGTTTTCATAGATGCTAAGAGAATCCCAAATATAGGTCAGGTCTATTTTCACTGTGTCGATTTGACACTTGTGATACATTGGAGGAAATTTGAGAAAGCGCCTATGGTTTAAAAAGCTGTTGGACTATGTCAACAATGCAGCACAGCAGATGAGGCAAGAGTGGTTTGGACAATAGAAGAGCAGCAGGGAAAAAAAGACCTTGCTAATTAAATTGCATGCTTCCAAATTGTTTGATGCAGAAATGTAAATGCTTCCATTGTTTCGATGTTTTTGAAGATACAAACTCGAACAATTAATGACGAAACAAAACTAACAATTACGATATGTTTTGTTGAAGGAAAAGCCGCACTGATATTCATCATCCCACAGCATGGATCAGTAAGTATGACTGTCAATTCAATATAATAACCTCTCGACACCATTTTCCTGTCACGAGCCCTGTCTGATGCTCCATTTTAGCATTTCACAAATCTCCATTCAAATTCTAATGAGCTGAATGCTGCAGTGACCAAGAACAAAGAGAAGAAAACCACCAAGAACACCAGAAGAAACACCGTCACATATCTGTTATTTTACACACCAAATTCCAGTATTCAGTTATTTCAAGGAAATATACTGTGGGACGCTTTAACAACCGTTCATTAACATTACAACTATCAATCTCATACAAACAGTTGTACATAATTCAGATCACTTCATGAATTCATCCTGTAGGAACACTCTGGCCCCCACTTTAATTATGAGGACACTCACATGTCCTGTTTAAGCAAGTTAAACAAGCTCAGTAAAAGAATTGCATTTCAATGCAAGATCAACAGAGAAATATAAAAGGAACAAATTAGTGTGTGAATGTAAAGATACAAAGCACTGCGAGTTGATTTTATTCTCGTCTCGTGTGTGTGCGTGTGTGTGATTTTTGCTTTGTGTCTGTTCGTGTGGTTGTGCGTGAAGGGAGGATGACAAGAACTCAGTGGATATCCATGACAACCCTCCGGCTCCTGACAACGTAGTGCGGGAGGACGGTGACACTGTGAGTGACAGCACCATGTCAACCCCCCACTATTAGCAGCGCCATTCCCGGGCTGTTTAAAATAGCCACCAGCTGGGACTGGATCACACTGCAGCGTCAATAGGAAAAATCTGAGCTTGGACTTAAGGGTCTCTGTGGGATAAAATAACACGGCTGGCTGAACTGTGAGTGACAGTCACTGATTTTCTAATGGAAATGCAATTGTTAAAGTGTTAAAAGAAGAAAGAACAACAAGAAACCTAAATCACTCTTAAAGCTGCTTTTTGAATTGTGTTCTTGGCATTTTTGACATTGTGACACCTCAATGTTATCTTTGCTGTTGTTATAATTATATAGCTTATAACAACACTGGAAACTGGAGTCAATTCTGGCCTGTGTTGCCCTACAGGCAGGCTACACTCTGGTCAACTCACTTGTCCATCACAGGGATCCACAGCCAACTTAGGTTAACCACATATGAGGAACCAAAGAGCCAACACACCCACACACACAAATCGTGCAAACTGTAGACAGAGAGGCCCTCTTAATCTGCAGGTTCAAACCAGGAACCCCCTCATTTCAAGGAAGTTTAGCTTTGTAAACCATTGCACCTTTGTGTGACCCTGAGCCACATTAATATGATCAGATTTACATGCATACAGGATGTCTGTATACACTGCCATAGATACAGTGTGTCTCTGTGTCTCCAGGTCTATTTCATATATGAGGAGGAGGTGGAGGTAGAGGAGAAGGAGCCAGAACCTCCTCAGGAGCCAGTTCAGCGAATCAATGACAAGCCACACAAGTTCAAGGACCACTACTGCAAGAAACCCAAGTTCTGTGATGTCTGTGCTCGCATGATAGTCTGTATGTACTGGTAAACATGTGAGGGTCACACATACACACAAGAGATGCAATGGTATAAAAATTTCACATCACAGTTAGTGTGACTAAAATTTGCACAATTATTATCACCATTACCACAATATTGTTAGAATGGACTCAACTTTTTCAAAGAGAACACAAACACACACTGAAATCATTTAAAGAAAAAGTTTTATTCGGCAAAAAAATATGGCGACTCTAAGAACAAAACTTGGGACTTTGTTCATTTTGAGAAGAAAAAAGTTGATGCTGTCTGTGTGGCCAGCGTCCACCATAACTCAGAGGCCAAACAGACATTGTCTGTGTTTAAGGGACGGCTGTTGCTTTGCCAAGGAGCAGGCACATAGTACTGGCTTTTACAGGCAATGAGTGAGTCACAGTGAGCTCATCGAACATGGTTTAAATGGCAATTTAAACAGTCAACATTAATATCACCAGGAGAAAAGTTACCCTCGTCATTTTATCAGAAACATTCCTATTGCACAGTTCACAATCTATGGCAGTTTTCTTGAAATTATAGGACTTCCCATCATACTACATTGTGTCATCTTCTTTCTTCACCTGAACTCACTGACCTGCTTCACCTTTCAGTGAACAACAAGTTTGCTTTGAGGTGTAAAAACTGCAAGACCAACATCCACCATTCATGTCAGTCCTACGTGGAGTTCCAGAGGTGCTTTGGCAAAATTGTGAGTTTTGCTGCATAAAGATGAGTACAATACTCATTACTGAAGTAAGCCTGCATGTTTTAACACGGTGTTCATTGCTTGCAGCCACCTGGTTTCAGAAGGGCCTACAGCTCCCCGCTCTACAGCAGTGACCAACCAGATTCAAGTCAGTACCTGAACCCACTAAACACTATATCTCCTGCATGTCTGCATGCTCTTTGACTTATGGCTGTGGCGATAAGTGGTCAGTACCTTTGTGTGGTTTGAATTTTTTATTTGGTACCTGTGAGTATCTTTGGTTACACTGACGACTTTACTAACATCATAAAAGGAGACGATAGTTGAAGATTTCAGAGCAAAGTGAAGACTACCAAGTAGTTACATATACAT
>JAUESF010000050.1:2497049-2508171 GCA_032274765.1 Malacoctenus tetranemus
GGCAGCATTACACCAAAGCGGCGTTCAGTCTGTCAAGTCAGAAGAAGGAGAAACCATAGCAACAGCAGCAAAAGATCGTAAAATAAAACAAATGTTACGCAACAGCGTGGTAGCTTATCCATTATCCAATATTTATATCTCCATTAACAAAGAAATGTACATTTGCAGCTTGCCGTCTTCGCCGCCATAAAAAAAACGCAATGCATTCTGGGTACTCCTTACTTTTAAGGGAGGTAGCGGAGCTCCTCAGTTTCAAGGAAGGAAACGACTATTTTGTTCCTCAAACCCGCTCCTCAATTTCGTGGGAGTGTGCACTTTAAGGATTAAGGTTGAGGATTAAGGAAGACAATTGGAACGGACCCAAAGAGTCCAAACTGTCGGACAGAGCCGGTCCAGTCGGCTGCTGTGTTTTGTGCAGTCATGTTCTCGGTCCAACCTGGTGTTCCTCCCCTCTCTCTCCCCCCCCACCCTCTCCCCCTGCAGAGGATCAGCACGGCGAGCGGGGACGGGAGGCACTACTGTTACCCTCACTTCACCTGCGCCGTGGACACGGAAAACATCCGCCGCGTCTTCAACGACTGTCGAGACATCATCCAGCGGATGCACCTGCGGCAGTACGAGCTGTTGTGATGGGCGGGGGGAGAGATGGAGAAGCTGCCTGGCACCCCCCACCCAAAAATAAACCCCACCCCACCTACCCACAAAGCAGATCGGACTACGAAGAAAAAAGAAAAGAAACACCCTGAATCTCTGAACTTCCCTCTTCCACAGAAGTGTGTGAGCTCTTGGGACAGAACGGGGGGGTCAAGCCAACACAAACTCACTGAACTGTCGAAGCCCCCTTCCCCCGATGCAACCACCCCCCCCCACCCACTTGATGTTAAAAAGAGCTATTTTAATGGAAGAGTTCAAAGAGGTTTCACGCATAAGCGGACTCTGATTTCCACCGTCAGCCATACTCTCAGCTTTCACCCTCACGTCGAGGCGTCGCACACCTTTCTGTGGCGCTCCCTGGACTCGGGTCAGAAGGGTCCGAGCTGCTGTGGAGATCGCACGGCGTCCCCCCTCCCCCGCTCCAGTGGGTGAGGGCGGGGATGCAAACCAAGAGAGCTACTACTCCAGTGCAACTGGGAAAGAGAAAAAGAAAAAAAAACAACAAACGAAACGATTGAATCACTGCAAATGGAGAATAAACGTGTCACTGCAGATCAACTGAACTACACAAGCACTGTGCTCAGGACTCGAACCGTGTACACCAAACCTTCCGCTCACTTCTCCAGCCACAGGCTCCGCTCGCACACAGAAACGTATCGCACCTGCTTCTTCTTTTTGTTACGGGACAGCGCCATCGAGTGGTGGGGTGTGTGTGTGGGTGGTGGGGGTTACCTGGAGACTTGTCTTGACTGCCCAGGTGCTGGCGATTTGACGTTGGAACGGACCGAGCGACCCCCACGCCCCCCGCCCGCCCCGGGGGAGCGGAACGACCGGCAGGTTGGGGGAGCCGGGTGGGCGGTGGGGACTCTTGGCGTGGAGCTCTCTGACGGGGACGGGGGCGGGGGACGACATCGACGTCTCCACGGAACTGCTTTGTCGCCTGACTTTTTTTTGCCTTGTTGGTCGTGGAGCAAAAAACAAACAAAAAAAAAACACAAAACAAAAAAAACACAAGTGAGGAGGATATTTAGAGTTTCAAACAAAGCAAAACAACAAAAAAAAAGAGAGAGTAAAAATGCCAACTGTTCTGGAAGGCGAGCGCAGGGCGGCGTCCCTCTGCTGTCCACATCCATGGAAGTGAAAGAGAACTGTCATCCTGTTTTACTGTCTCCACAGCTGTTTCTGTCTGTGTGGACTCTTTTGTGCCATTGTGCCCTGTGCGCTCTCTTTCTTTAGCTCTACTTCTGTCGTTTGTTTCCTTTTTTTTCCCTTTTTTTTTTCTCCCCTCACCCCAGCCCCTCCTCTGACAGTTTCACTCCCTCTGCACCTCTTTTCATCGCCTCCATCCCCCGTTTGCACTTTTAATTCCTTGGCAGTACTCTTTTGTTTTAAGAGAAAATCAACTCTAATAATCCCGAAATATATTTAAAAAGAAAAGAAAAGGTTGATGACAACAAGCAGGATTTTTTTTTTAAACTCATGGTCAAAAAACACTCACTCGAACCTCCCTGCCATTCCTCCCTCCATCATTCCTCCCTCCTCCCCCGACCTCCTGCTCCTTTGTACGTCTGTCTTTACTTTACTGCTGAATTATTATTCTTGTACAGACTGTAAAATGTATTATTTTGTACAACTTTATTGAAAAAAAAAACTTTTAGAAGATCCCTGTGCCTTGATCACGACTGTACGTGTGTAATGAGCTAAAGTGGGTGTCAAACTGCGCTGTATAGCTTGGCCAATCCCCCCCGCCCCCTCCTCCCTCTCCTCCCTCCCTACTCCCGGCCTCCCTCGCTTCTTTCGCTCCCTCTCTTTCTCACTCTCTCGCTCCCCTGTCCTCTCTTTCTTTCTTTCTCTCTTCCTCTATTTTCCTCGGAGCTGGCGGACAACCATTCGTAGCTTTTGTAGTTTTATTTTTCTTCCCTTTTCTCCTCCCATTCTCTCTTTATGATTTAAATGTCTATTTTTGGATCCATATACCCCAAAAAGATAAATATATGAAATGTATATGGGTTTTAAAAAAGGAAGAAAAAAAGTATTTTATTAGAATCAAATGAACCTTGACAAATTGTACACTTGATAGTGTGCGTATTGCTATAACTTAAATCCTTTCAACTGAAGTTGTGTTCAGGTTTCTTTTGTTTTCCTCCGTTCTGCAGAGATCATTTCTGAGGGGTTGAACAGGAGAGAGGACAGATGCAAAACAGTGCTTGTTTCTACACAAATCCAACTCTTTTGCTAAGAAAAAGGGTCGAAAAATGACAAAAAAAAGAAAGTTGATTTTAGTTTATTTTCTGATGAGGGGGGAGGGGGTCCTCCTGCCTGAGCCTTGCACAGCTGAGGCAGCCTGTACAGTATTAGCATCTCTCTCATTTCAGTGCCCTAGTCTTCATTTAATGTGTACATCAAATATGGGTCTCTACTTTCTGAAACAGGAGCTCTTAAAAAATAAAGATTTTTTTTGGTGCAGACACCAACAAGTGTGTCATTACACACACACACACACACACACACTCTTTGACTCTCTCGTGAGCTGCATTGCGATCTTATCCCTAATTTTCTTTCAGCAGGAAGGGTTGCTGTAAATCCACGCTCTGGGGGATGCGAAGTTTCCTGTTCGTTTACCGGTCGTTTCCTCTTCACATATGCAGAGTCAGTGTGTGTGTGAACAGCGGGGTGTGTTTCTGACAGCGGTGCCTCCAGTTTGAAGCACACACCCAAAGCAGGAATTGAGAGGAGCCTCTTTCTCATCATCATCACTGCGATTCAGGCTGTAAACAGTGACTCTCCAGGATGCAGCATCTCCTCATTGTTAGTTTATTTGTCTTTTTTTCCCCTCCTTTTTCCTTTTTTCACTAAAAAAAAGGTCTGGAGGCAATGATAACAAATTCACAATGGAGGGCAGATAACTGATCATAGAATATGTACACTGGTGAGGTGACCACCCTATATTTCATCCTTTCATTGTGAAGCAAAGACTGAGTGAAGGAGTGCTGTCACCTTGCATGCATCATCAGTGACACTCTAATTTTTGCTCACACTCATGCTGCAGTTGCATGCAACTGCTACACCTGTACACACTCACGTGCACACACATCGTTGAACTTTCAACAGTCTTAATGAGCTGTAAATTACAGTCTGACTGGACAGAGGTGATGTGATCAGATGAGGCACATGGGCTGTTTCCTTTCATTAATAACAGGTAGAGTTTTTTTCCTGATGTTCCAGGTTCGAGGAAAAACATTGAATCTTAGTAATTCATCTATAACGGACATATTATACAGGTGAGTGTAGAAAATAAAGACAACGGAGTTCATGAGCTTTCCACTAATTAGGAGAAACTGCAGTAAATGCGGTGTTAGATAGCGCCTAGAAAAGGGGAAAAAACTAAGCAAAGATTTCGTTTCAGTTTCTTGTTGCTATCTTCCGTTGATGATCTTCGCGCCCCACTGTCATGACTTTATTACCGTCGCTCGGAATTCGGATGTAAGAACCGTCGTGGCCCCGCCCGCTCGGTGACGTCGCCCCCGCCCCTCCTCTTTTCTCCAACTATCAGAGGAAGAGAGCTAGCATTAGCCTGTTAGCCTCCAGCAGCTGTCGGTGGCAGTCAGTCAGCCAGCCTGTCAGTCCGAGTGGTGGTGGTGCATTTGTAAATCTCCTCCTCCTTCCCCTCCGCAGAGTGAATCGAGGACGGCCGGGTTGTGTCTCCGGGAGCCAGCCGCTTGCTTCACCTCTTCGGGCCACCTGCGGTTAAACCTCGTTGTCCTCGCCGTCACGACAGGAAGAAGCCCTGGGACATGGCCAGACCAGAACAAGTCCTGGTGCTAGAGCCACAACACGAACTGAAATTCCGAGGTAACGCTGAGGCGGAGGGCAGGGCCGGGGCTGAGGTGGCTAACGGAGGAGCCCCCGATGGTGGACGGCGCGGCGGCCCGTGCATCACCGCGCGCGCCGCCGTGCAGTTAGCTGCAGTTTATTAAAATGGAGCCCGCTCGCTGTGGTGAACTTTGCGTGTGTGACAGTCGTATCGGTGACAGGTGAAACGACACAGTGTGCGACGATGCTAGCTGGCTAGCCCGCGGCTAATCTTCCTAGCATGGCCAAGTGCTAGCTGTCATTGCAGCGTCAGGGGCAGGCCCGTCGTAGTATTTCCGAATATTTCCTCTTTTCCGTCCTTCGTGTTTGCCTGCCACCATCCGACTGCATGTGAATCATTAAGATGGGATGCGATGTTCCACCCTCGCCTTTCACTGATGTTGTTGCACACGTACGACTGCTGAGGAGGGACTATTCTAGCATTTTCTACGATCAGGGTGTCATTGCTGAGCCTTATGACCATGCCTGTTTCACAACATTTTAAGCTGGCCAGCTTTGATTGGGAGCCCGCTTGTGTGCTGAGCGGCCTGAATACTTTACCAGCTTTCCTACATCCACGCTGGAGGGGCTGGGACCACCGGCATGACCGGTGGTCAGGGATAATGGCTGTTAATTCCTCCCATGATTACTATGGAGTGTCATATCCACGGAGGATTGGGTCAAGTGATGACCCGAGGTGGTGGGCTCAGTGAGCGGTGGGCAGTTCTCTGATTGACTGCTGCGGACCCTTTGCATGCAAAGAGGAGCCGGGAGAAGATGCAGACGCCCACTCAGGTCCTGATGCACGGTGCGAGTGATCCAAGCAGAAAATAAAGAAGCTGCAGCCAGGCTGCTGGTCCAACACACAGTTTCGTGATGTGGTCGTCAGATGAGGTGGATTTTGACTCCTCCAGAGTCAAACAGGATGAGACTGTCCCAGCAGGAGAACCTACAAGCTGCTCAAGCGGCAAGAAAAGATTAGCACTCATTCGACAGTCATTCCGAGGTTTTTGCAGAACATCGATTGTAAGATTGTTTGCATACGTGCTGTTCTCTCTCCAGTTTGAATGATCATTTTCTAGTGCTTGTGGAGAGCTTGGTCAGCTCTTCCTGCAGCTCCACTCCATCAGGTGCACATTGCATTGATGTATTCAACCCGGTTTCGTCCGTTTCTTGTCCACTTTGTTTCCGTGTCGATCTGCTCACGCAGACACGCGTGGCCATGGCCGGTCCCTTCACGGTGCTTCTCTGTGTCCTCCTCAGGCCCGTTTACAGATGTCGTCACTGCCACTCTGAAGCTCACCAACCCCACAGAAAGGAATGTGTGTTTCAAAGTCAAGACGACCGCCCCCCGCAGATACTGTGTGCGCCCCAACAGTGGCATCATTGACGCTGGAAACTCCGTCAATGTCTCTGGTGAGCGAAAGATGTTGTTGACCACTCATTAATCCAAGAAAAAGGATGTTTTGGTGTTTTTCTGACCATCACAATCAGGGGAAGACTTTTGAAATGATGTCAGTTTACTGCTACTTTCACTTTTACTTTTCACTTTCACTACATGCATAATCATACTTATCATTCTCCCTCGTGAATTTACCACTAAATCACCATTGGGGGAATAACTTGTATTCCTAGATGGTTTCCAGTAATGTGTGTGGAAAGTGACATAGGTCCAGACATATAAATGGTAAATGCTGAGCTATGGTTCAGCCTGTATTGAGTTTCAGCACCAAAATAAATCGTCCAGCCGCCGCTCTGCTCGCCACTGACACCAGAGTCGACACCTGAGCTCTCAAATATTGTTGGGAAGTCTCCAGCAGGCATCTCTGTAACGTACCTGTAGATGAGAGGTCATCTATACAACCAGATGAATACTGGTGCCATGTTTTGTGACTCGTCATGGATTAGCTGTCATTAGCTGTCCAGGGGTGTGTTTCATCCAGTTACACTACTTTTGAATGAGTAAAAATATGTGAAATGACCTCAGCATAGCTGAAAATTCAGCCAATATCAAAAGCAAAAGAAAAGATGAAGAAAGGGAAGGAAATTCTTCTGCGATTTCCAAAACTATCATTAAAACTGTTGATTTGCATCAAGAATCGACCAGTTACTTAATCATCAGACTTGACTGGAGCGTTTCGATGGCTGGGACACAGAGTGTCCTCGGCTCAGTGGTGACGTTTGGATTGCAGGCTGCCTGGTTGTTTTTAGGTTTTTCAGGGTCAGAGCTGTACGTTTGTCCTTTACTGAACTTGCGTCTCGCTGTGCTCTCATTGTTTTCCCCTCAGTTATGCTTCAGCCTTTTGACTACGACCCAAACGAGAAGAGTAAACACAAATTCATGGTGCAGTCCATGCTGGCTCCGTACGACATGACTGACATGGAAGGAGTTGTGAGTACCCAGACATAAGGTTCTAATGCTGCTGCTGTTTCTGTAATGTTGAGCGATTCAGCAGCGTCTCCTTTCTTCAGTGTACAACCTCCAGATGAACTCTTTGCATTTTGCAGCGTACATCTGTCACATTGTGCAGAAGCTATACATTTGTAATGCACGTCCCAAAGCCTGAAAATGTAACAAAGAACATTTGGGGAAAAAAGAGGTTGTTGCATTGAGAATAAACAACGTGTTGATGTGGTTCCAAAGTGTGTGAACCTTCCCTGTGTGTCTCCTCCTCTCTCTCCCCGTCTCCAGTGGAAGGAGGCGAAGCCTGAAGAGCTGATGGACTCAAAGCTGCGCTGTTCATTCGAGATGCCTCTAGAAAATGACAAAACGGTGAGTTTCAGGAGCGGGCTCGCAGCATTCACGTTTCCTCACATCCCCGTCAGTTCCTCAAACCTTCAAATGTCACGTTATTCAACACCAACAGAAAGCTGCTCACTCATTGACCTCAGAATAAAGTCAGCGCGAGGCCTTTCCCTCTTTTGGTTAAGTTGTTATTTTGTGTTTTCAGCCTCCAACCCATCAGCGACACGTCGCCACGTTCACCCATTACATGGTTTATTTGTTCATCAATGATTTATTTGTTCACGTCATCTCACTCCCTGTCACGTCTGCATGTCCCCTCCTTCCTCTACCACCCACCAACCCACCCCACCCCCACCCCCATCCCTTCCTGCCTCCACCCCTTTTCTCTCTCCACAGCATGAGAGTGAAAGCAACAAAACTGTGTCTTCCTCTACCTCTGTTAAGACTGAGCACTCAGTGTTGCCCAAGTCTGCCAGCGCCTCGCTGGACGACGGGGAGGTGAAGAAGATCATGGAGGAGTGCAAGCGGCTGCAGATGGAGGTGCAGAGGCTACGGGAAGAAAACAAACAGATCAGGGTGAGATGCCAGGCAACAAACCGGACAATGTGTTTCCCTTCCCTCTCGGGCAAAAACAGGCCCAGAGTTCCTGGTAATGAAATGAACGGGTCTTTGTTCTTGATCGATGAACAACAGTGTAAATGCGATTGGCCTTGCTGAGTCTTCAGAGTAGAACCTTTAGGATTCACATTCTTAGTGTTTTCATGAGCCTTTTGTGTTAAATTGGCACATTGAAAGCAGTTTCATGGTCATTCAACCTACGAGTTAAAACAAAGTAACATGTTGGCTTGATGACGTCAGAAAGCAGTGTGGTGCTTTGTCATGTTTGAAATGTTTCCGAGGGCACTTGAAGGCATCGTC
This sequence comes from Malacoctenus tetranemus, assembly GCA_032274765.1. NCBI lineage: Eukaryota > Metazoa > Chordata > Actinopteri > Blenniiformes > Labrisomidae > Malacoctenus > Malacoctenus tetranemus. Next base: position 2,505,220 of record JAUESF010000050.1, read on the forward strand.
AATGAAATATTTGATCTGATGCATTTTTATCTCGAGCTCTTAATGCTCCATTGTGGCGTAAGTACAGAGTATAGGTGCCACCAGTCAGTCGGTGTTGTTCATCAGTAGAGTAAACACAGAGGTGTTTCACAAGTGAACTTGACAAAACGACCTTTATGGGAGCCTCTGTAGCAGAGGGGAAAGAGGCAGGACTGTCAGAGGCCTGCAGGGTTTCCTTGGCAACTGTTGTTCCTACTTTTTCCACTCAACAGATCATCTAAATTTGTTTGCTTAATTAGCAGCGAGAAGGCAGCACTGAGACACAGAGGTGAACAGCCCAGCATGACGGTGTATATTGTACTCGACTGTCTGTGACTCCAGGAGGACGACGGGCTGCGGAAGAGGAAGGTGACATCGGTGGCCGCGCCTCACGCCTCCTCCATGGCGGCCACGGCCATGAGGGACGAGGGCCTGAGCACCCGCGTGCTGGCGCTCTGCGTGCTCTTCTTCGTGATCGGAGTCATCATCGGCAAGCTGGCCCTGTAAGAGACAAAGACGGACAGTGCTCAGTGACGGACAGACGGACGAACGGACGGACGGACTGCGTGCTCTCGGGAGGACACGTGTCAATGATGACGGCAATTGGGGATGTCTTCTGGGTTTATGTTGATCTGTCTCTCTTTTTCTTTTTCTTTTCTTTTTTTTTAAGGCAATATCGAGATGGTTGGTTGTGTGGGACGTATTTTAAAGTATAGAAAGAAACCGAAGGAAGATGATCCCAAGTAAAACCATGAGTGCGAGCGTTCTTGTCACAGGTCCTGCCTTTACTGTTTTTTTTTCTCTCTCTCTCTTTTTGTTCTGTGAAATAATCTCCACCTCTGATCTGTTCTTTCCGTCCATCACTCTCCTAAATGATCTTCCCCCAACTTGCACACAGGTCACAGTCGGCGGCGCGCGGGTGTGGCTTCACGCTGGCTTGAACGTTCAGTGTTTCATCGGTTCTTTTCACGGCGTCTCTATGAAATCTCTTAACACTCGTCTCCAGATTCTCTCTCTTCTTCCTCTCCTTACTGGTAACCTACGCAGAGAGTCGACCGCAGTCGATCAGTGAAAGACTCCTTTACAGATGCCAACTTTCTGTCCTCACAGTTTAAAAAAAAACAAGCAACAAAACAAAAGAAGAAAACTATCTAAACAGTATATGAGAGCCAGTAGAAGCCGCATGCGTGTGTGTGTGTGTGTTGTTGTTGTCGCCTCCTGCAGGAGCGCGGTTGTGACTGGCTGTGTCTGGATGTTTTACGTGAGGAGATTACAGACGGTGAGATGGCAGGCCGGGGGGTGCGTGCAGGAAAACTGTCATCTGTACACATACAACGGGCAAAGAAAAAAAACGGGGGTGTCAAATCAGTCGCGGACTTTTGATGATTTCAGTCGCAGTCCAGACCAAGGAATCTGTAGAGGGGGGGAAAAACCCACCAGTCCATCTGCTTTTGGGCCATTTGTAAAATTACCACCCAGATAAAAAAAAAAACCAGACTAAAATCGTGGTGATCCCGACTTGCTGCTGCTGCTACACAGTGATCCACTTCACACAGCTGTAATGTAGTCATCGCATCAGGTTTTCTTTTGTTTCCCCCCCCCCCCCTTCCCCCCATCAGCGACTCTTTGATTCCTCTCCGCTGAAAGTGAACGTGAAGCTAAGACGTCATGCAAACCCTGCCGCAGAACTTTTAATACTCAACACGAAGTATGCAACGATCGTTTTCGCCGCCTCGTTTGATTGTTTTTGCCCACGAGTATTGAACTTGCGTCCTCCAGTATATCACAGCACTTGTTTGCGCTTTTATTTTCTTTATTTTTTTCCCTCCCTTGTATGATCATGTAACCACGATGCTTCTGTTGTTCCAAATATTCAAATGCACTATATTCAAACCGTGCACTCTGCAGCCTGCATGAAACGGAGTTATTCTGATTGGGTTTTTTTGTTTTGTTTTTTTTGAGTGTTGGAAGTTATAAAAGCAAAGCAAACAAAAAGGTTAAAAAAAAAAAACATTGCCGTCTTTCCAAAAAAAAAGAAGAAAAAAAAAAGAAAAGGGACCATCTCGTCTGATTTATCAGTTTGTGTGTGTGTGCGTGTGTGTGTGTTTTTAGTTCCCTCTCCATCATCTTCTCCTTTTGTTTCCCGTCGGGCTCCGGTGGTGCTGGTGCGATAACACAGCTGTGTTATCTCGGCCGTCACGTGACCATCTCGGTTAAAATCGCTTGTTTTCAGGAAAGAAAGAAGGAAAGAAGAAAAAAAATACAAATCTGCATTTTTTTTCCCCCTTTCTTTTGGTTGTTGGCTGGAGTGAGCTCGGGAGGGGGCGGAGCCATGTGGATGTGGGCGGCTGGGAGGGAGGGAGGGAGGGAGGACTGACTTGTGAATACACACTACTTAAACGGAAGAAAAACCTAAATCAAGGCATCAGCGCTTCAGACCACACCTGCAGAGAAACAGTCACAACGATGTAATCACTCCGTAATTGGATACTCTTTTTGTATGTACATAAAAGTAATCTAAACAATAACTGGCAACGTTATTAACATGCTGTAGTAAAGAAAGACAAAGTAAACCACCATGGATCATGTAGCATCATTATAAATTAAAAACATAAACCCCCAACTTTTGGCTTCCGTGATGGATTTTGTTATTCATGCATTCAGCTGTGTTTTTGTGTGCACTTGAGCTGTTACAAACCTGTGGGGACAAATGTTGACATGTGCATTTGTGGAACCAATAAAGGCTTCAGTGACCTTATGTCTTATAGTTGACATGCAGCGAATAGTTGTTAAATCTGAGTTTAAACTCAACCTGCAAGGGGCCAGAGTCAGACCATGTTTTATACACAAGAAGCACAGAAACTGTGTGTGTGTGTGTGTGTGTGTGTGTGTGTGTGTGTGTGTGTGTGTGTGTGTGTGTGTGTGTGTGTGTGT
>JAUESF010000050.1:2579633-2589975 GCA_032274765.1 Malacoctenus tetranemus
TGATACACAAGCAGCACGAACACGCAACCAGCTGTGGCTCATGCCCGAGAAACAAACACGGCTGTCCTGACTTCAGGTGGGAATCCTAACATCTGAATCTTAAGCTTCATGATTTGAAATAAAGACGAGGTTTATTCAGCCGTATTCACCCTCATAGTAGTGGTCCTCCACGGTGATGATGCGTCCTCTGGTGGCCCTGGCGTTCTCGATGATCAGCTTGTGGTCCAGAGGTTTGATGGTGAACGGGTCGATCACGCGGATGTTGATTCTCTCTGAGGGAGGAGAGCGGAGGGTGAGCCACGCCCCCTTCTGGGCTGAATGTTCAGCAGCAGCACCGTCCTCTGCCTGCTTCCTTACCGCTCTTGAGCTTCTCGGCGGCAGCCAGAGCCTCGTGCAGGGTCACTCCCGCCCCGATCACCGTCACGTGGTCGTCGTTGGTCTTATGCACGACCTGACGGGAGGTGACAGATTTGCATGTGAACACGGAGGAGAGTTCGGCCTGCGGAGGCGGTGGTCGGGCGATTAGCTACGAACCTTCGCCTGTCCGACGTGGAAGTCCTCGTTGCTGTTGTAGATGACGTTGTTCTCTGGGCGGCTCGTTCGGATGAAGCACAAACCCTGGAAGAGAGCCGCACGTGATCACGTGACCTCCAGGCTCCTCCGCCTTCAGCACGCGCTCTGAATGTCGTCTGGCGACGAAGTACCTTAGTGTTGGCGGCGAGCTCCACGGCCTTCTCGGTGGAGACGCCATCACTCGGGTAGAAGACGGTGGCGGTGGGGATGGCTCTGAACATGGCCAGGTCCTCCAGGCCCATCTGAGACGGCCCGTCCTCCCCTGGACACACACATGAAAGCAGTCAAAGCGCGACTCTGGCATTCGCGGTGGAGGGGGGTGTAAATACTGCTAGAAGCGGCATGCATTGAGTCTGCAGAGAGTGGACGTGCAATGTACCTGAGGAGGCGGAGGAGAAGGAGGAAAGGGGAGGAGGAGGTGGAGGAAGAGGAGGAGGAGGAGGAGGAGGTGAGGGAAGGATCGGGCCACTCTGTCATCACCTCCACGACACAGAGACAGAGAGGGGGGGAGGAGGGAGGACAGGAGGAGTGCCGGTGCCGGGAGAGGAGTAATGGACAGCAGTGAAACAGAGGCTGAGGAAATGAGGGGTAGAAATAAGGTTTAACATTGTGTGTGTGTGTGTGTGGGGGGGGGGGGGTTCAAAAATAAGCACAGTGGGGGTCCTCTAAAGACATGCTGTGTTGTAGCTCGACGTCAGCGTTGTAGGATTTCTGGCGTTTGAGTGGAGTCAGTGAGGAAGAAAGTGTCGAGATTGAAAAAGGGATGAAACCACTGTCATCAGTCGAAGGAATATTCAAGTGTTCACACGGCGGTGAAAGAATCTACTCGCGTCTCTATCGGTTTGTGTCGCCTCTCATCTGAACCGCCCGCTCCTGCAGACTGACCGATGGAGACGCCGCAGTGGGAGCCGCACAGGTTGATGTTGCTCTCGGAGATGGCGGCCATGCGCAGCTGGTCGTAGGCCCGGCTGAAGAAGGTGGCGAAGGTGCTGGCGAACACCACGTTGCGGTCGCGCACGGCGCACCCCATCGCCACGCTCACCTGCGGGAGAGCGGGGGAGAGCGGGGGAGAGCAGAGGACAGCGGGGGAGAGCGGGGGAGAGCGGGGGAGAGCGGAGGAGAGCGGGGGAGAGCGGAAGAGAGCGGGGGAGAGCGGAGGAGAGCGGCGTTTCAGGGCAACAGCAGCATCTGAGCTTCGTGATGTGATCAATGGGAGACACGGTGCGAACCGAGTGGCTGCCGTGGTGCCCTGCTCACCATGTTCTGCTCTGCGATGTAGCACTCCACGTAGTGGTTGGGGTGCTCGTTTTTGAAGAGCTCGGAGAAGGTGGAGTTCTTGGTGTCTCCGTCCAGAGCCACCACGCGGTCGTTGTAACGGCCCAGCTTGGCCAGAGCCATGCCGTACGCCTTCCTCGTCGCGATCTGAGGATGCAGCATAAGTGATTAGAACAACTCAGGTTTATCTTGTCGGGGGCCTCGTCGGAAGAAAACCCCACTGGCCCCGGGCCCCACCTTGTCTCCAGGTTTGTAGCTGGGTGCGCTCGGCATGCGGATGTTGCGGAGGCTGACGGGTGACGTGTCCTCGTTGGGTGGGGCGGGGTACAGGCGCTTGTTGCAGCTGACGACGCGGCTCTGCAGCTCCTTGATGACGCTCTCCGCCATGTCTTTGGGCAGGGGCTTCCCGTGCCAGCCCATCTTATCTTCTGCGGCTGGAACACACACAAAGAAACCAGGTTACAGGTGCTTTTTAGTTGGAGGGGGTCACAGAAATCCTCCCTCCTGCAGCTTTTCGCTGCACATACAACAAACAAAGGCAGCTGTCACACTCAGAACAAGTTTCCAATTCAATGGGTCACAACAAAGGTCAAAGGTTAGACTCAGGACCCCACTGTGCATTTTTCTCCATAAATGGAATGTACATAAAGACACAACGCTCCTAAAAAAAACGCCTTTCTCTTGATCTTTGTCCCTTTGTTTCCCTCTCTCTCTCTCTTTCTCTCTCTCTCTCTCTCTCTCTCTCTCTCTCTCACACACACATACACACACACACAGACACAGACACACACGAGCACACACACGCGTGGTCACACTCCTGGCCTTACATTTGTCACAACATGAGCACAATAGGCCGCTGCTGGGAGTGTATCCTACACATTCTGAGGGATTACTGAGCTGCTGCAGCTAAAGCAGCAGAGCGCTGCTGGGATTAGGTGAGTTCGGGCCTCTCGGCACTGAATGTGGCTCCTTCAGGCGGCTGCAAACTCTCCTGACAGAACCATTATCACCGGACGGGGGGGGGGCGCCGTCCTGCAGAGTCATCATCACTCAGACAAAGGTCCCTGTGAACGAGCAGGCTTACCTGGGATTCCTTTGCCCTTGATGGTCTTGGCGATGATGGCGAGGGGCTGGTGGTGGGGCTGGCTCAGCACCTTGCACAGCTCCTCCACACTGTGGCCGTCCACGATGACGGCATGCCAACTGGGGGAAAAGGGGAGCGATTCAGTTCGTGCCGACTGGGATATTGTTCGTTTTATTACACTCTACATCAGCACCCACGCCACCCCACCGCCCCCCCAGCTCACCCGAAGGCCTCGCAGCGTCGCTGGTACTTCTCCACGTGGTGCTGCAGAGGAGCCGGGTCGCTCTGGCCCAAGCGGTTGATGTCCAAGATGGCCACCAGGTTGTTCAGCAGGTAGTAGGAGGCGAAGGCCATGGCCTCCCAGACCGAGCCCTCCGACAGCTCGCCGTCGCCCAGCAGGCAGAACACCCGGTAGCTGCAGACGGAGACATGACAGGAGGGTTTCACTTTGAGTTGAGCAGATGGAGACAAAGAGAGAGAGAGAGAGAGAGAAAGAGAGAGAGAGAGAGAGAGAAAGAGAGAGAGAGGGGGTAATTTTCCATCTCTGGCTCTTTTTTCCCCTCCTGGCACCCCCCCACCCCCACCCTCCCCCCATCATCTGATTCCTCCTATAGGGCTCGATGTGACAGCTGACCCTCACACCTAACACACCCATGCACGCAAAGACAGAGCCTCCGCCCCCTTTCCACCCCCCACCCCCACCCCCACCCCCCTCCCCGCCGCGTCGCGATCATCCTCAGCAGTTTGCTCCCGCGGCGTAACAACTCCTGACAGCTTTCCAGTCAAATAGACACATTCTCATTAAAAGTGGAAGACAGGCCGAGACATGCCGCATTACACCACGCGTTCCAACCCAAACACAAAAAACCCCACGCGGCTCGAAAAAGTAAAGGAGGAAGAGGGAGGGAGGGGAGGGAGGGGGGAGTGTCGCGGAGGTGTGAAAGAAGAGAGGGACAGAAATAGAGAAAATCACTGAAGAAGAGAAGAATGTGACTGACTGACTGACTGACTTCTCACATCACTACAGAGATCTTCAAAAACATCTTATTCTGAATGAAATGATGGTTTGAGACAAGGAGGTGTTTTAGATCAAACTGTCTCTTCATTGTGAATGTCAATTAAAAAAGCTGCAGGTCGTCACTACCTGTGATGATGCACTCTGAACCTACAACACGTCCTCCTCCTGTGCAGCTTTAAACAAACAAAAGCTGCACGCGCAGCCGGGAGCGCACGTGCTCCCCTCCGGTTCATTCAACTGTGTTCAGTCCAACCAAAATCAATGAGGAGGCCGATGGGGAGAAGGAGCGCCGCTCGAGTTTGATCCCATCGTCTCACGTTCGCAGCTCGGAGGGTATCGAACGGCCGTCGCACGAGCTCGACTCAGTGAGCCCGCCTCGACCCCCCCCCATGCTGCTAAGTGTATTGGATGGGTTCATCCATCTATCATATTTTAATAGGCCACACCCTGACAGACTCAAAGCGCCGTCGTTTGAATGTAGGGGAGGCGATTCAATGGCTGCTGCCTCAGTTTTTACCTGCAGGTGTGTGTTTTTGCCCTGTCGTCGTATTTATAATTTAGGATATTTTGCATCCGAAGACCAGCGACGCAGCCCGCCAAAGTGTTGAAGTGATTCAGCTCGACAGGCTGCTCTGATCCCTGCGCACACAAGCCCAACCTCAGCGTGCGTGCGTGTTAGCACGTGCACGTGGCATTATATGTGCTGACGGAAACACACGGATGCAGAAAAGGGCGGGGGGGTGAAGTTTTCGAATCTTTTTTGAAGAGAGAAAGAGAGGAACGGGCGAGGCGGACAGATGAGGGCGGAGCGGTGCTTCTGCATGTCTGATTATTAGAGCGGAAACAATCGAGTGCACACAGGATGCAGAGCGAGCGACGGCAAGGGCAGCCAGCTCCGACTGCAGCGACGGCATTCCCTCCCTCCCTCCCTCCCTCCCTCCCTCCTCCCTCCCTGCCTGCCTGCTTTTGTCTGCTGGATGCTTACAAACAACATTTAAAGAATCTCTTTTTTTGCCCGCTTCTTCTCTTCAGCTATTTTCCCGGAGCTGAGAGTGAGAGGAATGTGTTGCGTCGCAGCCCGATGCTGCGCAGCTCCGTCGCGGCCGTTTGTGGGCCTGAAAATCCACGCGATCGTTTCTAGATCGCGCGGGAACAAAGGAGTCGCACGTGGACGGTGGAAGACGGTTAGCGTTTAGCTTAGCAGCATCTGAAACACTGGTATCGCGCTCGGTGAAATACACCGCCTCCATACAAAATCAAAGAAACTAACTTATAGTTGAGTTCTACATTTGCAACTAGTCCGTTTAATCATTTAAACAATCTATCTCACGTTTTGAGAGCGTTTGGATGTCAGGCTGCACATGCACACGCATCACACATTAACCTGGACCTGCGTTTGAAGCAGATTAAGGTCAGCTCCTTCACCTTTGGGTGGCTGCCTGAACGTCGGTGCAGAGCCCACCTGTCAGCGGCCGGTTTGAGCTCCAGCTCCGCGTCTGCGCGGCTCGCTGCAGCGTGCATTATGTCATGCATTATTTCATAGAGCCTACCTTAATATGTGCAGATGCAAGCTGGACTGCTGCACTCTGTGCTCATGTGTCTTAGGTTAAAGGGTCTCTACTAGAGGCTGAAAGACAACGTGTGCGTGTGTGCGTGCATGCGTGCGTGTGTGTGCGTGTGCGTGCGTGTGTGTGAGGGATTAATGTGTACCTGGCTTTGTCAAAGTACTTCCCAGTGTAGGCCATTCCACAGGCAGCTCCCAGGCCCTGACCCAGAGATCCAGTGGCCACATCCACAAACTGCTGCTTCTGTTGGCAAACACACACACACACAAAAAAAACATGCATCTGGCTCTTTTGACTTGATGTGAATCTCATGTGCAAAAAACAGTGTACAGCGTGCACAACAACAGGAACGGTTGAGACGTGTTCCTAAAGTGCAGCCACAGTGATGCTATGTGGCGAGCAGCTCCGGTCAGAGCCTGACAGAGTGTCTGTATCTGGGCTAACACTGCGTCACTAATGCTCGCAGCAGAGGACAGAACATCTGTGTGACACAGCCGCGGCTTTGTCACTGTGTCCCTGTCTGCACAGTCAGGCTGTGCTCTTGTCTATATGTGCACAGTATGTCTGTAAAACTATTTGTTTGGAGATGAGAAAAAAAATACAAGTAATCAAGAAAAGTTTCAAACAGCTGAAAGGAAAAGTCCAGATCACTACAATAAAGCACTGTGAATGTCTTAAAATTCTAAAGTTGCAGCGTGGCTCTAAGTAGTGAAGCGTCTTGTTTGACCTTGCAACAGAAATAAACAGTTCTGGAAGCTGTCACACACTTTCCTCAGAGCCAGCAGGAGCTGTGAGCCAGCACGCTGACAGTGATGAGGAGAGGAGGAGGCCAGCAGCAAAGTCACAACATTCAGCCCTCAGTGGGTAAACAATATCGTGATCTGGGGTTTTTACAACCCTGCATACCGGAAATTAGACTGCATCAGGTACATTCTGACTCTGGAACTCAACATTAATAATAAATAGACACACAGTGAAAGTTTTTATTGAGGGGTTTCTGGCAGCATCACAGTGGAAAAACATGTTAAAACAAAAAGTGGAAGAAAGCACAGGAAGAAAAGGTGTGTGGTATCAGGTATTACATCATAACACACGCACACAAGCTTGCACGCACGCACGCACGCACGCACTCTCAGAGTGTCACCTCACCGGCACAGGATGTCCCTCCAGGATGGAGTCGACCTTGCGGAGGTTGAGGAGCTCGTTCTCCTTCAGGTAGCCCGTTTCGGCCCACACGGCGTACAGCACGGGCGCTGCGTGACCCTGAAGACGCACAAGTGAACGGTGAGCCGTGGGCCACCTGGCAGCTCGCAGGTCACACAGAGCGTCTGATCAGCCCTGCGTGCCCCCCCCTCCCCCGCCCGTCTCCGGCTGATTAGATAAGTCACTTTTACGTGGGTGTGAAAGTTGCCGGTTCAAACTCCTGAATTATCATGAAAGTAGAGAAAGTGAACGGCCTCCAAGACCAGAACTGTGACTATGAAGGATCAAATACAAAGGAGGCACTTTTACAAGGGGATGGACCAAAGTAAGTTAAACTAAAAACATGACTCTTAATTCAAAAGATCCATAAATTTATTCTAAAGCAACTTTGAGCGTCGTCAAAATCAGATAAATAAGTTGGAGGAAGTCCGTTACCTTCTTTTCTTTGTCAGTGTGATATAAATCACAGATCAATTTTAGTAATACTGCAATAAAATCTGCATGCATGTATTTGTAGCATGTGTTATAACCTTGTGTGCATGGCTTCTGTGCATGCATCCAAACAGTGCCCTTAAATATCGCCCTTCACTCTGACGTGTGCTACCTTAGAGAGGACGAATCTGTCATTGTTGGCGTTGCGCGGGTCCTCGGGCCGGTACTTCATGGAGTGAAAGAACAGCACGGACATGATCTCTGCCACGCTGCAGCATGATGTCGGATGGCTGCAACAAAACGACGGCAAGGGGACGAATTAGACGCACAGCAGGTTTAAGCAAGCGAGATAATGAGCTTCTGCAGCCTCACGAACATGTTGTGGGTGGAGAGGCGAAGAGGGCAGAGAGGCGGCAAGTGAAAGAGGAAAGGAGTCGCTCCATGCCGGACTATCTCTAGTCAGAGAGTTATGTAAGGCAGATGATGCAGTATGCAGACCGTCTTTATCAGGGTCAAACCATCAGTAAGTACACATACAGTCTCTCTCTCTCTCTCTCTCTCTCTCTCTCTCTCTTTCTCTCTCTCTCTCTCTCTCTTTCCCTCTCGCTCTCTCTCAAACACACACTGTTTATTCATGTGTAAAAAATGTGTGTCTCCCTCAACGCCTCATGCAGACACGCGCATGTACAGTACAAAAATTCACTGTGCAGCCCCCAGTCTGTTAAAGTCACAACAATTCAACACTGGTCATCCATCATTCCGGTTTATTCCTTGGGTGTTATTTGCATCTTTATTTACACACAACATGCCAATAAAACCTCACTCACACCTTTGTTCATGAAGGCACCGATTGTTTGTTGTGTCCTGGAATAAAAAGTTGGATCACGTTAACAAAGGCTATTGGAGACCGTGTCATTTATTTTCTCCGTCGCCTGCACACAAACACTGAATGAGTGTCTGAACATTTTAATTCTATCAGCCACACTGAAGAGATGATTCGGTTCAAGGCGAAGCATTAATGGCTTTGTGAACAATCTTTGCACCTTATTAAGATAGAAAATCTCTTTGTAACACACTTCAAAAACCTCACAAGTGTGCAAATGCAATTCTGTGTGCAGAGCAGATTTCATAGTCAGTGTATCCTATAAAAAACGATAATCCGCCAGAGATTACTGAGTTCGTTCTCTGGAGATTTGTTTTTTCTAGGTTGTTTTATTTTGTAGATCCTGTTCTCACTTCGGGCTTTAATTTGAAGCCGCACGCCGGACCTATTTTCCGTGTGATCCGTGCTCGCGCGGCGCAGGTGCGGCGGATACTCTCGGCGGAGGCGCGGCGGAGGCGCGTCCGCGCCGGGGCCAGTTGCGTTCGGCTGCCGTCACACGGGCTCGCCGCCCACCTACCCCCCTCCCTCTGCCGCACCGGCCGCACGGGATCAAGCAACATTCAGTCAGCTCGCCTCTCTGTTATATAACCGATCCCGGAGAGCGTGAGGGGGGTTAAAGTAAAAGCAGAGCGCCGGTGCTCCTGCAGCAATTTATGTCGAGCGACCAAAGATCCACATGCACGAGAATTCCACCATGCTTTATTATCTGAATTAGGAATAAAACAGTTCAGAGGGAAGGTGACAGACAGTCGGAGGGAAGAGACCCGGCGCTGATTTGAAGAGTTTACGGTCATCTGCAGCTGAAAGCCAAGAACGCAAATAACACATGAAAAAGCTGAAGGCTTCAATCCAGCGTCTTTCCTTTGACTGCTGCGTAATTTACGCACTGAACTTTCTTTTACGCACAGAAAGAATACATAAAAAAGTTCAACACGCCGCACATTGCGATGGATTTCTGACCTTCTGCATTATAAATAACTCATAAATGCACGCAAGCACAATCGGGGCAACACAAATGAACCTTCTTTTCTTTGTAAATGATGCTTGGAACAGACCGAGCGCGCATCAGAGCCCGGCTGCACTAATCCGTCCGGTAACGTAACCCGGTCCCGCGGGCTCCGTGTAATCCCCCCCCCGCCCCGCTCCACCGCCCCGGCTCTCCTCCCTCCACCTTACCCGCTGCCCGCCGCAGTTGTCGCCTTGATGGAGTTGATCCGGAGCCGGGTGGCGATGTTCCTGAGCGCCTGCACGGTTTGCTGGTCCGGTTTGTGGTAGTCCTCCATCTCTCCGAAGGGGGGGAAAAAATAAAAGCACACGCACGCACACACGAGCAGTGGAAATGAAGGGAAGAGTTAAAAAGTCCCCGCGCTGCCGTCCCGAGAATAGAAAGGCGACGAGTGTGCAGCGCACGAAGGCAGGGGTTAAAAAGAGACAGAAATGTATAACGGGGGGAGAGAGAGAGAGAGAGAGAGAGAGAGAGAGAGAGAGAGAGAGAGAGGAGGGAGGGGGCGTGTTTGCGAGCAAAGCCTATGAATATGGCTAATCTGGGGCTGAAGGGAGCCTACAGTTAGTGCGAACTGTCGCAGAAGCGCAGCCAATGGCAGCAGGGCTTTGGACCGAGACCAAGGCCACACGCGCAGGCTCACACGCAGGACAGGCCGGCCCTCCGCGGTCACGCACGCCCCCATCCAACACGAACAGCCTCGGACTGCATCAGATGTCCGTTTTAAAAGCAACTGCGGGCGCGCGAAATCAAACTGAATCCCACTTCAGACGCGCAGTAAATGATCAAACTGCTCTTTGTGCCTTTGTGCCTCTCACACTGTGATATCAAGACTTTTAACAGGATTAATAGCTCTAATTTTTCATCCGCTTAGATGTTGACGGCAGAGCAGCGCTCTGTAAATGCAAATTAAATTGTTCCGCCCTCGCTGCAACTTAAAATAGACCGTCGGCTCCTCTTAATTGATCCTAATAGAGCTTTCCGATGAGCCGCTGCACCTTGTTGCATGCAGATGACACACTTGTCTCTGCAGCACGTAGGGTCCAGGACGTGAAGCATTTGAACATCAGACTTTATTTTACAACTGTTTCTGAATTTCGCGCTCAAACTATTCACAGCACATTTTCTCCAGAGAGAAAGTGTTTCATGCAAACTTGAAAAGCAAGTGTTGCCATTATTCTTCGCGAGATTGACGTTGCTCCGCACACCTGCACGCAGGAGCCGGATGTTGAAGGAGGGAACATTAGACACTGGAGGTCTTGTCCCGCCTGATATCAGCCACGGCCTCGTCTATCACAGTGCAGCC
>JAUESF010000050.1:2623441-2643443 GCA_032274765.1 Malacoctenus tetranemus
AAATCACTCAGTACAGTGTCACATTGACTCATCCTGTTCACACACACACACACACACACACACACACACACACACACGGATTCACACGTCTTCTCACAAACTGCAGATTAGTAACAGAGGACATCCCTTTGACGCTTTGTGAGCACAGGGCACGAGATTCAAAGACAGGAAGCGTTAATCCAGTTTGATCAGGAATGTGATGAAACTGTAAATCTCATTCAAACAACGTCTGAGATTCACGTGATGATCTCACCTGAGGTTTTGCGAGGACTAAATATACCCGCTATTATGTTCCTGCACATCTCAAATAATTACTTCATTGAAAACTAGTTTAATGTAGTTCTGTGCTGTTGTCAGAGGACATGGTTAAATATGGCTGTGTCCTGCTGTGCTGCCTGCAGCAGAACCTAACCTGCAACACAGCATTTGAAATCTTTTCACTGGAGCAGCACAGCTCATCCCGAGCATCTTTAACCCTGAGCAGCACAGGCTCCACCCCCCCACCCCCACCCCCCAACTGGAGATCTCATGCTGGACATTTTGCCCTCCATCTGCACAGAGACTGGAGGCTCTTTTGGCTTGAGCTCTTTAGTTCAACCCACCCAAATTTTCTTGTCCAGCTCCCAAAAGCAGGGATTTTTGGAGCTTACGGGATGCTCTGCTCCTCCTTAAAACAATTAAGCTGCTTCACTTTGAGTGGCCCGGCCCCTGTTGTGCTGCACTCTGTGGAGGGAAAAAAAACACAACAACACATCTTAGAGGGATGAAACAACAGAGTAGTCAGCGTATTCCTGGAATTTCACCGTGATTTCTCAGGAGATCTAAATCTGGCCATTGCAGAGTTTTTGTTTTCCACACAGGCAGAGAATTGGAAAAGGGAATGTGTGTCATCCGTTGGAAACTTGTAATAAAAGTGAGAAGTTGTATTGGAAAATCAGAGGTAGTAAGATTACCTAGCAACAAGGAAAGGTTAGAGATAGTGCTTTTGGATCATGTTACATATCTTTTATTGTGTAAAATGCTGGAAACCCAATTTTCGACAGTGGGGCAAACTGGGTGGAGGGTGAGCGTAGAGATAATTGTGAATCTCAATGTGTGAGAGGCTGAAAAATGCATTTATCTGGTGTTTGTGTGATCTGCTGTGGAAGCATCTTTAAGCAGCAGGAGTTGTTGTATCTGTGCAGTGATACAATCAGAAGCAGAAGAAGAGATGTGTGGACAAGGAGGGTCAGATGTGGGTAGAAAGGGGGCGACAACCCCCTACTGCCACCAGGTCAGTCACACACTGGGTATAATGCGAAACTGATCAGTGAGCGAAGATCCTGCCGTAACATCTCCTCACTCATTTTTCAGAGTAAGCTGTCACCCACATCTGAAAGGATTCGCTGTCTACAAAAGGATTGTGTTCCACTTTTCAATGAGTAAGAGGACGTTTGTCAGAATCTCTTCCTCCTGCGAGCCAGTGAGCCTGCAAAAGCAGCAGTTGTCTTGAGTATCCCTCACTCTTCAGGTCTCTTATCTCTGCCCACACATGAAACAAGCCCAGTTTCCCTGGTAACGCCGTCGCTACTACGAGCACAGAAGGAGTGATGTTCACTCGGCTCGGACACAGGAACACCGTGACCGGGGGGACTCCGCCCCCCCCCCCTTTTTTTTTTTTTTTTTGCAAGAAGTTCACACAGTGCAGCGCTGAGGCGAACGCGGAAGCTGTCTCGAGACGTTCAGCTTGCGTTCTAACACCTCCTCATTTCAAACTGCTCCAAAGATGAACCGGAGAAAAGGGGGTTAACAATGTACAGGAGCCCCCCCCCCACCCCCCGCCCGTCTCGCTCTTGTTTCCACTCACCATCCAGGAATTCCCCAGGATGTGAAAACCTAAAAATGGATTAAATGTTTATGTAACATGCCATGTGTATTCTAGCTGTATAACGAGGTATGTAACAGGGCAGGAGGTCAAAGACTATTACTTTTCTGCCAGTGTTTATTAAATCCACTCCTGGAGCCTGCAGGGGGGGTGGGGTGGGGTGGGGTGGGGTGGGGTGGGGGAGTTACATGAGCGCATGGTGTCTCTTCCTCGCATGATTGCAAACCCTCAACCATGGACTTGAATGTGTCCCCGAACCTGAGAGGAGATTCATACAACTTCAGTTCAATTTGTTTCACTTGGCCTTAAAAGTATCCAAAATGATTAATATAGCAGAATGAAGGGAATCAAAGGAGATGGTTGGGTAATTTCAAATGTACTTCAGACGTGAATTTGTTGGTTTCTTTGGATTATTATGTGCAAAAAAAAAAGACTAAAAGTAAATAAAAGAACGTCTGTTCTCTCCTTTGAAATGGCCGCCTTTGAAGTGAAGCAATTGCAGAAGAAATGTTCAGTTTTTATGACCAGCAAAGCAAACAGACACCTGTCTTTGGAAAGATACTGATTGAATGTTTTTCAGGGATTTTCTTTTTCATTTTGGTTGTGGAGGCTTGTTTGGTTCATCCTGCGGTTGTGTAAGCAGGAAAATCCCTCCCGTTCTTTGGACTTAGGTCTCTGACTTTCTGATTGTTTATGTGCCCGGGAAACTTTGAACTGTTTTTCAGTGACCATATTCAACAAAAGGCATGTTGTCATGCATGTGAGTCAGCTCCTCAAGTAAACATTTACTGGTGAGGCTATACAGAAAACAAGATATTAGTGTAGTTGTGTGTGTGTGTGTGTGTGTGTGTGTGTGTGTGTGTGTGTGTGTGTGTGTGTGTGTGTGTGTCTGTGTGTGTGTGTGTCAGTCAACAGGTGACCCAATCATTAAATGGACTGTGGGAAATATGGTGATTATGACAGGTCACATGACAGTACAAATGTAGTCACATCGTCTTTCAGGTCAAGTTACTTCATTTAAACTACTTGCGTCCTCGTGACCTGATGTAACCTCACCTCTCCCTGACCTGTAAGCATGACTTAGCCTGAGCAACACGCACGCACGCACGCACAAAGTGAGTTTTTCTTTGAATTCTATTCTATTCTATTCTATAACAGCACCAACCTGTTTCACTCTCCAAAAGGCAGGTGGCCACACACACACTTGAGACGGTGTAAACGCGTACTCCACCCCCCAAACAAAGGTGACCGTCAGTGACATCATCAGTAATCCTCAGCTGTGTGTCGGCCCACCAGAGAACATTTCAGACCTCCGTATAGAAGAGATGGACCGGGAACCTAAAACCGGATGGTGGCAGGTGTGTTTTGTCCCTCTGTTCGTTGGGGATCAGCTCTGATGCACATGGTGCTTGTTGACCTGAGCGGGTCATCATCTAGCCACTGTAGTCTCACACACACCACTCACCTTAAATCAGTTAACAATGAGGACAACGGTCAGACAAAGACGCCGCTGTGGTCGAAAACAATGGATAGTCACCTGGTTCAGCTGAGCTGTTCTGCAGTTCGAATACTAACAGGTGCAGTGATTATTTTCATGTTCGGTCGAAGTGAGAATTCAAAGATTAATATCAATGACCAGTCCTGACGCCATGTGAATTTATATGAAATAGTTATCTATCCAACACACAAACAGCTTTTGTGTCAAGATTGCTGTTTGGATTAACTACAAACACAGATTAAGGGTGGGATTAGACACGTTTTGTCACACACTTTGTTGCACAAGCTGCTGTGGAGGAGCACCACCACCTCACTTCATCCCTCCTTCTCACCACCTAGCCAGGCCACCGCGGCTGCCCTGGTTTGGCCGCCTGTCTTCCAGGAGCGTGGTCAGTCCGTGTGCTGCTGGCGGCCTTCCTCGGCCCGCGCGCGTGGGTGTGAAGTCTGAGCGCGCTCGCATCGGTGACATCGCCGGTGTCGTTCACTGACTGCGCTCCTTTTGTGCTCGCCCGTGTGTGTTTGTGTCCTTTAAATGAATAAGAGACGCGCTTGGCTTTAATGGGCCCTAAAACCTGCTGACTCACTAACCTTTCTCTCGGTGGGCCGGAGGGAGACGGAGAAAGAGAGAGAGAGAGGGAAAGAAAGAGCGCATGTGGGTGGGAGTGGCGGCAAGAGAGAGAGAGGAAAATAAATCCTGTGAAACATGGCAGAAATGTCTCTCTGTGAGAGGAAGAAAGAGAAGTGCGAGTGAAAAGGCAAGCTAATGTGTAGGCACAATAAATAGATGGAAGCCTCCAATATCAGGACCTGTTTGCATTACCAGCTAAGTTACCATGGAAACATACTGATGGTGCAGCTGGACACAACGTATGACTCAATAGTTTTCATCTTGAAGATGACATGTTTTCAAAAGTGTTCGAATCGGTTCCATTTTCATTGCACTTGTCATTGATTTTCTGCCCGCCCCCCCCCTCTGCTTTTAGAAACATTGTGTGACGACGTTTTATTATTTCTGACAGCTTGAATGCGTTTGGATACACCGTCGCTCTGCAGACTTATGTGGGTCACCTGAAGGCCTCATTATGTGGCCCAGTGAGACCGTCTGTTCCTCCCACAGTCACGTCCCCTCATGTGAAGCCAAGTGTGTGTTGGTGGTGTGGTGTTTTTTTTTTTGTATGTTGTTGCACAATTCTGCTGCTGGGTGAACAAACCCTGAGCTCTCGAGAGACTTCTTGCAAGTTTTAGCTTTGCTTTCAAATGTGACAGCCGTGATTACTGGAGTTTTTTATTTTTGTCATCGACTTTAAATGGATCTTTCTCTCAAGTCCTTCAGTCATTTGTTTTACAAGCTTTCAGAAAGGGATAATAAATGCGCTTACAGTTATGGACCGGAACTATTCTTTACCCACAATGCACTTGTAGATTGTTTGGGTGGTGTCGATTTCAAGTCGCACCCTCAATGACACGCAGTGAACCACGTGACCTTTCTGACCTCCCGACCACGATAGCAAGCAGCTCAGTGCTGACTCCAGTTCAGTGATTGTTTATTCCAGCAGTGCAAACCAGACGGTCGGAGGTTCGGTTCTCTGCACTCTTGCCAGCGATCTGAAGCTCGAGCATCAACGGGCGACACCGCGTTGAGGCAGAAGTGCTGCTTGGCTTCAGTGTGCGCTTCACCACACAAAGGATCACATGACCACAACAACTGAGGCCTTGTTACCTCTGACGCCTCCAGAGCTGGAGAGGCAGTGAGTCAGAAACAGGAGCAGAATGAAACAGCGACCAAACTCCCCAAAAAATGTAGATGTTTGAGAGATCGTAATTTGTTTAGGTTTATTTTGTGAAATTATTGGGGTCCTACAGGAATTGGTCCAGCTGCGTCCTTTCACTTCTCACTTTCAACCATCCAAGGGTCCCACGGAGCACCAGAGGAGAGGCAGCATCCCTGTGGTAAACATGTTGAAATGGGCAGAAGGGGCAAACTCCTCACAGAAAGACCCTCCGAGCACAGACTCCCACTGAGCCTCAGTCAGTTATTTCCCTCTACATTTGTTTGTGCTGTAATGAGTCGGTGAAGTGAGTCAGGTGCCATGTTTGTGTTTGATGTTGTGTTGGCGCAGATCTGTTGTTAGTGGGTGTCAGCTGAAGTCGTGACACTGTGGATTAAAATCGAATCATTCTCACTGATTTGAAGGAGAAGAAAGAGACTTAATTCAGTTCCTTGGTCACCAGCTGCTGTGGTTCTCTCAGCACTCATATTTACTTGCTCACTTTGCCCTCTGTGCGATGACTTTCCATTCTTTTGACAACAAAAGCAGTTTGTTCAAACCTCTTCTATTTTTTTTGTCACCTTTCTGTCTGCCTTCCACCTCCCCCCCCCCTGCAGGAAACAGTAGAATATGCCTTCCTCATCATTTTCACCATCGAGACGTTTCTGAAGATTATTGCCTACGGCCTGGTCATGCACCAAAACTCCTACGTCAGGAACGGCTGGAACATGCTGGACTTTGTCATTGTCATAGTGGGGTGAGTTTTTATACACATGTACACCTGCTTCTTTACAGCAACTTAGGCTCCAGTCACACACGGGATATCAATGTCCTCTGCATTGATAACCGCTCTCGTTCACACTCCGTCATGTCTCAACTCGTCACCCAGCCGTCCATCGTTTAGCGGCCTGTCAATCACCAGCAGATCTGTCGCTCGCGCGTCACCATCATGTCCAGTGGGCAGATGGCCGTGATGGATGGACATGCAAATGCACACACATGCAAACGCGCACACACATACATGAACAGACGTGTGTAAGCATGAATGTTTATCGGGAGACCACCTGGCCCCCGCGGGACTTCGGTGTAAACGGTGAGGAGGCGTGAAAAACTCAAGGTAATGATGCATGGACATGAAGGACATGTACACTGTGAGAGGGACACACACACAGGCGCACGCAGGCACGCACACGCACACGCACATGCACGCACGCAAACACACACACACACACACACACACACACACACACACACACACACACACACAGGTGCCTACAGAGACGAGTGCAGAGGGCACATGGCCTCGCTCTTTGCTCTCTGACTTTTGCTTTCAACTGTTCTGATATATTTATTTTTTTCATCTCCATCCCCCTCCTCCCCCCCCTCTCCCCACCTCCTCGCCGCCCTCTCCAGGCTGTTCAGTGTGGTCCTGGAGATGATAACCAAAGACGCCGACTCGAGCGGCCAGTCTGGAGGCAAACCCGGGTGGTTTGACGTCAAGGCCCTCCGAGCCTTTCGCGTGCTACGTCCCCTTCGCCTTGTCTCTGGAGTTCCCAGTGAGTCTATGGAAATGGTCAAATCTCTTCTTTTTTATTTTCACTGATTGGACCTTGATCAGGTAGAAACTGGTTGAGGGGGGCATACAGGCTGATAGCGCCCACCCTCATCTCATATAATCCCAAGTATAACAACGTCGATGATAAAGACGACTACAATAGCATTAAAAAAACTAGATATTTGTTACCTCTTGGATGCAGGCTGGTGTAGCACGTTGTCATTCAGGAAGCTTGCTGACGTCCACGTGGATGTGCTTGAGTGATGAGTGTGAGACTGATGAGGACAGCACAGGTAGAGCTGATGACGTGGATGATAGTGGCCGGCTGGGGCTGGGAAGCTGCACCCGTGCCAGAGTTTAACTACTGTACCAACTGGGTCAGCGGTCAGCAAACAGGGCCAACTGGAACACTTCAATAAGTCATTTGTTGTTGTAGCTCCCACGAACAATTCCGACAACAGTACAGCACCTCTTCGCCCCCCCCCCCCCACCCCCCCACCCCTGCGACATGCATGGCATGATTTCTACCAAAGAAAGACCGAGCTGTTACAGAAAACACCGATTTGCTCATTAACCTTTTTTGCACTTTCCCTTTTTCTGCAGAGCTATAATTATAACAATTAGCATAAACATTTCACTGTCTGTGTGTCTCCCCCGCTGCGCTAGCAGCGTACTTTCTCTCCGAGGAGACACTGCGTCCTCCACTGTCTCTGTTCTCTGCACACATTTGACCTCACGTCAACACTTGCCCCGATGTGTCTGCTTTCCTTGAGTTGCCATAGCAACATACAGTGCCACTGGCGGGACTCGGAGAGAGAGAAAGTTTTACATTTTCATTGTGTTACAGTGAGACACTCGAATCTGTTGGCTGCTGCTCACAGTTCGGTGAAGTTACTGTGTGGCGTTCGGGGTTGTAATCATGCTTCACCTCATCACGGCCACTGTTAGATTGGATGAGTCTGTTGTTTGCTTTATTCTTGAGTTTCAGATGGCACAACAAAGAAAATGCAAGGCAAGAAAGAGATTCAGAAAAAATACAATTATACATCATTGATTATCAAACTTGAACAAAAATAAGCTGTTTACTTTTGAAAAGGCAAAATCAATTTAATGTGTCAATTGCGAGCGTCTGGCATTTTTGTTATCTTGTGAATTGGAACTAAAAATGTGAACAAACCTTTCCAGATTTCAGTGTTAAATGAGTCATGTGTGTTTCAGGCCGCTCAGTGACAACAAGAAAACATTCATGTCAGTTTATTTGAAGCATTGTGGTGTCGCTTCAGATTGACACGTTCACTGACAATAGATGTGCATCAAAGAAATCACGCAACCTTGTTCAGACACGTTCTTTCAAAAAATGTGGATTAGAAACAGAAAACAAATGATGTCAAGATGAAGCTGCAAAGCAATGAAAAGGCAGCGCGTTTGTGTCTGACGGCACACTGGAACGTTATTCAATATTCTGTTGATGAACTCGTTGCACCTTTAAATCTATAATAAATCTCCCGCAGCCTTTTTCTGTCTTTCCCATAGCAACTCACATCCAGCCAGCCCGCCAAGCCCGTGCACCCCCCCCCACCCCTGACATAGCCTTCTGTGTATGTTTGCAGGTTTACAGGTGGTGTTAAACTCCATTATTAAAGCCATGGTTCCTCTGCTGCACATCGCTCTGCTGGTCCTCTTTGTAATTATTATCTACGCCATCATCGGTCTTGAGCTCTTCATCGGCAAGATGCACGCCACATGCTATGTGACAAAGACAGGTAAAGACCCACAGAGCCCCCCCCCCCGAAACTGTGAATTTCCTGTGGTGTTGTTTTTCTGATCGATCTTCTTATTTTGCTCCAATAAACGTGTTTTAAATCGAGTCCCACACGCAGCTCTCAGTGTAAACAGGTGTATGGATTTCTGCTTAGGAGGGACACAAATTTAATCCCTGGGAATGAATGAACACATGTACCTTGTAAGTGAATGCTAACAAGCTGCTGAAAACAGGACAGAACAACAGATGGCGGATTAAGTCTGGAGATTGAATGACTAATTTCTGGCTATTATGTAAACAAGCTCGACCTTTACTCTTCGCGTTGCTTCCAGTATGGCACAAGCACTGAAGAAGTAGAGATGAGTTGATAGACATCGTTAGTCATAAATGTCAAGTATATACCCTCAGTGTGTATACAATGTATAAAACAACATGGATATTCTTAAAAGGCTTACTGAGAGGGAGGAAAGCAGCTTAAATCACAGGGACTGTTACTGCCACAAACAGCAATTATCATGAAGAGTCGACCTCTCTGTTGTCTCTCCTCTCTCTCTCTCTCTCTCTCTCTCTGTCTCTCTCTCTCTCTCTCTCTCTCTCTCTCCTGCATCCATTCTGCATAATCTCTCCCTCTTCCGCTTTTCTGTCTTTTATCTGTTTGCTTGTTGACGTCAGGAAATACATTACACCTAAGACGAGAGGTCATGACAGAGCAAGACAGGCACTTTCCCCTTAATCCCATCACTCTTGGTTCCGTGCACTGACACGGGCACTATTTTTATGCTGTTTGTGGATGAATATTTGAGCCATGGACAGATAAACAAGAGTAGAGTGCGACGCGTGCCCGCACAACATATTTTTTCGAAGGAAGAAAACCATCTTTTTAAATTGTTTAAAGCCTATTTTAAGAGCAAAGGATGAGCTCAGCAACAGCTCCGCCAGCAGCTATAAAAAGACTCAAACCACAAGTTGGTGAGAAAATGGTGGAGATATAAATGCTCGATACAGTTGAGCACAGATGTGTCTGACACAGATGTGCTGACGATGCCACCTGATGTGACCTGACACGTCTCGAGCAGAACTCAACTAAATTCAATAGGCTCCGTCTCCTAACCAGCACCAGTGTGCATGTGAAATGTCACATGGATCAATTCAGACTTACAGTTCACAAGAAAACCTGAAAACCTGAATCCATTCCAGGTGTTCAGAAAGAAAGACACATTCCTGGACAGTTGGAGAGCTGTTCAGCCACATCCTCTGTAAACACTGAACAACTCACTATTTTTTCACTATTGTCACTATTTTTCCCAAGCTGTGGTCACTACGTACAACGACAGAGTAAAACAGAATCACAAGGAAAGACTGTAAAAATAAATGAAAAAAGTAAAAGTAATGCAAGTGTTACAATAAAGGGGCCCCGGGATGGAACCCTGAGGAACTCCACAGGTGATTTTCCTCTGCTCAGAATAATAATTACACACTGACACAAAGTAATCACTGTCTTTCATGTGACACAAGTTCGAGAACATCTGTATTTGACAAGTCTTAGGTGCCCTCTGGTCTCTACAGTTAATGAATTTCTCTTTCGATGACATTTGTGTCTTCACCTCCAGGTGCCCTTGCGGAGGAAGAGCCGACACCATGTGCGATATCAGGCCATGGCCGTCCTTGCTTGCTGAATGGCACGGTGTGCCGGGAAGGCTGGCAGGGCCCCAACAATGGCATCACCAACTTCGACAACTTTCTCTTTGCTATGCTCACCGTGTTCCAGTGCATCACCATGGAAGGCTGGACCGACGTTCTCTACTGGGTAATGTGCTGTACAAGCTCTCAGATGAAGCCCAGAAGGGCCACTAGAGTTTTGTTCTATTGAGTTATGTGAAAACTATGAGAAAAAATAAAATAAATCGGAGGAATAAAACCAGAAAAAGTCAAGTGTCAGAGTAAAAAAAATCGGTGCATGCACAGGTCTCTCACCTCCAATGGGAGGAACTGTGAGTGTACTGAAAACCGATTTCCTCGGCTTGTGTCCGAGGTTCATGATCATAGGTGAGGACAGGGACGTGGGCCGACCTGTAAACAAAGAGCTTTGCCTAGCGGCTCTGATCCCTCTAAACCTCAACCATCTGGAAGAGCGACTGCATCACCGCAGCTGCTCAGCCGAACCTTCGGCCAGTCTCAATCTCCGACACTCCGACTCGTCCACCTGGGGTTTTTCTCTGTGCTCCGAGAGGTGACACAGGGAGAGAACCAGACTCAGACCTGGAGGTGCCGTTCTAGCCCGAAGGCTTCTCTGCATTATTAGGTCGGTCACACAGTTACTGTGAGGTCCTCACAGGACATAATGTCACAAATTTCCCCATTTTGTAAATTCAAGCTACTTATTTATTATATTTTTTGACTTAGAGGAATCACCTGGATCACCAGCCTTCTTTTATGGATCAGGAAGTATAGTAAAACTAAAGAAAACAAGCCATACTCACTTAAGAGCTCTTAGCTTCTCATTAGCAAAAATCATTAAATGCTATTAATTAGCCCAAACACTCAGCATGGAGGATGAGTTTTCATCTCAGTCCACCCACATGGAGACCCTCTTCAATGAAATACCCCCCCCCCTCCTCCCCCCTCTTTCTTTCTCTCTCTGTTTCACCACACACACTCCTTACTGCTCTGATGCATGCACGTGTTTCCATGGTAATTCCATGATGTTACTGCTGGGAAAGTGGAGGAAGATCAGACAAACCTGATTGGACACAAATATGAATAATCTGAGAGATGAGTGAATAATTTAAGTCTGACCTTCGACCTTCACAATACAAGAGACTGTGTGTGGTGGGTTGTCTGTGCATCGTGGTGTCACTGAGTTAACAGTGAGTGATGTGACTCCTTTGTTTGAGTGAGTATTGATGTTTATGTAGATTTGGGAAAACTCACGTAGAACATTACAGTGGATTTAGTCTCTTTTCCAGCAGCTGTCCTGAGAGCTCTGCATGTGCTGTGTTGCTACTTTCCACAGCCACACTGTCAATACTCACCAATGCAAACACTGGCTCTCATTCATTGCTGACCAAGTCATCTCTCATAGGGTTCCCTCTAGTGGTCGCAGTCGAAGCTCTAAACCCTGTGGGTTTAATATGAGCTTGGGACGCCTTCATGTCCATTCATTAGGGCTGCAGCAGCAGCAGCAGCCATCTGCTGGCTCGTAACTTGGCAGAACTGTAGAGAAACTTGGGAGACAACACTGATCTTGTGAATTTTATTGTGGTGAGTGAATGTTCTTGAGTGAATTCCCTGGACAGAAACTACAAATAGAGTTTATAAGAGAAAAAAATGATCAAGATAAGATGAACCTGAGACCTGATATAACAATGCTGCTCAGTCTTTTTACGACAAGTACCGCCTCCAAAAACACATGGCTTTCCAAGCACCACCATGAATGCAGATAGTAACCCAGTAGTGCAGTAGGCCCGAGTGTTCAGCTATGTCTCAGAACTGTTCAATAATGAGGTGAGGGTTTCTCACACAAACTTAATGGAATCATATATATCTAATGGTGTTACATGGTCCAGACATGTCTTCTCTCTCTTTCTCATGTTGTGTTGCTATGTAGATGAATGATGCGATGGGCTTCGAGCTGCCGTGGGTCTACTTTGTCAGTCTGGTCATCTTTGGATCCTTCTTTGTTCTGAACTTGGTTCTGGGTGTGTTGAGTGGGTAAGTTTTCTGTTTCTGTGTCTAAATGTTAGAGTTCATCAAACTTTGCTGGTGCTCAATAAGCTTAAATATGATCATTTTACTGTGATTTCAATCAATCAATATTAAAATTTTCCAATATTCCTGGTTTTGCAGAGAGTTTTCCAAAGAGCGAGAGAAGGCCAAAGCTCGGGGGGATTTCCAGAAACTTCGTGAGAAGCAGCAGCTTGAGGAGGACCTGAAAGGCTACCTGGACTGGATCACCCAGGCGGAGGACATCGACCCGGAGAATGAGGAGGAAGGAGACGAGGAGGGGAAGCGAAACCGTGAGTCAGCAGCTTTGCTGGGTTTGGTCACTTCTACTCTAGAAACAGGCGAATGAAGAAGCAAACGGAGCTACGTTACCTTTTTCTAATGATGTTGCACATCTTATTTTAGAGATAGTGAAAAGAAGAAGAATGGTAACCAGGATGGTAATACCAGGAACAACAAAGTATTTTGCTGTTTTGATTCTATGCAAAACACCTAGTTGGTTAAAGTAGCAGTTGTATCGAGCCAGATGGTTTTTGTTTGATCTAATTGTGGACTAAACATGATTTGAATACAAGGGACAATTGATACAAATGTTGGGGAGTGAAAGTCAAAACTTGGGTAAAAAATAATACAAACAGACTTATGAGACAGTGTCCATAAGAGGAAGGGTCCCCTGTCTTTTATTTCTCGGTGTTTAAACTTTTTGTGTCATCGGTAATCATAATCATACTCAGTCCGGGTGTGTGCGGATGTGAGTTGGGGGTGTGAAACCCATCTGAATACTGCTACAGCGCTTCGTATTTGTGCTGCGAGTGTATAGTGTGTGTACCTGTCAGTTTCCTGTTCCTGAGTTGGTGCCCTGCTTTTACCACTGCCGTCACTGTTATGGAGGAACACGTACTAACTGCGTCTCCTTGACTCCCGCAGTGTCTGTGTGCCTTCTTCAAGCCGTCTGTGAACCTTTGCTAACACTAGTTTTTCTCCCTCTTCCCTTCTTTGTCTCTTCTCTTGTTGCTGATGGGTGTTCTCTCTTGTGCCTTTTGTCTTTTGCTTCCTCGTTGTTTCAAGTATTTGTCCAATGAAGACCTTGAGCATGCTGTGTAGTTACTCTGTCCAGAATTCAGACAGCTACACTGAGGGTGTGCACGACAAATACTCAGTGTTTGAGGCACTTATTTTGACTGCCAGTCAGTGAAAGTCATTATTATACAAAGTAAAGAACTTCTCATGATTTTTCACTGGTCTGATGTTTCAAAACTTCCTGCAAACATGACACATTGATGACATCTTATCAGCACGTTTTTTGCCCCGTGTGAACTATTTAAGAACTGTATTTAAGTATTGGAGTGCAGTTTTTTATCCTGTTGATTTACTCTGGAGCCAGTCGGTAATCCACTCAGCTCTTAAATGTCTTGTGTGAGGTGTTTTGCAGCCTTTTGTGGACATGGTAGCCGTGTCACTAGCTTGTATCGCAGCTGTCTCTTGCCCCACTGTCCCTATTCTCTCTTGTTCTGCTGTGTACTGACTCACTGCTTCCTCTGCTGTCTGGCTGTGTGAACTGCATGTTGGTAACACCAAGGGGTCACGCTGGCTGACCTCACTCAGAAGAAGAAAGGAAAGTTTGGCTGGTTCACCCAGTCCACAGAAACTCAGGGTAAATGTGTTTTTGCACGCGCGTGCGCGTGTGTTTCGACCTGCACATGTTCATAAGGACCATTCATCTCTGTCCCGGTGGGTGTCTGCGCATGCATGGTGCTCCGCTTCAGCTTTTGTGTGTTGCTTTGATGTTTGCGTGTCATTTCTTTGTTTTCCCAGTGTTGAGTCTTTACCATCACACTCATACCCCCAACACCCATATCACCTCTTCATTACTAGCATGACCACTCAGCTACAGTCTGTGTAGCTCTAGCTCTTCATGCCCAGTAACTCACACCGTTCATATGAACATAGGTGTGACAGTACCAAGTCAATCAGGGGTTAATGCAGCAGGTGGTGAACATCCACAGTAGACTTTTTAGAAAGTGGAAGCAGATTAGTTCATGAAAAATGTTGCTTTTAGTTTGAAAAACAACAAAACTTTGACTCGAAAGATTCAGAGAAGGAAACAGAATTACCGCAGTTTTATTGTTCAGACCATTTGTGCCCCCTTCATTTTTCATCCAGCCATTTAATGCATGTAAAGTGACTGTCATTCATTTCTTATTATTTGTTGCAACGGTGTGATCTACTAAGTACAACAAGACTTATTACTGCACACACACCTGGACCAAGAAGCATTTTGAGGGCGTCTCAGTACTTTACCTGAGCAGTACCTGGTTCACTTAGCTAACACTTCACCTCAGTGACAATCCTTTAGTCACAGCAGGATTTCAATTGATGCAGGTGATGATTCACAAGACGAGAACTTCTTCTGATTCACGTCTGATCTGATCTGATCTGATTGTGAGACGAAGCATTTGGCTTCAAAAGTTTTAATGTGAAATTTAGTGTAAAGAACTTTCTGAATTCCTCATTCATTGACGTCAACATTTAAAAAGCTTTCACTGCAGATTTATTAGCTTCATTTTCCTCTTTGCTTCTTTTGGGTTTGGCTTGAAAGTTGAGCAAGGTGACACCACATGCACTCAACTTTGATACATATGATTGTAAAATGTAGGTTCTCTTTTGTGAACTGAGTTGAAAAAACAAGCCACATTTTTACTTTTGTTCTGTACTTCTGAGCCCACTCGTCATGACGTTTTGTCATCGTTAAATCAAGCCAAACCAAAAATGCATCAACTGAAAAATCAGTCAGTCGACCATCAACCATCGATCAAGTCAATATTTCTGGACGCCTTGTTCTCCTTCTGGACACAGAAAATCTCCCTCCTGATCACGAGCAAGCGCTAACTCGTGTTCCTCTGTGTTTCTGACGCTGCAGCAAGCATGCCCACCAGCGAGACGGAGTCGGTCAACACAGACAACCACAACGGAGAGGAAGATAAATCCCCCTGCTGCGGCCCGCTGTGGTGAGTGCCACAAGTCATCAGCTCTCAGGCAGGAATCAGACTTCTGAGTAACTCACTGACAAAGTGTCAGTCAGCCTTTGGACAGTGGAGCAGACGCTGTTTGTTTGGCATGTCGGATTGAAACACAGAAGCAGCCGGTGACGTGACGGAGGTCCTTGTTTCTAAACTGTTTTTAAAAGATCGCCTCATTTCTACTCTTTCCAGTCAAAAAATCACTAAGTCAAAGTGCAGGTTAGTACTCTGTTGTGACATCGCATGCTGGGAGTATTCTCCATTGACATGATTCCACACCTCATGCATGATCAGTCTCCTTTGTCCTGTATTTAAATCATTCAGACCCCCCCCCAATATATTGAGACATCATTGTGCTTTTTGTCTCATTGCATCACAAATGCTCCCCTCTCCCCGTGTTCTCATTACTTCTTGTCCAATTTTGGTTGACGATGAAATTGAACTTTCATCTCAGTTAATCGAGCGTTATGTTATGTCCTGTGTATAAAACATTGTAATAAAACAGATGAGAAGAGGTGTGACGAGACGATATTTACGATTAGTTTGGAGAAAACTATGACAAGAAAACTTTCAAAGCTTTTTGCTAATTTAACTGGGTCACAAAATTGTACTGGTGATATTTTACAAAGTGTGGGGCTGTTGAACATTTTCAATATGAACTAAAACAAAAATTGGAAAAAGAGGCCGCCATTACTTACCTTGCGGTGGGCTTCAGGACATTGTTTTCCCCCGTAAAATATCGCTGCGATTTCGTCTCAGAGGAAATCGCGGAGCGAGTTCTCGTCACATCCCTTCAGACGAATCGTGAAGAGTTCCCTCTAAACTGTAAGAACATGTCAGTCGTCAGTGGCGGCGCTGGAACCGTTTCTGCCGGAGGAAGTGCCGCGCGGCCGTGAAGTCGGTGACGTTTTACTGGCTGGTCATCATCCTGGTGTTCCTCAACACGCTGACCATCGCCTCCGAGCACTACAACCAGCCCGACTGGCTGACTGAAGTCCAGGGTAAAACCTTTCTCCCCCTCCGCTTTGTCCCTCGTGACCGTTGACGGAACAGGACGGTTCCCCCCGGTGGTTTCCGCGGCGATGACGCACGTTCTGCCTCCTTCGCTCTCTCCAGACGCAGCCAACAAAGTCCTGCTGGCCCTGTTCACTTTGGAGATGCTGGTGAAGATGTACAGTCTGGGGCTTCAGGCCTACTTTGTGTCGCTGTTTAACCGCTTCGACTGCTTCGTGGTGTGCGGGGGCATCGTGGAGACCATCCTGGTGGAGCTGGCCATCATGTCTCCTTTGGGCATCTCTGTGTTCCGTTGCGTTCGCCTCCTGAGAATCTTCAAGGTCACGCGGTGAGCAACTATGAAACCTTTTTAATAGAGTTCCTCTATAAACCTAAACAAATACATTGGCAGTGTCTGGTTTGTGTGACAAACGTCTCTGGTTACCTTGTGGTTAACTCATGGCCCTTCCTCACTTCCTCTCCAGTCACTGGGCCTCTCTCAGCAACTTGGTCGCATCCCTGCTGAACTCCATGAAGTCCATCGCCTCCCTGTTGCTGCTGCTCTTCCTCTTCATCATCATTTTCTCCCTGCTCGGCATGCAGCTGTTTGGGGGCAAGTTCAACTTCGACGAGACTGTGACCAAAAGGAGCACGTTTGATAACTTCCCCCAGGCTCTGCTCACCGTGTTTCAGGTTTGTGTCCGATCGTCTGCGCTGAAGGCTCCAGCCAAGTACAAAACAAACAAGTGGTTCAGTTTTAATCCCTTGGGCTACTTGTGTCTCCTTCTCCTCTTCATCGTGTTGACCAGATCCTGACAGGAGAAGACTGGAACACAGTCATGTACGATGGGATCATGGCGTACGGCGGTCCGGCCTCTTCTGGCATGGTGGTCTGCATTTACTTCATCATCCTCTTCATCTGTGGAAACTGTATCCTACCAGATTTAAACACAGATACTATGATTTCCACTGAAATCCTGAAGCGTGACCATTTTTTTCTGGTACAATGTTGAGGACACGCCCTCTTTCTGCCCTCTGACAGGCGTCCTGATGAAGGCTCCATCAGTGTAAGCCACCTCACCTGTCAGTGGTCAGAATGTAATGGCAGATCAGTGCTCACCCTCACACACGACGACGACGGGCTTTTAAAAGTAGCTTTGTGTGGACGTACTGTATCTCTCACATCCGATAGTATTTCCTCCTGAATTCAGACGATCAGACATCCTGCTAAATGTCTTCTTGGCCATCGCTGTAGACAACCTGGCAGACGCAGAGAGCCTGAACACAGCACAGAAGGAGGAAGAAGAGGCCAAGAAGAGGAAGAACAGTGCCAAGTACAGAAATTTCACATTTTAGGGTTAACTTTTTGAGACACATTCATCTTTGTGAGATAAAACTGGATGACTGCGTTCTTCCGAAAACTCTTTTTTTGTTACTGTCTCCAACAGGGAAATCATCTTGGAAAAGAAGAAGATTGAAATAATAGAAGCCAACGATGGAGAGATGAAGGTTGGAAAAGAAAGTTTGATAGTGAAATACTGCAGGAAACAGCTTTCATCTCAGTGTGCATGCCGCTGTAGCTGAACCTGATCACTTTGCACAGGTGCCAGCAGAGGGTTTGCTTGAGGACGACAAAGAGTCCTATCCGGCCATCGACTCTCCAGGTAACTCACTCAAAGTCAGTTAGTTTATCACCAAACCTGTGAAAACAATCATACGATGAAAACTGTTGAATTGTTTAGTGTGAGTTAAAAACACAACAGCTGAATCATTTGCTTTGGGACTAAATGTTTTCTAGTGTGTGATGGTGATCATGAGCTCCCGGAAGTCCCCGCGGGGCCCCGCCCTCAGCGGCTCTCTGAACTCACCATCAAGGAAAAGACTCCGCCCATCCCGGAGGGCAGCGCCTTCTTCATCTTCAGCAGCACCAACCCGTGAGTCTGCCTGCTCGCGGCAGTGCTGTGATCAAAGTGAGCTTTCGTCCCTCTGCTTGATGACCTCTCCTTCCTCGGACTCTGCAGCTTCCGTGTTTTCTGCCACAAGCTCATCAACCATCAGATCTTCACCAACCTCATCCTGGTCTTCATCATGCTGAGCTCCGTGTCTCTGGCTGCGGAGGACCCCATACGCAACTTCTCTGCCCGCAATATCGTACGTACACAACCCTTGACATTGAAGTGGTCCCCTCCTCCTCCTCCTCCTCCTCCTCCTCCCATTTCTCTCACTGCAGATAAACTTCAGCCCATCACAGAAAGACATCCAAGTGTCACAATAAGACTGTGCCTCATTTATTCACCATGACTTAACATGGACGATCCACTGCAGGTGGGGGTCAGCAGTTTTAGTTTAGGGGTCACATGTAGCCAAATGCTACTTCACTTGGGTTCAACTTTATTTCGATTCTGATTGTTTTTTAAGACATGTTTGTTTGTTTCTTATGCTTGGGGCAATTTCATTGTATTTGTCCTTTTTTACTCCCTAATGGTCTGCTCCTTTTAGACCATTGGGTGGGCTAGCTTTGGCCTGCTGGCCGTGTCCGACACCCCTGTTCTCACAGTCCAGTAAACAATGTGTTTAAGCAGTACTGCGCTGTACTCCATCAACACGTTTGCTGACAGAAAGACAGCAAACAACCATCAAATACTTTGCAACACAATGTAATAATCAAACCATTTGACAGAAATGGTGTCATGCAATGTTTTGCAGAACACACACAGCAGAAGCTCAGGCCTGTTGACTGAACCATGTAGAGCTAGGACAGATGTTCCTGTGCTGTTTGACCTGGAATGACTTGAACTTGTGCATTGCCTTTTTGCAGATTCTTGGTTATTTTGACTATGCTTTCACCGCAATCTTTACTGTTGAGATCCTGTTGAAGGTAAATGTCCTTTGCGTGCTGTGCTGTGCTGGGTAGAGCTTTAGTAACCCTGCGTGCTTATGTCACTCTGATTGCCTCCTCAGATCCTAGGCTATGCAGACTATGTCTTCACTAGTATGTTTACATTTGAGATCCTTATTAAGGTAAACAAAAATTGTTGCCTTGCCTCAGCAACAACCCACCACTTCCAAGCTTGTCGCATACATCCCCCCACCCCCCTCATTTTTTTGTCTCGATAGTTTTGGGTCCGAATGATTCTATCGTCGATCTCTCGCCGCGGAGATGACTTGTTTTTGTCAGATGTTTTTTTTGTTCGTCACTATTTTGCATCGGACCCCCCCCTCCCTCTTTTTTTAAAACTTTGGGTAGTTTAGGGGCCAGTACCTCTCCCAACTATATGTTCAGCTGTTCACTAAATACTTTTTCCCTGTTTCCCATCTTTTTTGGTTAGTTAGGGGCCACGATTGATCTGGAAATTTTTTTTTTACTTTATTGGAGTCTGAAATTGACCTTTACTCTGCGTAGCAGACGAGCTTCCCCTCTGCCTGGTTGCAAACCATGCACTCACAGTAGCATAACTTCTCAGTTGAAATACTTTCCCAAAGCTCAGACGGTTTTGAAGTTTCATTTTTTTTCCCCCCATGAGATCTGTCAGTAAATCCTCTGCCTGACTCCATTGCTTGCTGCATGTCTGCACCAGGTAAATCTCACGTATTCTAGTTTAAATCTAATTGGTCAGAAGATCTTCAACACAGGTTTCTATTTATATGTGGATTGACCTGTTGTGGAGATGTTTGTTTCTTCGGATGTTCTTCATGTTATCTGTGAAAATTGATGTTTATTTACTGCATATTTACTGTACATTCATGTGTGTGTGTGTGTGTGTGTGTGTGTGTGTGTGTGTGTGTGTGTGTGTGTGTGTGTGTGTGTGTGTGTGTGTG
>JAUESF010000050.1:2653727-2663948 GCA_032274765.1 Malacoctenus tetranemus
TGTGTGTGTGTGTGTGTGTGTGTGTGTGTGTGTGTGTGTGTGTGTGTGTGTGTGTGTGTGTGCGCGTGTGCGTGTGTTAGAAGACCTGTAGATGTGCCTCACGCTGCTCTGTCTTTGTTGCTCTGCTGCTTTCTTGCATGTGCTTATCACTTGTCACAGCTTCTGTCGCTGTACTGAGACTTTTGAAGACACTTCTGCTTGCTGATGGAAAGACATGAAAGATATGAATTTATCTCTGTTGTTGTGCAACATCAGTCTGTGTCTTGATAAGTAGTGACAGTGTTTTTTCCTGTAACTGGACCGTTTTTGTTCGACAAACAGCCGCATCAACTGATTTTGGTGAAATTTTGCTTTGTGGGACAAAGTTCCTGTACACATTCACATGAGTGGGTTATTCAATAGAAACAAAGTATTTGCAGCTGCGCGCACAGATTTTTTTTTATCTCCAGTGAGGTTATTGCCTCCTGCACAAGTCGAGTATGTGCACGTGTTTATCATTTAGCACCTATTCAACTTCATACACATCAAATTTGTGATTGGCAACAATAATTTCATCAACTGCTGATCATAATGTGTCTCATCTTGTGAGCAGAAACAAGTCAGTTTGCTTGGTGATACAGCAGTGTGTGTTTGTGTGATGCTTTTTATTACTGAAGGTAGTGCTTTGTAGTCTGAGTAGGATATAGTGGTGGTAGTAGAAGGATCAACAACGTGCATTTTTTTTTGTTGTTTTTTAATGTTGCAGAAACATGTGGTATGTTTGAGAAGTTATCTTTAACTTTGAGCATCGGTGGCACTTTGTTATTTTGTTGTGTTTGACACTTAGAAGGCTCACAGATGGAAAAAGTCATGGCGCACAATGTCTGTGATCTGCGTCCGACAGCTTTGGAAATGATTAGCGCTTGGCTACGAGGAGGATTTCAGTGTTACTGTGGCGCTTGGTTGACTTGGTGTTGACCTGGGAAGCTTTGGTGTGTTGGTCTGTTCTCTCAGATGACGAGGTAACAGTGGGGAAGTTCTATGCCACATTCCTGATACAGGACTACTTCAGAAAGTTCAAGAGGCGCAAAGAGCAAGGACTGGTGGGCAGGCGCTCCTGGGAGAGGCTCAACACCACTTTAGCTCTGCAGGTGCGTACAGCAAGGTCCGTGCGTGCGTGTGTTCATGCATGGTGTTTGAAAAATGTATTTTAGGGTTTTCGAGTGTCTCTGAATTGCTTGTATGTATGAATGTGTGTCTGGAATCGTGTACCTCTGTTTGCACTTTGATGGACTGACAAACTTCACTTAATCCCCCTAAACTGGGTGAGATGTAAAGGTCGATGGATGGGTGGATCCAAAGCTAAAGCTAAAGCAGTGGGTTATGTTGGGTTTTATAGCTGCTCTCGTTGCAGGCGGGCCTGCGCACGCTGCACGACATTGGACCAGAGATCCGGCGAGCCATATCATGTGACCTACAGGAGGAGGGTTTAGTGGATGCGAATGGGGAGGAAGAGGAGGAGATCTACCGGGTAAACAGTCGAGTTTTAATTTTTCAAACTCATGTTCTGGGACCTAAAATACCATGATGATTATTATAACTTGTCATTCTTGGTGTCTGCATCTTTTAAACGTGTCTAATTTGCGCAGCGTAACGGTGGCCTTTTCGGAAACCACGTCAACCACGTCAGTGGGGACCAGCAAGGCTCCTTCCACCCCACCACCGTCACCCAGCGGCCGCTGCAGATCCTGCCCTTCTCCTGCGCGGCCTCCGTCGAAGCGTCCCAGGTCAGCAGGAGAGCCAGCAGCAACGACGGGGAGGGCGAGACGGAGCTGAACTCCTCGCCCGTGCAGTACAACCACCACCATCACCACAGCCCCCACCCGTACAACCACCCGCACTGCAACTCCACTTGCCTCCAGTCGCCGATCCCCTCCAACGCCAACCTCAACAACGCCAACGTGCCCTCACTCCTCTCCATGACCATTGGGAGGCAGCAGAAGTGTGTGTTAGGACGGAGTCGTCCGTCCTCCATCAGAAACAGATCTTCAGCGAGCGCTCCCAGCAAAGGAGTGCACGAGAAACCCTGGAAGTCGCAGTCCTTAAGGTGAGAGTGTAGACCAACCCAGGCAATCAAATTGTTGTTGTGGTGTTTACAGTAGAGTTACAATTACCAGCAGCATCCCTCTTTTCCTCTGGACCATGGTGGTTAAAAACATGCCAACTTCCACCTGTGAGCTGTTCTCCCTCACCTCAGGACAACCTCACCGTTCTCACTGATGTCCAACGTTGGTTTTGTCCTCTTGTTGTTTGTCGTTGCATGCCCCGGCTCCTCCCCTTCCCCTCTCCTGCTCTCCCGTTCCAATAAAATCCCGTCCATGTGACCGAACCACCTCCTCGTCCTTTCCCCTGAAGGAGGACCCGCTACTATGAGGCCTATATTAGGTACGTGTGGGAGGAGTTTCCTCCAAAAAAATGTGCAGTCAGAGCTCCTTTAATCAGTCAAAAATAGGGAATGTTGGTTTCAGTTCTTCAGATGAACGCGGTGCAGTGTTGACTGGTTCTCTGTGCTGAGTCTCTCCTGCCTTGTTTGTTGGTGTCAGGTCAGAAAGTGGCGGAGGACTGTACCCCACCATTCGCAGGGAGGAGCGGGGGGACGGGGACAGCGACGACGACGACCGCGGCTCAGGAGAGTACTTCAGTGGGGAGGAGTTTCATGAAGACGACATCATGCTCACTAAAGACAGGTGCTAACACAGACGAGCAGCTGTCGGCTGAATGGACCCAAAACATGACAGTGACTTTAACAATATGAGTGTAATATAATAACTACCTGAGTTCAAGCTTCTATCAAAAACTTGTTTCTGTCTCAAAGGTTGTCCAACAGAGACTGCCCCGACGAAACAAAGGCCGACTTCGACCTGGAACTCTCCAGAAGTGACCAACAGTCTGACAGCTACTGCGACGATGACCAACAGCTCATCAGCCAAGACAGCAGGCGCTCCCCCAGAAGATGGTTCCTCCCCTCGCCACAAGGTTCAACTTTGCCCTGTTCACCCTGACGTAAACACTTCACATCAGTGTGCTCTATGCATGAGATTCAGTAACAAACACTGCATCAACGTGTGAGCTGGCCACCATGTAGTGCCGGGTCCAAAAAAACTGTGAATGACTTTGAGGAGATGACTTCCCGTCCTCTTGTGTCCTCTCAGCCTCCAACAGACCCACATTCAGTTTTGAGTGTCTCCGTAGAAGAAGTAGTCAGGACGAAGCTCCGCCTTCTCCTTCATGCACGGCCCTCCCACTTCACCTGGTGCAGCAACAGGTGAGAGACACACACACACACACACACACACACACACACACACACACACACACACACACACACACACACTCCAATGAAGCTCGTAAGGTTGCTGCTCACCGACCCTGTCCGGCCCCCCCACTATGTCTCAGGTGATGGCGGTGGCTGGTCTGGATGCCAGCAGGATCCACCGGCTGTCCCCTACGAGGTCGCTGCGCTCCTGGGCCACGCCCCCGGCCTCCCCCATCAGCCGGGACTGTTCGCCCAGCTACACGCCGCTCATACAGGTGCGACAGAATAACTGTGACAGAATAACTCCCTCCTCACTGAAAGTGGGATTGCAAAATCAAACTTGAATGAAACTTGAGTTCACTATAATGCGTCTTGGCTCTGTGCTCAGGTGGACTGGCGCAGTTCAGGCAGCGTGAGCAGCCTCCCTGGCGCGGTGAAGAGGAGCTCGTGGTACACGGACCAGCTGGACGGACCGCCCAGCCGCAGCCAGTCCCCGTCGCGGCTGCAGTTGCCCGCCGAGTGCTGCTCCCACTTCCTGCAGAAGAGAGGCAGCGCCAACAGTTTAGTGGAAGCTGTAAGTGACAAAGGGCGACGAAACCCCCCTCGCTCAACTCGGCCGCCCTCATGACGGTCGATCTGCCGGTCTCTCTTTGCTGCAGGTGCTGATCTCTGAGGGTCTGGGGAAATACGCCAGGGACCCCCGTTTCGTGACGGCCACCAAGCACGAGATCGCAGACGCCTGCGAGATGACCATCGACGAGATGGAGAGCGCCGCCAGCAACCTGCTGAACGGGAGCGTGGGCAACGGCAACACGGGGGAAACGGGCAACTCCGGCTCGGACTCGCACGTCGACGCGCATCTCCGGGACAACAGCATCCGCGACTACAGCGACGAGGAGCCGTACGTGGCGGTGAAATGCGAGGAGGACCTAACTGACGAGATGATCTGCATCACATCGCTATAGCGGCGGTGGATACTGGATTCTTTTAGGTTTTTTCAATTGAACACTCACGACTGCGTGGCAGCAACGGGATGCCCGAGTTCAGTGGCGTCTGGCAAGAGGGACGAAACGTCAAACAGGGATGGACAAAAGAACAAAGTGCCTTGTTTTTCCTCTCTCCTGATTCGAGAACAGAGAAGGTTTGGGGGGGGGCGGGGGGGTGAAGTCCAGCAAAATTCAGCCAATACTCATAAACAAAGGGGACGATGGGTCCGCCTGTCTGCTGGCCTGTCACGTTGCAGAGTTTCAAGATGCAAGTTTGAGCTTGTGGTGTTACTTCTAGAGTAACGGCTTAAGTTACAGATGTGAGGGTGCAGCAGTGAGTGATCGGTGCAGTGACGGTCAGACTGTCCAAGTACAAACCCCACACTGTTCCCTTTGTATGAAGAAGCAGTGAAATGGTGTCATTATCACTCCAGTGGTGTGTGTGTTGCGTTGAAGAGTGTTGCATTCACAGAGGAACTAAAAGCTAAGCATGAAATGACCCAAGCAAAAGGGGACCGACTCACCTTAGTTCCCCAAGCAGCCAAATTCCATCGACGTCCTCTACTTTGACTTCTGTGGTGAGATCACCCATGTAGAAATTAGCAACAGAAGTGTCTTTTTAAATCTTATAGCGTTCTAAGACCATGATGTGGGCTTTTTTAGACCCTCTGGCCTGCAGGAGGCTAGTTTGAAACCCCTGACCCAAACAAGATCCATGAAAAATCTTTGGGTCCTCTGTTCTACAAATGAGACGTTTTGGCAGAGAACAATTAAAAGCCTCTGAGTGAACCAGTAATCCATCCATCCTTTCTGCCAGGACAGTTCGTGTTTCAAAAGACATTTCAGCTTCAACTGAGGGTGAACAGATTTGGACGAGTGGCTCCTTGAATTACATTGAAAAACACAAACTGGCTGGTTTAGTTCAGTTAAAATTTTCTAATATTAATAGTTCAAAACAGTTTTCCATGTTGTTTCACTTGTCACAGTCTGTTTACTACAGACTTCGTCTTTATGTGCGCGACACTTGGTGAAAGACTTTTGTCCCACCGTCGACTGAGTCCAATCATTGAGTGCTCAGTCGACGTGTTGAGCACACCTATGAATGCAACACTCCTCTGTAGTAGTCAATGACACAACTCTTGCATACATTCTCGATTCTTCTCTAAGTTTTCATCTTGAAACTTTTTTTTTCTTTAGCTGGAGCAGCGAAGTGACATTTCCACAGCAGTCACTGCGCGTGTCAGAGGCAAACAGCCATGGGAAGTTCCAAACCCGGGGGCAGAACGTGTGCGCCATGAAACGATGCCAGGAATCCCCGTATTCAGTTGAATCTCCTGTACATAGAACTTGTGATTTTACCCTGTTTGTCATAACAAATGTCGGTTTTTCATGATGCGTTTTTCACCTCTGTGACTCAAATTACACACAAAGAAAAAAAAACTGCAACATAAATATGATTTGATTTTTTGGGGGGGGCGGATGACCAGGCTGCGCTCAAATGCCACCGCTGCCGCTCTGGGTTCCATTGTTCAGGATTTCAGGGTTCAACACTGCCCGTCTCCGTTTCTGACTTGAAAAGTAAAACAACATATCAATGAGGAGAAGAAAAGACTTGGTCCTCAGGCATATCCTCCTGCTCCACATGCTGACACACTGTATTTTTTACACCCACCACATTGCTAAAGTTACCGACATCGATTGACTTCCGACTGCTCTCAGAGCTCTTTTAAAGACGGCCGCTTAAAAACAACTGCTTCACCGTTATGTGACGATTCACTTCACGTGATTATAAACGAGTTAAAACAGGAAAAATATAGTGATTGTTGCTCAACATTTACTCTGGCTCAAGACTTCTCAGATGTTTCAGTGCTGCGTTAGTCGAGGGAAGCGGTCTCCAAACTATCAGGCCTGTTTTTCTAATGAAAGAATAAATCTGTCATTTCTCTACCTGACTGTAAAAAAATGTGACCACAACTGAAGTGAATCACAGGGAGGGCTGCAGGCATCATCCTGGTGTCCAAACCAAACCAAACACCTCTCAGGTTTAATGTCGGTGCGAGCAAAGCTGAGGCGGAGCCGTCAATCCAAGCACAGGAAGTCAGAGCCAAGTGAAACATAAGTGAAACCAGTGAGGAGAGGCTGCACATCTGCTCCAACACCGTCCTGTGTCTGTCCCCCTCTTGTCTCCAGGTCCACTATTAAAGCAAAACCACCAAACCAAACAAGGGAAATGTTCTTGTTCTGTTTTTTTTTTCCTCTGTCTGTTGTTATGGTGACATGTTTGACCTGTGCAACTGAAGGGCTCCTTCAAACCCACACCAGATTTTTCAAATACATCAAAAATTTCAGATGAATTCTAGCGTTTGTTGTATAAAGATTTATTATAACAACTTTGACAGTTTTATCAAGTGGATTCTTTGCTGTTGGGATGTTTTATTTTATTATCATTAATTAATGTTTCCTCATGTTTCTCTGCTGCACTGGATTATTGAAATAGTTTATTAACCAATACAACACAGTTGCAGCTTGTTTCATTGCAGTTGCCACTTTTAACAGTCCAGGTCTGTCAGGTCAGCTCTGGCAAAGGCTGCGTTTGCACAGAAAGTATGTGAAACATTTGCACCAAGGGCTTTCTCAGCTGCCCCACAATCCTGAGTTCTTATTGATTGACGGTGAACCAGATCACCCAAACCACCCCCACCCCACCCCACCCCTGATGTGCCAACACAGACAATCAAAGAGAACTTCAGACACCAACATCAGAAATGTTCTTTAGACGTTCCTGTAATGATTGAAGTCTGCTTCAAAGTGCAAAGACTTTCACAAACAGATTTCGGGGAATTTCAGAAACCTCAGAAGCCGCACTGAACACTCGCTGCAAGCAGGGGTTCGCACATCTGCTGCACACACACGTCCGTGCAGCCAGTCGTCGTAAACCTGTGTTGTGGAGGACGAGCTGCTGCAGCTCCTCCCGTAGATCAGATTTCTCTGCATGCTCCGCCTCCCTCTCAGCTGCTCTGTCTCTGGAAACTCGATACTCTGCGCGAGAATTCCAGCTATTTCATTTTAAATAAGTCACTCCGAATCATCAGTTTGTGCATTTTCATAAACATTGGGGCCTTTGATGACACCACAACTCACCGGTCAACACTCGCAACTCGTGTCAGCCCACAACACCCCAGCACAGGAAAAAAAGGTCTCACAGTGCAACAGTCCAAATACTTCCAATTCCAACATGTATCCGAAGGGACGAAAAGACAGAGCAGGCAGTTTTATTGTGCAACACAGCTTTATCTTCATTTGTACTGTTCCACTGCTTCACAGATGTCGATGACAACGATGTATAAAAATCTGTACAGTTTTTGTAAAAAGTGACACACTTTACAATTTCTGCTCTGTACCCATTTGTTGAAAGAAAACTGAGAAAACAGCTATTTATTTGTAGCAGAAGTACTCGTACCTTCTCAATTTTGTACTGATTAAAAGAAAAAAAATCAAAACTTCTGTTTGGTACATTTGGATTTTTGCCTGAGATGACAAAACGAACCTGCTGATTTTTTTTGCTGAATAAAGTGACGAGGACAAGCTCAGGACGGCTCGTTTACAATCGATACGAACACAACAGGCGTCGCTTCACTTCCCTCTGTGTAGGACGGCATTACAATGTAAACAATGATTGTCACAGTCAAGCAAACAAACAAAGAGTGAAGCTAATTAAGACACAGTCGGAATCCTTCCTCACACCTTATTACTAAAAACTGAAACAAACAAGTCATGCATTTTATATAGATATATAAAAAGTGAAACTTGGACGTTACAACAACCTTAAGGCAAGAGTGGCTTTCTATTAAAGAAATGTCATTTGATGCACTGCATTAACTTCAATTTGGCTTGTAAACAATACACAGAACAATCTGTTGGACGTAACACTGAAGATGATCTCAAAGCGTAAACATTATGTACATAAAGTAAGAGAGCAGATGTGGTTTTCAGAGACAACATGCAAGTATAACATCTTACTGAAAAATCTGACTGACTACTGACTACTACTCAAAGTAGTAAAATTAAATGGGCTTAGCTTCTAAACAAGAGAGCAACGACGCGCAGGATATAAGTTTTGATTAGACATGATGCATTCGATTGGTTTTTTAGAGCTACATTTACCTATTCCAGATGTGTTCCCAGTTAAAAATGTGCAACATCTGCACCGTAGTGTGGTGGCTTAAGGTCAGTGGGTGATGGCGGTGACAAAGTGTAATTCAGCAACTGGGCTCGAGCCTCAGGTGGGTTGCCTTTGTGTTTCTCGTTGCTCTTCATTAATGTTTTTTCACAGGTTTAGTGTTGCTGCTCACAGTAAACAAGGCCACTGTATGGTGGGGCTGTATGGGGGGGGTTCACACTCTGGCCTCCCAGTGAGAAACGCCTCTGTTCCTGCTGCTTTGGGGCCTTTCTGTGTAGAGTTTGCATGTTGTCCCTGTGTGTGGAGGGGCGGTTTCATGTAGCTACTGAGGGTCCCTCCCACAGGTCAATAACATTACCATGGATATATTGTAACTAGCCCGTGAGTATGAGTGCGTGTGTGAACTGTGAAAAAAACCAGACACACACAGAGAACATGCAAACTTTGCACCAAAAGGTCCCACCTGGAATTGTATCCAGGACCTCTGAGCTGGGAGGCAAGAACACGAAGCAGCAGGCCGCCATAAAGCCCTACTATGATAAATCTTCTGGTTAAAAAGTGACGGTACATAAAAAAACATTCCTGGTCTTAAGACGCTCTGTTTCTCTGTCGGTTCGATCAGACAGTAACTCGATAAGACCCCCAGATCCCCTGCTGCTCCTCGTCTTCACCTCTGCGTATCAAGCGTCGGAGGTTGATACACAGGAGCAGCTGGGTCCACCAGGGGGGGCCGTCCCCTGATGATGTCCGCAGCCTTCTCCGCCATCATGATGGTCGGGGCGTTCAGGTTGCCGCTGACAACGCTGGGCATGATGGAGGCGTCGACCACGCGCAGCCGCTCCAGGCCCAGGACGCGCGCGCTGGAGTCCACCACCGCCATGGGGTCGGAGGGCGAGCCCATCTTGCAGGTGCAGGACGGGTGGTAGGCGCTGTCGGCCTTTTGCCGGACGAAAGCGTCGATGTCGGCGTCGGACTGGACCTGGGGGCCAGGCTGGACTTCCGGGCCGCGGAACGGGTCGAAGGCCTTCTGGGCGAACAGCTCCCTGGAGAGCTTCACGCACTGCCGGAACTCCCACACGTCCACCTCTGAAGGTGGGAGGAGCGAGCGACGGTTAGGGAGGACACCAACACAAGTTCAGCTTCTGATTAACTCGTGAGCATAGTGGTAGAAAAAAAAAAAAAGCAGTGATGGCACTCATACCTGTGGAGAGATAGTTTGGCTGAAGGATGGGGTGGTCCAGGGGGCTGGCACTCTTGAGCTTCATCCAGCCAATACTGGTGCTTCTCATCGGACCCACGTGAACCTGCAGCAACAAACCCTCATTACTGACCCGTCACAATGGGATTAAATTCTGGATGAAATGCATCCAAACTTTGCAGTCATCTTTTTTTCCCCTCACATATTCCTTTTGGGTATTTGGACCGTTTAAAATATTCTTTTTTTTTTACAGACCAGATTTAATGTTTTCCTAAAGTTGTTGAAAGCTGAGATCCAAAGGATAGCAAAAGTATTTGGTTGCCTTGGGATTGAAAGGCCTGGGGGCCTTCCAGGTTCCCCAAGGTGCTTTACAAGTGACTTTATTCATTCACTCACATTTACATGTTGCTGTGTTTAACTTTGGGTGTTGAAATCTTTGTGACATGTTCCTGTTTGCGTTAAATCTTTAGATCCAACACATCATCAACGAATGTCAGTAGAAGAACCAGAGGTAAAGATAAGACCTTGTTTTATGTGGAAATCATGCAACAAAGAATCTGCA
>JAUESF010000050.1:2718395-2734104 GCA_032274765.1 Malacoctenus tetranemus
TGTGTGTGTGTGTGTGTGTGTGTGTGTGTGTGTGTGTGTGTGTGTGTGTGTGTGTGTGTGTGTGTGTGTTTCTGAACTGATTGCATGGTGTGATTAAAGCACCCACATACCCACAAGAATCAAATGTTATGACATTTCTGCCTATCAGTCAAACTGCTGCGTCCATCATTCCGTCTTTATTGGACAGTTTTGACTTATGCGTCCTTTCCGCCAGGAAAAGTACTTTGCCAGTGAAGACAAATAGTTCTGTTGAGTGTTTTGAACATGTGCACCTCTCCATTTCTCCATGTGTGTAAATGTTTGTTTCTCAGGAAACGTATGATTGTGAAACACAGTGGTCACATCCTTCCCAAAGGTGCGGTCCTGTAGATCCTGCTTCCCACTGTGTTCGTGCTTCATTATGCTTTATTAGAATATAGTTTTAA
Organism: Malacoctenus tetranemus; assembly: GCA_032274765.1. NCBI lineage: Eukaryota > Metazoa > Chordata > Actinopteri > Blenniiformes > Labrisomidae > Malacoctenus > Malacoctenus tetranemus. The sequence continues at coordinate 2,718,821 of JAUESF010000050.1, forward strand.
AAGTTACCTTCTTTAAAAGGATGTTTTTGAACTTATTTGAATCTTTTGTACTGTTTTCTAGAAATGCAGCTCTCTGTCCAGAAGGCTCTTTCCTGCTTCTGTCTCACGTGTTCCCTCTGATCCCCATCTAAAGCCACACACATCAGGAGACCTTCTGGAGAATAATTTGCCATGTTTTTATTATTTTTTTCCTGGTTGTGAAGGTGGCAGGTTTCCATCAACGCAGATCCAGCTCCGGCCTGAGGTCTGGGTGTAAGTGTTTGAATGAGTGACTGTGGTTAGTTAGTGGGCGCCCTGTCTCCTTTGTGTCAACAGGCTTTTTAACTTGCGGGGGCTAATCACTGAGGTAATTACTCCTAATTGGGCTCATTAATCATTAGCGCCGTCAGTTTGTTTCACTGCCTGTGTGTGTGCGTGTGTGTGTGTGTGTGTGTGTGTGTGTGTGTGTGTGTGTGTGTGTGTGTGTGTGTGCACTCAGTAAATAATGCAAGAACGAGAAGTGAGTCGGACCGTTCGCCCCTTTTTCTTTCTCAGACACAATTATCTGTCTTGCGATGTTTGTGTTCGAGCAGGATTTCTTGCTCCAATAGATTTTCCCTCTTTTTGTGTTTCATTACTGCGAAGATAAGAGTCACTGATGTGATTAGATCCTGAAAGAAAAAGTTGCCACAAAGCTGCAATCCTCTGTGAGGGCTCATTGACGGTCCGTGGGCAAACAAAAAGTCCTCCCGAGAACAAATGAGTCACTGAGTTCTTGTGACTGTGACTGTCCTTTGGCTGAATGCAGACCCTCACTTCCTTTTTGGTTTCGTCAGACGGCGCGTGAATGTGAATTTATTCCTCCAACATATGAGGATAATCTGCCCCCTTTGTTCTGGGTTGCTTTATGGGACGCAGCTCGCTGACTTCGTTAGCTTTTATTGCATTACCGTCAGTGGCGTGGTGGCAGTCAAGTCTTCCAACGGTTCATTGAAAGTGCTTCTCCACAATGTGTTTATTGTGCGGGGAGGCCGTGCAGTTCCAGGCCTTTCTCGCTTCACCTAAACACCCAGTTTGGGCGAGCAACGTCCTCTCCTGCAGCGGATACAGTTGGAACTCACTCGGCAGCTTCAATCCAAACATGGCAAAAACTCTGAATAATACAGCTTATTGGATCAGCCGGTGACTTTTATAAAAACACTGAAAGGCTGAAATCAGAGCCTGTGATTCATACTTCATAAATTTATATTCACAAATAATCTGGATGTATTATGCTTGTATTGAAAGCTTCTTTGTTTAAAGGTGCAGGACTCGCTCTGTAAAGCCGGGAGCTTCACCCACCTTCTTCAGACGAGGGTTGGCTGGAGTCAGTCCAGTCCAACACACACAGGCAGTTGCTTTTTCAACAAGGCTTCTCATCCCTTCATCAGTGTGTTCCTTTTTGCAATATTTACATTGTCATTCTGAAGATTTTGTTAAATCCAAGCAAGTGTTTCACTGCGACTCAGTTATAACCGAGTGGTTTCATTCCCTTAATGTGATGTAAGCAGTGAGCTCACTGGAGCAACAGGCTCCGACTTGTTCTGTTTAACGTGGTATTGAGTTGCACGACAATTACTTTTAAAAAGCTTTTCTGTGTCCCCCCGTTTACTGGTGCAACAAATTAAATGTAAACACGCTTGTCCATGTGAAAAGCTGTGTGCACGTGCGTGTGTGCATGTGTCTGTTGGAGTCTCAATGGTCTCCCGTTTCATATGGAGGCCACTGTGTGCCAGTCTGCATTCAGGATATTGTGATATGCTGGGTTATGAACAGAAATATTTTGGCTTAACCAACCAGATCATTCAGGCACCTGCAGGCCAGACATGCATGCACAGATGTCTACCTGGATAAGGGCACAAAAGACACGCAGTACATTCACGTAGCCGGAATCTGAGCTGCTCAGCCATCAATGAAGTAACGTGCTGTCGTGGAAGAACAACTTACAGAACCGAGTCACGACTAAAGTGCTCAAATGAGACGATTATTTTTGCACAAGGTGCTCTGAGCTCAGCAGTATTTCAGTTTAAAGTCACTCTGCTTTGCTCTCTGTTTGACACTTCACGATAAAATACAAAAAATTCCTGTTTTTAGAGTTTTTCAGGAGGTTTTTTTTCATGTATCCTCATTCAAAAGTTATTAAACTCCTTCCTCTGCACAATGAGCACCCAAACAATGAACACACCTGGCTCTCCCTGAAACATCGGAAATGAACACTAAATTGGGACTCGCGGGGCCACGAGGGACCACTATTTCAACACACTTACAGAATACTGATGGCCATTGAAAGCACACAGAAACTAATGGGGTGCCAGTTTGAGTAATATGGTCCCAGATTAATTTCCTGTGGGTTTACGAGTGGCGACTGCATAATGTGCATTTGCACGTGTGTGAGTGGACCTCTTTTTTTTTTCTTTCACTATGCTGAACAAAAGTATTAAATGCAACACTTTTGTTTTTGCTCTAATTCTTCATTAGCTAAATCTGAGTCTGAAGTCTGTGTCAGTGAGCTCCTTCTCCTTTGCTAAGTTACCTACATTTGTAACTCAAACTCAAACAATGGTTCTCTGGGCAAAGGTTTGGGCCCTTAAACTCATCAGTTCTTGCATCCCCCCCCCTCCCAGTCATATTTCCTGCAGCCACGAGAAGGTAGCTGGAGTCCAAACCTTGAAACCAGAGGTGCATTATGGTGCTGGAGTGGGGGGGGGGGGCGCAGTCCTGCAGGCTCTCAGTGTGTCTCTGCAGCAGCGCACCTGATTGCAATTAGCAGTTGGTCATCAGGCCCTCTGGAGAGCTTCATGAGATTCAGGTGCGTTGGAGCAGGAACACACTGGAAGCATGCTGGACCAGAGGAGCACACCAGATTACACAGTTCAGCGTCATGAGAGCTCAGCTAATTCAGTGTGATTGTGTCTTTATGCTCACTGCAAACTTTTCAAGTGCAACGATAAATTACACGCAGTCCACAACGTAAGTAACAAAGAGCATATAGCCTCAGAAACACCAGATAGATTAAATGATGATCCATCTCGAACTTCTCGAGTGCGGCGCAAAAGTCGCTCAGCCTGCAGTGAGGGGGGCGGGGGATGTGTGAGTATTCCCTTTGGCCTATATTTGTTGCAATAATATCAATACAATTTGGACAAATACTTTCCCTTATTAACACGAGGGGTGACCTTGCATCTTGGCACAAAGCTCTCCGAAGTTTGGCGCAATGGAAGACAGTTTCTGCCTCAAGTCCTCCTCAACAGCATCCAGTCTGTGCTGATGTTTAGTTCCAACTGCTGCCAGAGCAGAGAAACCCGTCTCGCAGAGATAAGTTGTGGCGAAGGGCATCAAAACATCAAAACCACGTCAATTTCCGCCAGAAGACAGCCGCTGTCTTTCTTCTACGTTTCTATCATAAACTCCTTTTTGATTTGAAATGAAATGGGATTACAAAGGAAATGATTATTGTTCATTGTTTAATGTTGTGAAAGAAAACACTTAAAATATAACATTATAATTGTGTAGGCGTAATATTAGTTGCATCAAACTGCCAACATTTTCCATCTCGCGCACCCCTGGGGTGCTCGCACCACAATTTGAGAATCCCGGAGGTCAGACACTGCCACCATGTGGCCAGAGTGAAAGACGGCCCAATTGAACTATAATTGGAGACTGAAGTGCTGAAACTTGGAGACAAGTTTGTGGAAATAGATACAAATGGTGCTTGAAGATTTTTTTTTCTTTTTGTATATTGTGGTTGATAATTATCTACTGGACTCCTGCATATATGGTAGCCTGCTCCAATCCATCCATCCATGAAATGAACCACATTCTGCACCCACCTAACTCAGGACAGGTGTCTGGGAGGAGCAATGTGACTTTGGACACACAGTCAGTTCATCCAGCAGAGGACCAGTGTGAGACATGTTTCCTGCACGTGTCATGCCAGTGGTCACTCCAACAAAAACAACGGACAAAGGAGACGTTGAACCGAGAAGGAAAACATGTCTGGAATTAACTGCATATTTTTTATTGTGTTAATCAAAAACAATCTGACATGACATTTCACAAAGACCTGGGAGTATTACAGTGTACCACGTTAACTTTGGGCTTTCACCATCCGACTCTCAGCCACAAACCGCTCAACACACCGCTGTTGCTTTGCCATTATATACAGAGCTCTGCTTTCCCCCCCAAAACACACACACACACACACACACACACACACACACACACACACACACACACACACACACACACACGGAATCAAAGCACTTCTCTCGCGCTCGACACCAAAACACACGCAAACACGAGCCTCTCCTTTATGAGCTGCTGAACAGGGGGTGCGTCACATGGCGTGGGATACAACAGGAGTGTGAATTGAAGGGCTGTCTGAACAACAAAGACTCTGATTGGACACTGTCTCGAGGAAGAGTTTCTCCATGTACAAAAACACGTTGAGGATGAGTCCTTTTTTTTCAGCAGAACATGAACAGTACAGATGTAAATCTACATTTATAAGAAAAATAAAAATCCACCACAACATATCAGCTTATCTTTGCACATAAATACATAGGAATAACAATAATAATATTCAACATTGTGCTTTCTTTCTTTCTTTCTTACGCTCTTTCTCTCTCTTTCTCTCTCTCTGTCTCTCGCCACCTCACCATTGTCAAACGCGTTAGCCACAAACATTGGTCATGCAGTTTCAAGCACAAAATGACAGCTGGCTTTAAAAGGGACACTCGTCCAAGCTTGACATCACCCTCAATGTAAATGACTCATTTGGAAAGCAAAACAATCACACGACAAAGTTACAGTGATTGAGCAGTCAATCTCAGGGATTGGCACGTGTGTACCTTTATTTTTTGTTGTTTTTAATTCAAATGTAACTCATTTCTCTCAGGATGTGGTGTCAGAATGCGGAGCGTCCCTTTTGTGAGCATCAGTCAGTTCAGTTCAAAGAGTTAATTACATCTCTATAAAGAAGGTGTATAAATAACGACAACGACTCCATACATCTAGAGTTTCACCCGCGGGTGGACTTTATGCTGCTCTCTTATCCAATTTCTTCCAAACCATCACACTTTTGTGGCAGCGACACAAATCTGGCTTTTATACTCGTCATTTAAAAAAAGAAAAAGAAAAGTGTTGAGATCTAATTAATGCAAAACGTAAATGCATGTTTTATCTTACAAGGCTGGCCAGGTACTTTCTTTCACGAGGGTAAACTATGAAAACATCGTACCACAGGTCGGGGCTCCTAATCTGAGCCTGTACACACAATGGACACTAGAGGGCAGTATACACACACCATGTTAGCACAGACAACCAACAAAGTTGCTTTTTTTTTAGTTTTTTGTTGTTTTTTTTCTTGACAATACACAAGAGATTAGACTAAGACATGGAGAAGGAAGACCTTATAGTACTAACTGTCCATTACGTAGAGATGACATCATTAAGCAGCAAAATTCAATGATATTAATGATTGTAACACCATATTAAGAAGTGATTACAACAGTGTACAAAGTCAGATGGGATTTTATGGTTATTCCTCTATTGCAAACAGTGAAAACTCATGACGGGGAGCACAGGAGAACAGCCTTCTGTGCATTTCACTGTGCTCAATGAGAAAATGGTGACACGCTCGGTTTGATGTCATCCATGTCTGTTATCACTAACAGCGTATGCAGTAAGAGTGTCAAAAAAGGGAGTACCGCATTAAAAAAAAGACCCAAAGTCTCACTCATAAATATCATGCTCATAAGTATACTGTCGCCCAGAAGCACGGGTCGTCATCAGTGGAGTCCTTCCCTCTTTCTCTTCATCCTGTATCGATGCATCCTGCCCCAAACCACCATGTCACTTCTGCCTGACACCTAAAACATCAGGCAGGCAGGAAGTTTGAGGCCACTTTAGCATGAGGCTTCAGATTATGCCAAAGCGATTTTATTTAAATGCACTTCCTGCGTTTCTCTCAATGGTTTTTCATGTGAAGTATACTGCATGTTCTTTAAGATCTACTTTGTTTGGACCGTGTTTGCTTGAACACCTCTTATTTGCGACTCTCCGCTCACAGCGCGAAAGCAGGTATGTTCTTCCATCGGTCGTTCTCTAGTGGTTTGAACCAGTGAAGTGATCAGCTCATATCTGGTTGGATATGACTGCTCTTTAACTGCATTGTGCTGCATGATGCATTTCTGCTCTGACATGTGTCAATGTGCCCCAAGAAAGTCCCGCGAAAGCACTTTCAGCTTTGATATGTCCACGTTTGGTACATGCTGATCCGTTGGCGTTGTTTGCATCTGGGAGGTAACTGCATAATGTAGCAAAAAAGGTGTACAACAGAAACTGCAAATGGTGAAGTCAAAGCAAACGCTTGCAGGAGGAGCGCCGCGGGAGGTTGATGGGATTATCAAAAATTCTTTAATCTGTCTTCAAACTCGTGCAGTTGATCGTCCTTTTTCCAGTTACAGACCCTCACTTTTTTTTCTTCTTTTTTTTGCAAGTTCCAGTTGTCAGGATTCTCCCCTTTTTTTTTACCCACAATGCACAGCACTTGAGTTCGCTCTTTCGCTGCTTCGAAATCTTCACGTAAGAAAATCCATGAGGAGGAATAAGGTGTTTTCTGTCGTAGTGGCGTAGTCCAAAGGGAACGTCTGCATATTGCGATCCATTAACATTGTGTCGTATGCAAAGTTAGTGACGTGAACATCCGGCGTTACGCACCCCCCCTCTTCCTTTTACAGTCAGTGGCAAAGGGAATGACAGGTGGATGTGAGTGTATTGCCCACAGGTAAAGGTGGGAATACTCCCACATACCTGCTCGTACAATCGACTATTCTAGTGGAACAGTGTAAAGGGATCGTGCAGAATCACTTTGGGCAGTAAGGCAGCACATGCAGGGGCTGGCCAGTGGGGTGAGGACTCAGGGGTCAGGGTACCATATAGCGGGAGCATCCATAGATAAATATACAAGGAGGTGCAGCGTGTGTGTGTGTATGTGTGTTTATGTATGTGGGTGTATCTGTGTGTGTGAGCACCTCCAGGAGTTCGAGTTCTCTCAGTCCTTTCCCATCATTCTCTTCACCTTTCGCCCAGTATCAGTCCCGTTCCTCTCACGCCGCCTCTCGCGTCACGCCGCCTACTCCCCCGCGCTGCGTGGCGCCCGAGGGTTTGGCTTCCCGTCGTGGGTTCGGCGGTTTCTCCCCTTCCTGATCTCCTGCAGGTGCTTCCACTTCTTGTTCGCCGGGCGCATGGCGGGACCCACGGGCGGGGCGTCCTTCCCTTGGGCGGCGAAGCTCTTGTCCGCCTGCTCGCTGCCGGCGTTCTTGCGGGCCCAGACCTGCTCGCAGATCTGGTCCACGGTGCTTAGGTTCGGGTGGTCCACCAGCTGCATGAAGTCCCGGTACCAGAGCTTCTGATTGGTCATCGACGGCCCGCCTCCGCTGCGAGGCTCTAACCGAACGGGGGCGTCGGAGGGTACGTTGGAAACGGGGGAGGACGTTGACGGGACGATTTCTAACGTTATGCCCAATAACGTTTGGGTGAAGCCGTGCTCCATGGCGTGGCATTGGTAGACGCCGATATCTCTCTTCAGGACCCGGCGAATCAGAAGCCCTCGGTCCGTCTGGAGGATTCGGTCGTCCAGTCGGACCTGGAAAACAGACAAAGACGGTGAGCTGCAATGTAGATCAGTGGTGTTGTAAAGCAACTTAAAGGAAAAGGTTGAGAGCCACTGTGCTCAACACTCCAATTATCTTCCTTAATGTAGACGTGTATCCGTGACATCGCTCCCACCTCTTCTCGTGGGTTCTGCGGATGTTTCTGGAAGGTCCAGGTGACTCTGGCCTGAAGGGATTTGGGGATGCACTCCAGGAAAGTGCTGCTTCCCTCCACTCCATACAGCTTCTTCTCTGCAACGCGGTACTTGTGGTGATCTGTAGGGGGCAGCGCAGACAACGGCATTTGGAGGTGGTCATTGGTTTCAAAGCATGCACGCAACTACAGAGGACCAGACTAGGAGAGAAACATGAACAGGTGAAAGTGCAAAAGATAAGGTTAGGATGGAAAGAATACACCAGGGGACCAGGCTGAAAAACGCCACCCAAATCTTTATTTACTAAACAGTGAGTGATTCTTTTTCTGTCCGTCTTGGTCAGCACTAAATGATGGCGGCTCTTCTGTGACCGCAGAGGGAAGATTCACAACAAGCTCCCTTTGTGATCTCGCCCAGTTTGAACATCTGCCAAGAAACTAGAGGGGTTGGTTTGATTTGATTGTTTGATGCTACTTTTGTTCCGACAGTGGTCCTCCCTGCCGTCTGCTAATATGATGATATCAGCCCCACACTCTTGTCCCCTAAAGCTTAATTGTTGCTATAGATGTATTAGGAGGACTTTTAATTTGAAAACGAAAAACGGTCCAAAGCGGGGAGAAATAAGTATTCACACCACCGTAGCTGCAGAGATTACTGTCGGAAACAATGGTGCTTAAAACGCCAAGCAGACCCCTGATCAGCACCCTGGGTCCATTCCAATCGCATCACAGACAATTACTCTGACCTTCTTTAGTTTTACACAAGGCGGCTTGCGTGCCGCATGATGTAATCGCATTATGAAGGAGCTGCTTCAGTGTGAGTGATTAGCCTCATTTAGTTATGTGGCAGAAACACAGATAGGAAGAGAATACTGGTATTGTGGGCTGGAGGACAGAGGTCACTGGAGGTGAAAGAGAGAGAGGGGGTGGGAGTTGGGTGGGGGGGCAGTGAGATGTCGGATGCCAAGAGTGTCTGTGAGTTCGGGCAGGATCAGACAGAGACTTTGTTCTTATTGGCCGCACTAACGTGTACAGTGTTCAGCGCACGAAACTAATTCAAGCTGTCAGAGCTTGATGTCCTGCTGAACAATCGTCATTCAGAAGAGAGCAATCAGTTATCTCTGCAGTGCTGCTGAGGTCCTCTTTACTTTACCTCCAGAACACAGCGTGTTGGGGTCGCCGTTCCTCACATCCTGGCGCCGAAATCGTCTGCCAAGACAAGAGTTTCACCATTTAAAATCTTTTTTGTTTTTCTTCCCCCCAAGAAAAGACTCTGTCAACAAAGTTTTGTCACAGTGCCACGAACCTCTTCGTGTTTGGCAGATAGCGGGTGCAGGACGTCCCGTCCCAGGCGCAGTACGGGTCCCTGGCCAGGCAGCACTCGGCGCACGCCTTCCCGTACACGCTGCAGCGGTGAAGGGGCACCTGGGCGAGTCCGGTGTCAGAGCCCACGTACAGCTGTTGCTGTGGAGACACGGGAGCGCAGAGGAAACACTGAGCACACGAGTGGTAGTGGAGACTCTCAGGTCCTGGAGGGCCGGCATCCACTCTGTCTCCTTTCTGCCCCCGACATCCCATTATCCTTCTGTTTACACTGTTGATCCAGATTCATAAAGTTGTTCACACTGAACCAGAATTCGGGGGAGTCACACATACATACCCGCTTAGAAGAAATCTGCATGTTGTTGATGGATGAGGCGTCCTGAGGAGCAGAGGAGGGAGCACCAAAGTCATGTTTATCCTTCATACTGACGTGGACAAAGTTATTAGCACCACTCCCCTTCAAAGCTCTTCATACATTCTTATGTGCATCAAAATGGTTTGAGCAGCTTTAAATCGATGCCATGTCATTATTTTGGTGGTCTTACTTTGAAGACCTCCAGCTCCTCCAGTAGGAGCTCCTCCATGTTGTTCCAGCTTTCCTTGGGGACATTGATCACCTTGAGAACCGTGCCGATGTCTGAAAACACAAACAGGCAAACTTTAAATCATTTTCTCTCAACATACACAGATAAATTTAGCATATGTAGTGGTGAGCATCACATAAGGGCTCCCCCCTGTGGGTGGAAACCAACGTACTAAAAGGAAAGTCACTCACACACAGGAAGAAGCATCGCAACACGTTTCTGAAGCAGCTGGAGATGAGGTGCGTGCTGTTACCTGTGCCAATAAACATGACGTCATACTGCCCGTCGGCAGCGTTCACTCGGTCCACGGCGATCTGCGTGAAGCTGTAGTCCACGTTGGTCCGGACAAAGATGGGCCGTCGGGTCATCGGGTAGACGGGGTTGTACATCAGAGGGTGGTGGCGGGCGAACTGGATCACGTCGTCCGGGAAACCTTTTGTGGACTCGAAGCTGCCGAATGTCTTGCTGGGACACTAACAGGAGAGAGTGAAGCCCACTTTAATCTGTATTCCTGCTGTTGACATGTGAACACAGGCTGACGTGGGTGAAAAGTGGCATCGTGGCATCACACTCCAATTAGTTACTTGCTGGACCCAGACGTGTTTGAACTGGTCGAACTCCAGCTTCAACATGTGAGGATGTTTAAGGTCAATAGTAAGTAAAATGTGGACTTTTGAGATCTACAGATCATAGCATCCTGTTTCAGTCTTTATATTTAACAGTGACTGAAGGTTTGTAGGTGCTTTTGCTGATCTTTAGCACTTTAGTGTAAAGTCTTTCCTAACTCCATTTGTTCTCGTGAAGCGATGCTCACGTGAGAAAGGATTACTGTGAGCTAAACACAATCACTGCTCGGCAGTGCTACATCAGGGACTGTCCTGCAGGGTGGCAGTTACCAACTCGAGCTCTGCATAACCAACGCTGACATTTTAATTATGTGCTTGGCAAAGTGTGACGTCCTTATAAGCACCTATCGATTGGACTGCGTTGTGTTGAGGTGTTGAAAAGAAGAAAGTCTAACTGGACGCAACGTCCAGAGTTACACTTCAGAGGATCCTGCATGAGATCAATGTGATACATCTGACATGTCCATGTCCACAGTTCCTGACATAAATTAAATATTAAAGACACGTGAGCCGCAAGTAGGTAAAAGTGACATTTTTGGGTCCAGTTTAAAATTTTACTCGCACACTGAATTCTGGTGCTCATCCCACAAATGCCATGACTCTTCACGATTGATGGGTGTTCACATGTATCGACATACCATTCCTGGACGGGGATAGGGCACTTTTCCCTGGAAGGGGACCCACTGGTAGTTGGGCCCCTCTTTGTGAGCAAAGGGCCCCAGGAAGGCCCTCCGGATGTCATTCATGGAGTAGAGACACACAGCTGAGCCTTTAAATACACTGCTGCTGGGGGACAGGGGGAGCTGGATTAGAAGCAACCAACTAACACTAGCACTCACACTCACACACACACACACACACACACACACACACACACACACATTTTCCTTTCATCTCACTCTTTCGCGCACACACACAATCTGAATAGACTCTGACCTGGAAGTAGAGAACACTGTGTAGACCAGAGGATTTTTTCTGTCCCTCGTCTGCAGCAGGAACACATCGCCTGAGGACGGACGGACAAACACACACACACACACACACACACACACACACACACACACACACACACACACACACACACACACACACACACAAACTCAGGTCAGGTGGCGGTAGTCCAGAGGTCAGAGGTGGGGAAACATATAAACAAGCCCTGTGGCCACCTCTAACTACTTTAAAAGCACACTTCAGTGATAACTGTGGGGCGTAGCATCTAATAAATGTTCCACCAGCGGAACATGGTGACTCTGTGCTTCCATTTGTGGCTGATTAGTCTTGTTTTGTTCCAGCGGTCAAGTACAGTTGGTGCCTGTGAGAAAATAAATGAATTAAGTCTCGATCTGTGTTCGAAAAAATACTGACTTCTTTCTTTTTGCCTGGTGAAAAAAAATGGTGCTCGAGCGTGACTCTCAGTAGAAACTGGAGATTAATTATCTGCTTCAAGTGGTACTAGAAACCTTATGGATCAGATAAGATCCTGATTGGTCAGATTAGGGCGACGCGACAGGCAGTGAGCAGGTTGAGTTCACCTTTCAGCCTGTCACGAGAGGAACCTTCCTATAGCCACACAGCCGGCTCTGATTCACCCTGAGACTCGTGCTGCAGCAGCACAAACCACATGATGGGACGATTGGGAGACGTTACATCATAGGTGCTGCTTTCATAATTCATTATACCTTTTAGGCAAATCCAATCAAGAAACAATCAAGCCTTTATTTCAGACATAAGGAAACAAAACTGTTTTCGGATGAACGTCACTGTTCACTGATTCCTGTTAGTGCTTCAATGATGTTTACAATTATTCCATGAACTGGTGGAAAATGATGACTGGAGCAAAATATTTCTACAGTTCTACAGTTTCATTTAGCAGACGCTTTTGTCCAAAGCCACATACAACACAAGCAAGAATTTAGACAGCATTTGTTTCCAGCTAAGTAGTTCTGATGAGAGGAACTCTATCTCAGAGGTTCTCCACATGCAGGGCTATTCAATCGAACCGTGTGTTGACGAATCAAACACTGACCGCAGTGAGGCCAGATTGGGCTTTTTGTGCGTTCATTGATTATAGTGTAAAACCTCAGAGCCAGACGCCAGTGAATCTTGTGCACGACTCACCCACAACTTTGACTGACCTTGTTGTTGGTACTTTTAATGAATTTATTTGGATTTTAGTGATACAGTTGAATTAGGGGAAACCTCAAATGGGGATCAACTCGCTTTTCACCTCGCAAAAAGTCACAGCGCTAATGCAGACGGCAGAGCAGTTTGAACTAATATTATCTTTACCTTGAGCTCGGGAGCTCAACTGTCAAATATGACTTATTTTAGGGTCAAAAAACTCGTGATGATAGAAACATAAGAACAAATAATGGATGTGTGATACCTCAGCTTTGTAAAAAGATAGTGTGGCAGGAAAATTGTTGAGTATCAGTTATAGTCGTCGGTGAGGTGTGTGAATGATTGGATGCACGGTGGACCTACGGAGTTCATCGAAGTATGTGTCGCTGCCGTCGGCTCCTGGGACCGAGCAGATCAGACGCGTCTTGAGGAAGGTCGTCCACTTGTTCACCAGACTCCGCTGACCACCCATGTCATTCTGGACCAAGACAGAACCATCAAAAGTCATTCATTAGAGACATGATTCAATCAGTTGGAATTTTGAGGAAACTGTATGAACAGGATCACCAAGTTGTTGGCCACATTAAAAGTGTTTTTCACCAGAATCATTTCAACCTTCAAACATGACCACATCTTCTCCAATGCTCAGTTGTTTGGACAATGAGGAGAAAACTTACCCTGCACAGCTGTCCAATCCGAGAATAGGTAGACTTTCCCAGCCCCTGGGCCTCCACCGCTGTCTCCCGGAAGAAGAAGAAGACCTTGTCGTCGTCGGGGTTCTCGCTCTCAGGGACCCAAAAGGAACCAACAAACTTTGGTTCTGGTGGACAAACACGCCTACATTAGTCATAACTTGACATTGGAAAGATGTCTAAGACATGAAAATGTATAACAAGCTGTGCACACACACCATTGAGCCAGCGTGAGTCGTGCTGCTCGGTGCGGATGGATGGCCGCTTCCCCAAACTCCTGAAGATGGTGAAGTCTCGTCCCATCAAGTCTGTGGCCACGCCCGCATAAAGCTCGTCACCTGTTCAACAATGAGCCAACAACAGACTGCTTGATGGATGAATTTCGACCCCACTCAATGCTCTCTGTGTGGATCTGTAACGGTTATCAGGGCGAAGCAGCTCGAATGTTCACGTGTGAAAGTTCAACTTGCCGACAAGCACAGAGGCAGCGTTGTGACGGGGGTCGTACGGACTCTTCCCTTTCCCGTCCTCCACCTTGGAAGGATCAATCCTGAACACATGGTCCTAATAGAGGGAGAGGACATGCAAGCCAGAGTCAGGTTTCACTGTGCCTTTATTCTTGCTTCACTACTTTTGGAGTTCAATCTGTGGTTACTGGCAGCAGAAAGGACTTAACAGCACATCAGGAACTTGGACACTAAATAACACAGTGTTTCTGGAACTGAAGAGTCTGAAGGACAAGAAATAAAAGGCTGGTAAGGCCATTGTAAGCAATAAATAGCAGCTGAGGGTCACTTCCAGGAAATAAAATATAAAGCTGGGTGCATGGAATTCCTTTTAACCTTTCATTTGTAATACTAGTCAGAAAATCTAGTCGTATTGTGAAGAAAAAAACAAGGTAAGGTTCATTTAAAACTGCAAGAACTGTGCATGGATGTGACTGGGAGTTCAGAGGGAGATTCATGAGTTGCATCTTCATGTGAGAGAGAAGGCAGCTGTGTGTCAACCCAGCTTGTGATCTTTTTGTTCTGCTAACGCTCCGAGCATGAGTTACTGCTGGAGATCACATGTCAGGTCTCTGGTGTCAGACACCAATACACTGCTGCTTGTGACTGTTTCTGTTTTACTGTTTAACTACAGTCAAAGTAGGTGTCTGTATCGCTGATAGAGCTGAGAAAGTGGAAGTTAGGCCTGTGTCGTGCACGGTTCCCACCTCCATCCGGTGTCCCACCTCCACGAAAGCGCAGGTGGGGTGAAAGGCGCCGGTTCCACAGGCGTACAGGTGGGTGCGGTTGTAATGGTGAACAATCTTCACATAGTTCACACAGTCCGACTGAAAAACACACAGCAAGACGATGTAAATGCAACTACAGATCTTCTACGGAAAGTTTGGTTTTAGTCGCCTCACATGATAAAAGCCCTGATTTACAAAGGCAGCTCCCTCAGCATGGTCGTTCTGAGCTCTGTATGAACCTTCCATGGAAACACCACATGCATAATTCCTTTGTACATGGACAACAATGCTTTGGTAAACTTGGCCTCTCTGTCTGTCCTTCGGTTTAGTGATTCATTCCTCACATGGCTGTGCTGTCCGCTGTCAGCCCCCCCCTGCTGCCCCTCACAGTGTTGTGACAGTCTTTGCTTCCAGGCAGAACACACATGCCAGCAGTTTGTACTTGACTGGTGACCATAACAACTGTCACACAGCTTTCTCCTAACTTCAGGATTGTGTCAGTTCTTTGTTGGGTTTTCTTTGCATTGGCAGCTATGATGACTTTTTTTCCCCTCTTCATCTCATTGAGACAGCAGGTTAATGACCCCTGGACACATCTGTCCGTCTCAGGGTCAGGTTACAAAAACAGGAGGCTGACAACAGTCTCAGTGTAATCTATTTGCTGAATCATCACTTCATGCTAAAACCTCAACCTGAACCTTAAAAAAAAATCCCTCTGTAAAAACCTCTCTGTCCATTCTCCCCCCTGACAGACCAAAGTGGCATCTGTGCATTGATCTTGTTACAAATAAGGCCCCCCACCATACACACACACACACACACACACACACACACACACACACACACACACACACACACACACACACACACACACACA
>JAUESF010000050.1:2881131-2891486 GCA_032274765.1 Malacoctenus tetranemus
AGTCAACTTGAGAGATGAACATCAGCACCGCAAATCCAAACAAGGTGTCGACCCACGTTCGAAACAAACAACACAAAAACTTTACAGGGAAGACGCAATCGTGTGGTGTCACAAAAAAATAAACTTTTTGTTCTGTCATGATTCACATTTGTTTTCGTATTTTTTAGAAACAACAAAAAAAAAACGGATCCCCCTTCATATCGCTTTGGTCCCTGTTGGACGATGTCATGCAGAAAGAATGTCACCTTGTGCTTCATCACTTTCCCCATCTGCACTTTTACAGACTTTCACTGGGAAGTGACTGCAGGTGTTCAGGTGTGAATGACTGTGAATTTAACAGTGCAAGATTGTGTACGTGTTTCTCTGGAAGGAAGGCTTTCCTCCAACATGAAAGGTGGGTTTTGAAAGTTTCTGATTATTTTTTTTTTTTGGCATATTCTCTTTGATAAACGTTTGTTTGACTGAGAAAGTCTGAAGCAATGCTGCCACCTGATACATAACAGTCCTGTCTGACTCAGAAAACCACATCTGGCTTTTATTTTATTACAATCTGTGTTATTACTGTGTGATACACTGGATTTCCTTTCCTTTTGCTGGGGGCCCCTCTGGGAGCAAACACATCATTTCAAGCCACGACAAAACCATTTTAAGCCATTAGAGCGCCTTAAAAAGTCTTGTACCAAAAGTGAAGCGTCGGGTTTCTCTGAATGCGTAAAAAAAAAAAGAAAAAGAAAAAAAAAGCAGGCGTTTGAAGGAGCTGGGAGGTATTTCTGTGCTGTAGCTCAGCCTGCACTGAAGGATTGTTTTCTGGTTTCTGACCTCAGTCAGTCTACACCCCTGAAATTCATACACGAGACAAACACGACAGGCACGATTATCCAACCAGAAACAGATGTGGCGACAGACAGCAACAGCCAGGGAAACCAAAGTCACCGCCATCCGCCAAACACACAAACTTCACGTCTGTCGGGGGGGAAAAAAAGGACACCTGCGAGCACAGACGCTCAAGATGCACATTCAGAGTAATAAGGCACAAACAACAACAGGACGCAAGAGACAAGTCCGTTCTGGACACACGCTGTTACAAACATCTCAAAAAAAGTGTCCAGGATTCTTTTTGTAACAGAGGAATCAGTATTTTTCCTCCTTCTGATAACCTGGTTCATTCAGTGCTTCAAAATACTTTGATATTTCTCGATTTTTTGTCAGTTATTTCTACATTTTTATCATTAAAAAATGAACCATTTTAGGTTTTAAACATTTTTTTATTTTATTTTTCAAAAATTTTGTTATTTTCTTTTTTCTCCATTAACAGTATTTTTTCTAATATTGTATTTTTATTTTTCTTGACCTATGAACTAAAATTATAAAAGACAATCCCCCAAAGTTCTGGGGTACATTTTTCAGTGTGTGAGCTGAATCTAAAATATATGGAAGTTTCTGTATTTGACCCAAATATTCTTTTTTTTAATTAAAATCATAAAAAAGCCCACTATGAGCTTGTTTTAAAAAGGAGACGCTTCAAGACTGAGTTGAATAAAACCCAAACTAATGAAAAGCAAAATTACGAGACAACGAGTAGCAGTAACATTTCCTGGCTGCTGGATGTTTCGAGGGGGGTTAAAAAATATACATCTCAAGTTCAAATCTCTGCAACGAAACACAACAAAAAGTTGTTTGTTTTTTTTCTCAACAAGACATAAATTTCAGGCACACATCAGTAAGAATTCATCCTCCAAAATCTCATCAGAAACCTTGTCGTCCATTTGTCGGGACTGTTGACTGTACACACAAACAATCTTCAACCTGTTGCCACCCTCGCAAAAGTGTTATGGACCCCCTGTGGTCGAGCGGCAGCATGAGTGACTCGGTTGTAGTATAAAAAAGTGCCCTCTTGTGATGTGTATACAATATAAAGGTGTCTATATGTAAAATTAATTTCTATAAATATTCTACAGACAAAGAGAGGATATGTAAAATACAATGCAACGTGTGTGTTTCTGAGAAATCTCGCCAGCTCTGCAGTGTTATTGTACAGTGTTTACACCGAGGAATAAATGGATGAATGAAGCCGTGTGAGCAACATCAACAAAAAGTGGAATGAGGTTCACTCGAATGCGACTGTGTGGAAGTGACAGCTGCTCTTTTCATTGCTCTCCTGCAGGAAGGGAGATGAAGTGGCTGATGGAGGTCCTACGGAGTCTTTTTCCTTGCGTTTGTTCGTCATTCTGGAGCTCGCTTGAGCTGACGCCGTCAAATGTTACCGGAGCACTTCAGTCGCATGAAACCACACAAAGACTGGCCTTTGCCTCTCAGTACACTATCGAATGTAAGAGCTCATCTCTTAGAAACAGTCATAAAGTCAACTTACCCCCCCCCCCCAAAAAAAACAATCCCCCCCCAAAAAACCAGCCTCATCGACAGACCAGTGAGCTCATTGATCCTTTGTTACAAATGCCAAACACGAGTTGGTTCCACCCATCTTGAATGAGACGGATCGTAACAGTCGGGTAAATTATTAGAGACTGAGCATCACTGTTGTTCAAATATGGTGGCACCCTGCACTCAGTGAGCATGAGAAGAGGATTTGGGCATGAAAAAAAAGAGTTTGGACGCATCATTGGAAAGTTTTCAGGTGAGCAGGAACTAAATTCGGTGGAAAGAACTCAATTTCTTCCGAATGTCACTGGAAGATCTGTGAAAACGCACCAGCTCACAGGAAAGAAATGGCTATAAAATCCCCAAGAAGCGGCCTTGTTTTCCACGACAAAAAGCTGTGTCTTCAATGAACGCCTGCAGCTCTTGTGATTTCTCTGTGAGCTGATGGTGTTAATTATTCCTCCTCTTATCTCGGCGCTCCCACAAAAGGGAATCCTCGGCGTGGCGAGCGAACGAGCAGCCCTTCAAAGTGCTGCACACACTTCCTGTAGCATTAATGAACGCATATTTTCACTGGGTGATTTTTCTGAAAAATAAAAGAAAAAAAAGGGAAAAAAAAGAGGCGCTGCCATGGTTACTGACAGCTTCTCTCCTCTCCGTCTCCCTCCCGCCTCTCGCCTCCTCTCACAGCGGCTCCGTCTCTCCACCTCAGAAAGGAACGACAGCAGCGACGTGTGCTCGTGTCGTCTGACAGGTAGAGGCTTTTCGAAAATGCGGCATTACACGGGACCCTGCCAGGCTGGAGCCATTGTGCTGATGGCAGTGCAGCAGGGGTGCTATCAGGGGGTGGAACACGAGTGGGACTGTGCAGGCTTTGTGTGCACTGCAGCCTAATCAGGAGGAGATTGTGTTTGAAGAGCTTCTCATTTTAAAAAAAGACCCAAAAAAACAACAGGAAAACTAAATGTGCAGTTCTGGCTGAGGTTGAGGGTCTGACTCCCACTGGGGGCTCCCTGTGAATGCTTTCCTTCCCCAGCCGTGCCGGCCCCCACGAGAGTGTAATGTGATATTTGTTCTGGCAACATTTGTGCTACCCGTGTGTTGACAACAGGAGGAACTCTCCTGCTTACAGCTTTGTTCAAAGCGTTTTTGCCGTCGATATCTTTAATCACAACAAAATAATTTCGCTGTCTAAGTCAGCTGGTGAAGGTCATCGAGCAGGATCAAAAGGTCACAACTCTGCGATATACAGGAGCTGGCTGCAGAGTATCATCTCTGATCAAGAGGTGTTTACCTACTGAATGAATCATACTATCAAAAGGACCCTAGGAAATAGGAATAATGATGTAAAAAACATCACGACATCGGTACCAACTTGCAGGACTACCGACGTACTGTCCTCTCTCTTTGCAGCTCATTTCAGTTTTCAACAGACAATAGAAGCGGGTTTCACATGTTGTAAAATAAGGAAGTGCATCAGCTATCACCTGAAAGGACCCTTCTGACTCCTGCATTGATGGATTGAATTTAGAATGGATTATAAATATGTGAACTTCAATTAATTTTCTTTCCTTTCTTCATACATCGGTCCTCACTTCTAATCTGTCTCTCTGGCAGTGAGGAGGACAAATCTGAGGTCTGAAATGATCAATTTGTCCTTTATGGTTTCTAAACCTGTTGCTGCTCTCATGAGTGTCCACTGGGGGCAGTGTGGATGGCTTTATTGCAGGAATCTGCGGTATGACAGAGTGCTGCGAGACGGACAGAACAAAGGACACTGATGGGCACGGCTATAAATAAATAGGAGGGGGTGAAGCAGGGTGACGTGAGGGGAGACAGACAGTGAGAGTCAGACAGGAGCGGGAAGCTCGGAGCCCCAAATTCATCTCATGCCACCAAGTCCTGCGGTGATCACCTTGGTGACGGAAAATGTAAAAATCCACCCTGCTGCTGGGCCGCTGCCGTGCTTACACATGAGTAATGGTCACCGTGGATACCACACTGCGCTTCCTCGACACTCTCTGCGTGAGTCTCTTTGAACTCGGGGGTGATGAGGACAAAAAAAAAGAAAAGAAGAAAAGAAGGCCAAAGATGGCACTGTTGATCTGCGGATGTCATCAGACACTCTGACGCTCATGTCCAGGCTCTACTGCTCGATGGATAGGTGGAAAAAGTGCACGTAGCATTAGCTGCGATCATATATATTGAACTGTGGGCTCAGTGTGCGTTTGTTGAGCTTATGCTCGATGAGCTACTGAGGATCTCAGCTACTGTGACATTATTGCTGGGGTCTGGAAGGAGACGAGTCCTGCACGAGACCGGAACTGACCGCTGCCTCAAGGAGAAACGACAGGTTTATGTCCGCAGGTGGTGAGGAACTATCAAGCAAGGGGGCGGGGGTGGGGGTGGGGGGGGATGATTACTTATTCCTTTGAGTCATCCAAAATCAGGGCGGGACAATCACGCAAGGAAAACAAATAAATCCAGGCAGAGTGGCTTTTAAATGAGGTCATTTGATGGTCACCCACGCCACTAATGAACACGTGTTCCTTTGAGGAATCGGAGCATTTACCAAGCGGCAGATGCTCAGGGAGCGCGGGCGATTTGTCTGCAGGGACAGAGCGGTGTCTCCCTCCCTGTCGTCTCCCAGCTGGGCCCTTTAGCCTGCAGCCTGAGCCTAATGAGGGAACAGCTCGCCAGAGTGAGTCACTGTGAAGTCAACTGTGGCTTTAAAGGTCAAAGGTCATGGAGAGGAGAGGCCCGTTGACCTTTGACTTTTTCCTCTAATTCCCACCTGCAGAGAGAGAGAGAGAGAGAGAGAGAGAGAGAGAGAGAGAGAGAGAGAGAGCGCAAGACAGGCTGGTTTCACCTGGTTAAAGGCCTCATGCTCTACAGCATGAACTGGGCTCATAGAGGCATGTAGCACTTGTGCTATTAGTGAAAGCACGTCAAGACACCTCCATATTTCCATTTGTACACAAATCTAAACTGCATGAACTGTCAGGTTATTATAAAATTGAATCAAAGTATGCAAATCTGTCAGAATAGGGAACTGTGAAGATGCTTCAAACGGTGCATCAACACGGCGCTGCGCTAACTCTGCTTTTGAGGGACTCACTCAATTCATGGTCATCCCTTTTCTACAGACAATTTCCTTTGCCGATCAGTCCCTCTTGACTGACCTCTGGTGTGCTTAATAATGTTTTATTGATTGGGCCTCTGGCACTCTGGTTCGCTGCAGATCTGCTGCTTGAATTTAAATTTAAAAAAAAAAAAGGGGGGGGAAACGGAGGCGTTTTCAAACTCCTGGTTGATTTCAGGAGCAGACTGATTTGTTCCTTCTCTGCCTGTCATGATCTTTTGTGATGTTTGTGATGATGAGGCAGGAGAGACAGAGGAGAGAGGTCCCTCTCTGAGCACATGGAGGAGTAAATGAGGAGGTTGGAACAGATTCTCCTGAGTGGTCCAGTCCAGCTCGAGCTGAGCCCCCCACCCCACTCTTCACCCGACTCGGAACTGCAGCTCCACAGGGGCCAAAAAAAAGTTCCCTTGCAGACTGCTAATGACCAATTTCATCTCTGTCATATTCTTACAAAAAACTGGCCAATTCATTAGAGGTGATGAGATTAAAAAAGAAAAAAAAAACATTATTGCACTTTTAACCCTCACAAACTAACTTCAACTATATCGGAGCTGCACTTGTGTCGTAAAATGTTCATGACGAGGTGACGGTCAAACAAGCCCACTGGCTGGATTTCATGAGGCTCATCACCTGATGAGAAACTGAGTATTTACAATTCAAAACGGTTCCTGATCCCGTCATTCAATTGGAGCCCATGGTCAGATTGATAGGTACACATGAGAGGAAAGGCAGTCTTTTCTTGTAGGGTATGTGCCCAGAGGATAAAGGTTAGAAAATTGTTGTTTTTTTTTGTTTGTTTGTTTGTTTTTTTGTACAGTGAGTATATTGTTCCTTTATATGCCCAAACGTATCACCCTGACAGGAGAGTGCAGTAGTATTGTTACACCTGACAGGCTGCAGGAAAGTGGCCCGGCCTCTTGGGACGAGGCCTCGCAGTTCGCCCGGAGAGCCCCGCTG
This sequence comes from Malacoctenus tetranemus, assembly GCA_032274765.1. Classification (NCBI taxonomy): domain Eukaryota; kingdom Metazoa; phylum Chordata; class Actinopteri; order Blenniiformes; family Labrisomidae; genus Malacoctenus; species Malacoctenus tetranemus. Next base: position 2,887,610 of record JAUESF010000050.1, read on the forward strand.
CCGCCAATCTACGAGGCCTGCGCTTGTGGCGGCGTGGAGCCGGGGAGGTGCTCCAAGATCCAGCTGGTCACCTCCTTCAGCACCGACTCGGCCACCTCGGGGAGGTCTTGGTGCAGGGCGTGGTAGCCTCCCTCGTAGATCTGGAAAACACGGAGTAGTGTGGGAAAAGCGAGGCGGTTGATAAATGATCTTGATTTGGAGCTTTATCCTCCTGGGAGACCACTCCTTTTAATGCTGTCCTCTGATAACCAAAGTACAGTCCGGGTTAACAAAAAATACCCTGCACAAAAACTGCGCCGAGATCAATGAGCTTCCTAGTACAGCTTGTTCAGATTAGAGGAAGTCCGCTCATTTCATCCATTTCTGGGATGTGATCAGGCGGTTCCTGAGCCGGGTGAACTCCACCCAAGTGTGTGTTTGTCTCACGGTGCTGTGAGAAAACAAAAAAAAAAAGAGAGAGAGCACCCGTGATGTTTTGCTTTCTCTTTCTTCCAGTCACCTTTCGTGACTGTGTCCTGCGGTCAGCCGCTGTTTTACTTCCCTTGAGGGTGAACCATGTGATGCTGCGACATTGGAACTTCCCTCCAAATACAGTGTGCACATGAGAAGGAGCTAAGTGAGGAGATTCAACCATATCTCCTCCTGACTGGTAAACAGAGAGGCAAGTGAAAGGGAAGCGGTTGAGATTACAAAGTGGCTTCCAGCAGCGACCCAGAAAGACACTGAACATTAGAAACATGCTCACATATTCAACTTGTCGTATTTGTTCATAGTTACTATTTTTCCAATGAACCAGACTCTTTGTGGGAAAAATAACATGTGTTTGTATTAATCAGGTATTGAATGCCTTCTTCCTGCAAAGCAAACAAAGAAAATGCTGCTTTTCTTTTGTCTGGATTTCAACACAAGACGAAGCCCACGCTTGTTTGGAGTGGTAATTCCCAGCCTGGGGTCCGGGACCCCAATAAGGCAGCGGATGTCTGAATTAGACTTGCAAATTTCAAAGAAAAAACCCACAATGAAACGAGACTGCTGTTTTTGTATGTTGGTGTCTTTGCCAATCTACTGTTTTGGCTCATGAGGAATCAGAGACTTCGAGCCAACTTGGGAGTGCTCCAGAAAAACAAAAAAAAAAAAGAAACAACAGGTTGGAAGTGACTCTTTCACAGTGTTACACAACATCCATCTGATCACGGATGCTTCAAAGGGTTTTGGTGTCACGTTCTGCATAAACTGTTCCAAATACGACTTTCAAAAACCAAAAACATGCGAGTGCAACATGACTTCATACTACTGATGCATCTGGTCATTTTCTTTCTTGACACTTGCGAAATTAAACCTTTTTAATATTCAGATCCTTTGCTACGAAGGAATCGCTCCTACCTTGAGTTTCTTGTCCGAACTGGAAGTGTTCTCGTACATCAGCTTGGCGCCACTGACGTGACACAGCCTGTCTGAGTCGCCCTGGAGGAGCAGGAAGGGCCAGCTGATGGTGGGGATCTCCTTCTCGATGCGCGCCGCCGCCACCATCAGCTGCATCCCGAAGGACACCCGGATCCCCCCGCGGTGGTTCAGCTCGTCGTTGTCGTAAGACTCCACCTGTCGGGAAACCAAAACGGAAACATGTTGAGAAAAGAGGCGGCCTGTGCATTTAAAAGAAAAGAAAAAAAACAACTCATTTATTGGGTTCCAAAGCATCACTGTGACTTCTTTGCTCAAGAAAGCTGTCCAAGCAGGTTTTCATCGCGATGGACGTTTCATAGTTTGAGAGGGCCGGATGAGTAACATCAAACTGTGTTTACTCCTCACTGACAACAGGTTTTCCTTGCATCTAAAAGCAAAGTCCGACACTTCCTCTGAGTGTTGATCAGAAGCCATTTCTCTCAGGTGTCACAGACGGCTGAAACAACGAATGAATGTAAACTGAGCTGCAACACGAACCGTTCAGAGGCTCAGAACTATGCGAGACACCGTCTGAAGAGCAAAACTTGATGAAATCCGAATCTTGCGGGTTTTCCTAAGCTAAGTGTTGTACTTGCATAAACAGTTGGATACAATAACACAGAAAAATGTGAGGTAGTAACATTTTATTGTGGGAATAAAACATCTTTTTTGCACCATTGATCGTTTTGCTGAGCATCCCTGTTGCGAAGTAGATCACATTTTTATGTGATCGTAACAAAGCTTCAAATTCCTCCTCTGTATCGTCAGTCACATTATCTCTGTGGCGCTGCAGCTGATGTCGGTAACAACCACGTGTTGTGTCTTAAACACAAAGTGTAACCTCAGCGACACTGTGCTTAAAAATTCATGGCAACGAGACACTGATGAAGCCGCTCGCTGTGAAGTGACCAAACTCATTCAGGACTCTCCTGTTCATGGAGGCGCCTCACAGCCTCTCGCTGGGATCTCGATTGATCTCTTTTGTCTTCCTATTGTTGGACCTGCTGGAACGCTTCTTCCCTTGAATCAGCGTGGGAAGCAGGAGTAGTAGGATGTTGGAATAAGAGCATGAAAAGACCAAAAAAACCCACGTCTACGTGCACAAATATGTGCAAATATGCCTTCCTGTTTTTTTATTGTCTCTTCTGTAGATTATCTGGAGGCGGGACAAACTGCAGGCGCGCATGAAGCACACACAAACAAAATGCAGCCTGCGAATGTTATCACAAGAAACACACAAAGAAAACATTCCAGGTACGAATGCACAAATCTGCTGTTTGAGGGTCTTCATAAGAAAATCCTATTTGTTTTTTTTTTTGCGAGTGATATTTTATTCGCAGACGGCACCCACAGCTCGGCAACCCAGGCACCCAGAGCCCCGCCCCCGCCAACACTCGTCTCTCACCTTCTTCTTGTCCCGTGAGACCCACTTGGACTCGATGGCGCCCAGAGGGAGGCTGGGCAGCATGTGGTTCAGGATCTTCACCAGGAAAATCTGCGACAAAAAAAAAAAAGAAGGCGACACGCTGAGCGCTTCGGTTCACTTTCGCACGTCGGCGGCGTCCCGGAGGACGCCTCTCCTCTGTTCTCCGCGTCTCTTATCGCTCCTGATAAGTGTTACAGCCCCATTTCTGTGTGACTGCTTGTACTTTTTCTGTGTCGGTGCCACAACGACAAACACATTTCCTGTTGTGGAAAGGTGCTGAAAAAAAAAGTAGGAAAAAAAATGAGCCTCTTGTTCTTTTACGGAGGGTTTTAGGTGCCGGTTTTGTGGTTTCTCGGCCTTCAGAATGGGAAACATTCGTGTCGGTGACTCAGTCAGAGACATATAATAGGGTTCAAGTGGTGCTTCCACTGCTTCTTGCCCTCGCACTTGACAGAGAAAAGCTGTGTCAGCATCACAGTCAGTACGTGCATCAGGCTGGAGTGGAATAAAAACGACTCATGGGGTTGTGAGGAGGCGACGCCAGGAGAGCGCTTCAGCAGACGCAAACCATCAGCCGGTACCTTGAAGGGCGTGGCCGTGTCCGGGTTCATCTGGACCAGAGGCGCGATCAGAACCACCCCAGCAAAGTCAGCAGGCCTCTCACAGGCGGTCAGGATAGAAATGGCTCCACCCTGGGGGGAGCACAAAGGAAACAGTCAGTGGGAGAGTAACACATTTGCGTCCTCAAGGGAGGTTAAAGAGGTTGCTGGTTCGAGTCCCCCGGCCGTCGAGAGTTTGTGGTGGAGGAGGTGAAAGCGACCACTCGTCCACACCACCTCCGGGGGGCCCTCTGAGCACAGCCCTCACCCCTCAGGTGCTCCCAGCATGTGTGGTTACAGTGAACTATGAATAGGATGAAATGCAGGGAAGAAATAAAGGTGATTCGTCCAGTGACTTTATGTCACCTCATTGAAACAAACTTTGTTTAGGAGCTGTTTTGAAAATGCA
>JAUESF010000050.1:3014028-3032235 GCA_032274765.1 Malacoctenus tetranemus
ACACACACACACACACACACACACACACACACACACACACACACACACACACACACACACACACACACACAAAAGAGGAGAAAGCTGAAAAGAGGAGAGAGAGATGGAGGGGTGGAGTTGAAAAGCGAGTGCCGTGGAGGAGAAACAGCCTGCGAGAGTTATGTGAGGATTACAGGAAAGCATTGAGGGAGTTGGAGAAGAGGAGGATTGAAGAAGAAGAGGAGGAGGAGGAGGGGAGAGAGAGAGAGAGAAAGACAGACAAAGGAGGCACGATGAAAAAAACCCCACCAGGGTTAAAAAAAAAAGAAGAGAGGGACAGAGAAAAAGTGTTTAAAGAAAAAATGAATGACGGAAGCAAAGCGCAAATGAAAAACTGACAAAAGGAAAAGAGGGGACGGCTGGAAAAATGGGGGGAAAATTCACACATCCATCCAGGGATGGGCCGACTGCAGGGGAAGAGAGAAAGTGATGAGTAAAGGGGGGACGGGGAGTTGCAGATAACACACAGCACACAATGGAAGTGACAGCTTTGCTCGGAGCCTGACTCCAGCTCACTGTTGTTTCATTATAATCTCATAACTGTCAAATCCTGGAGCTATGTAGAGGGAGAGGGAGGGAGGGGAAGGAGGGGGGGAGGAGAGAGAGTTTTATAAGAGAGAAGGGAAGGAAAGAGAAAATTGGAAATGAATCTGCACGTCTGGTTCTACTGAGCTGAATGCACATCGGGAGACGCAGGCTGAAGCGGCGTCGGCACACGCGAGCCTGCATACATGTCAGGCACGCACACGGCGCCTGAGTCAGTGCTCTGGAACGCTCGCCGGGTTCACGTTTGAAACATGCAAGCATCCTCACGTCTTCCTTTCTGCTCTCGCCCTCCCTCACGTACACCCTCCAACTCTATTTTCCACTCTTTGAGACGCACTGACTCCAGTCACCCTTTTCGCTGAGTCAGAAGAAGTTGTGACGTGTGATTTTGTGATCAAGCCGCCTTTCGACACATTTGCGAGAGTCTTCAGAAGCACTCGAGAAGGTTGTTGTGTGGAATGCAAAGACGGCACCGGTGGGTTTGTGGTTGGAGCTGTGAACTCACCGCAGATGAAACAGAGTCTGATTCCAGCTTGGTGAGTTTGCATATCTCCCCCTGTGCGCGCATATATATGTGTGTGTGTGTGTGTGTGTGTGTGTGTGTGTGTGTGTGTGTGTGTAAACATATATATATCAGCAGGAGAGAGTACCTGTAGTCAAAGCAGAGGGACAGCTCGATGGATGAACGAGTGGAGGAACAGATAGATGGATGGACGATGCATTCAATGACAATGAGGTCATCCTACGCCGTCACAAGCTTGTTCACTTCCTAACCTACCTCGCATCTTTTCCTCCCACCGGCTCGCTCGTTTACTCGCAGCTTTTCATCCATTTAAACTCTCTCTAAATCCCTCACTCGCCTATTTGCTTCCTCACACAGTCACATCAGCTCACGCGTGCTCACTCATTCGTTTACTCACCCGCCAGCTCTCGTTTTTTTTTCTTCCTCCCGTTGCTCATTTGTGAGTCTCTTCCTCCCCCACTTGCTAAGTCAATTGATCACCGAGTCCTGATGCGTCCCTCCATCACTTGCACATGTTCACTACTCACTCATCCAAAGTGACACTAAAAAGGAATATTTATAAGCCGACGTCATCGTTTGTAAAGCTCTTGTAAAAAAAACAGTGGAAATAGGGTAGCAGGTCACACACGCACACACACGCGCACACACACACACACACACACACACACACACACACACACACACACACACACTCCCAAGCCAGAGCTCTTTGACTAAATCCGACAAACAAGGCACCGTGGGTCTTCAAAGTGACAGTGCTGCACTCTCTTCCTTTGCTTATTTGCTTTCTGGGGCTTTGATCACTGACACTAAAGAAGCCCGTACGATTTTTTCTTTTTTTCGGGGAGCTTTTATTCCGGAGACTAGGAGTTTGGAAAGCTCACGCAGATCAAAGCAATTAGATAGAACTCCAATAAAAAAGAAATGTATTTAACCCAAAGTGTCTTCTCCTGTGTGATACTGGAGACCTCCCACAGAGCAAAGAACTACAATGAACATTGTTTTTTTCTTTATAATGTATGTCAACGGAAATGGTCTACAAGTGAAGATATGCAACCTGAAAGCGTGACAAATGCTGCGCTGCTAGAATATGAAACACCTTGAAGGTTTCACCACATTACACAAGTCATGATACCGTTAATCTGGGACGTTCAGTGAACACGAGGAAAAAGCTGTCAGTTAAAACGTTTCTTTTCTTTTTGTTTCACTATTAAATAGATTTTCGAACCGCACTGAATAGTAGGAACGATTCAGACCGCGGCTCACCCAGAGCCCGTCAATCAAAGTGGATTTTTCGCAGACCAACAGTATTGATTTGTGCTCATCGCTGCACGGTCCATTAAGAAACAAACAAGTTTCCAAAAGTAATATCACAACTCGGGGGAACGCTTTCAAATCTAATAAATCATCAACTGTCAACCGTCGAGAGAAATCAGATAACCAATTACAACAAAAAACAATGAAAGGAAAAAAGTTCTGCATGTATTAGTGTTGTGTATTAGGCAAATGTTTGCAACTTAAATTCCCTCTTTGAAAACTTACTGCCTCTGTTTTTTTCTGGCAAAAGAGCTTCAGAATGAAAGTTTCTGCAGAAGTTTCTTCAGAAACTCCTCTGAAACATTATTTCCTGCACCTCGCGTCCTTTCAGTGAAATCTGACTCTGACGACTGTTCTGCCGCTGACTGTATTCCTGTCACAAACACAGGCAGACAGTTTCCATCCGGAGCCTTTTTCTTCTAAAGTCCAAGCAGAAAGCAGCCGATCCACGCAGATGGCTTCCTCTCCCGACCGTTCAGCTGGCACAAGTCTGAGAATTTAATCGAGTGTGTTTGGTAATGCTCAGGTGACATTGGAAACATCAACGCACGCTAACCAGCTCTCCAGCACGAGCCAAGACAGAGAGACAAAACCGAAAAAAAAGTGAAAGCAACGCACGGAAACTCAGCCAAGTGTCAATCAGCTTTATCACTCCCCTCACACACACACAAACACACACAATCCTGTGGCGTCGCAGTGCTTATCTTCACAGTATTCGTTACACTGGATGAAGCTTCAGAGGAAACAAACTGGCGACGCGCTCGCACGCAAAACACTCCGGCTCATCCCTTCACGCTCCCTCGCCCCGGCGCTCTCTTACCCGTGACAGTGATCAGCATGGGAGCCACCAGCGGCCTGTTGTTATCCAGTTTTCGGCTCAGCCGGATCTCCCCGCTGGTGTGATTCAGCAGCAGCAGGTGGAGCTCGTTGCCCCGGTCGATGGTGTAGGACAGCCGGTCGGACACGTCGGGGTCGTGGGCGGGCACCCGCCCGATCACCCCGCTGGGGAAGCTGTTGGAGCGGTTCGACACGAAGTTGTTGAAGATGATCTGGAAGTCCTGCAGCGTGGGCTCGTTGTCGTTCTGGTCCACCAGCCGGATGCGGACGGTGGCGCGGCTGACCAGCGGCGCCGAGGTGGCCTGCACCACGATCACGTACTCGTTGCGCGCCTCGTAGTCCAGGTCGATGAGCGACGTCAGCTCGCCCGAGAAGATGTCCATCTGGAAGATCTCCGGGATGTTCCCCTCCACGATCTGGTACATGATCTGCGCGTTGGCGCCCTCGTCCGGGTCCGTGGCCGTGATCTGGGCCACCACCGAGCCCACCACGCTGTTCTCCTTCACCAGCACCTCGAAGTCGTCGGCGGGGAAGACGGGCGCGTTGTCGTTCACGTCCAGGACGGTGACCTGGATGTGGACCGGGGTGCGCTGCGGGGGCACGCCGCGGTCCACGGCGTAGGCGGTGAGCTCGTAGAAGGGCACGCTCTCGCGGTCCAGCCGCCGGACGGTCCGGACGATGCCGGACGTGGGCTCGATGGTGAAGTCGCCGTCGCCGTCCTCGCCGTTCTGGAAGGTGTACTGGACGCGGCCGTTGGCGTGCGTGTCGCGGTCGGTGGCGGAGATCTGGACCACGCTGGTGAACGGGGGGGCGTCCTCGCTCACCGTGCCCTGGTACCTGGGGCTGAGGAACTGGGGCGCGTTGTCGTTCACGTCGTTCACGTTCACCTCCACGTACGTGGTGTCGGACTTCTGGGGGATGCCGTTGTCCTTGGCCGTGATGGCCAACGTGTACGTCATCTGGTCCTCGTAGTCCAGCTCGGCCTGGAGCGTGATGGCGCCCGTGGACGGGTCGATGCGGAACTGCGGGATGTTGTCCTCCAGGAAGTAGGTGATGCGGGCGTTCTCGCCCACGTCGTCGTCCGTGGCGCTGATCACCACGACGACGCTGCCGGGCGGCCGGTCCTCGTTGACGCTGACGGAGTAGTGGGCGCTCTGGAAGACGGGCCGGTGCGTGTTGGCGTCCGTGATGTTGACGTGCACCTGGCAGGTGTCGTGGAGGGTGCGGTCCGAGGCGGTGACCGTCAGCACGTAGCGCCGCTCCTGCTTGTAGTCCAGCGGCAGCGCCAGGGAGAGGAGGCCGGCGCCGCCCGCCGTGCTGATGGCGAAGCGGTTCCGGGTGTTCCCGCCCGTGATCTGGTACGTCACCGCGCTGTTGACGTCGCGGTCCACCGCCGTCACCGTCACCACGCTGGTGCCGACCGCGGCGTCCTCGTTGAGGCGGGAGTAGTACTCCTTCTGGAGGAACTCGGGCCGGTTGTCGTTGACGTCCATCACCGTGATGGTGACGCTCGCCGTCGCAGAGAGCGGCGGCATGCCGTAGTCTCTGGCCTCCACGCCGAAGAAGTAGTGCTCGACGGACTCTCTGTCCAGAATGGAGCTGACGGTCACCCAGCCTGTGGCAGAGTTGATCACGAACGGCGTGTCGGAGCTGGTGCCCGTCAGCCTGTACTCCAGGCGAGCGTTGTCGCCCGAGTCCGTATCGATGGCCTGGATGTGGAGGATGGAGCTGCCCACGGGGGCGCTCTCGAGCACGGACGCCTGGAACGGCGTGGAGACGAAGATCGGGGGGTTGTCGTTGACGTCGGTCACCTGCACGCTGACGATGCCCGTGTTGTTGGAGAGCGGGGGCCGCCCGTTGTCCTGCGCGCGGACGCGGAGCGTGTACTCCCGCTCTGACTCGTAGTCCAGCGGCGCCACCACCTGGATCTCCCCCGTCACGCTGTCGATGGAGAACTGGCCGCGGCTGTTGCCGCTGATGATGTTGTAGTGGACGGCCGCGTTGCCGTCCTTGTCGGCGTCCGTGGCGCTCACGCGCAGGATCTCCGAGTGCGGCCGCAGGTCCTCCTTCACGGCCACCACGTAGCGCTTCTCGCTGAACTGCGGCACGTTGTCGTTCTCGTCCAGCACGGTGATGAAGACCTTGACGGTGGCCGAGCGCGGGCCCGGGTCCTTCCCCTGGTCGCTGGCCTCCACCTGCAGGGTGTAGTGCTCGTTGGTCTCGCGGTCGACGGAGCCCCGGGTGGTGATGAGGCCGGAGCGCGGGTCGATCTCGAAGGCCGCCCGCGCCACGGCGACCGAATCACCGACGAAGCGGTAGCGAATGTTGGCATTGGAGGGCGAGTCGGAGTCGGTCGCCCTCAGCTGCAGGATGGGGTAACCTTCCTCCACGTTCTCCCTGATCGTTTCCCGGTACTCGGTCTGCTCGAAGATCGGAGAGTGGTCGTTCCGGTCCGAGACGGTGATCGTGACCATGGTGGTGCCGGAGAGGCGAGGCGAGCCGTAGTCGGTCGCCGTGACCCGGAAGTAGTGCAGGTCCAGGTGCTCCCTGTCCAGGATCTGGGTGGTGGTGATGAGGCCCGTGTCGGGGTGGATGTGGAAGTAGTCGGACGAGCGGCTGTCCATCAGAGGGGCCATGGAGTAGCTGGTCTTCCCCGCGTCGCCTGCGTCCGGGTCCGAGGCCGACATGAAGATGACGGAGGTGCCGGGGGGCTGGTTCTCGGCCACCTGCACTTGGAAGTTGTACTGGGAGAAATGGGGGTGCCTGTTGGCTGCACGTCTGGAGCGAGGCCAGGGCATCAGGACCTTCCTCTGCCGCTCCGGCTGCGGGGCGTCATCGTCTGCTACTATTATCAGCCGCTCCAGGCTCCTCTCTCCCCTTGAACTATGCCTTCTCTCCTCCTTCCTCTCCCCCTCCTCCCCTTCCAGCATCCAACTCTCTCCTCCCTCGTGGCTTTCATCTGCCTCCCTCTCCCCCTCCCCTGGTTGGCTATCTGGCTGTGTGATAGCAGTGCTTCTAGTGGCCCTGCCCTGACCCTTCCCTCCCTCAGCCTCTCTCTCCTTCCCTCCCTCAGCCTCTCCCCCCTCCGCCTGCTTTGCCTTTGTAATTCCCTCGTCCCTCACCCACTCCACCTCCTTTTCCTCCCCAGCCCGCGGTGCACTCCCTCCCATCAGCCGCGCCTCTCTCTCGCCCTCCCCCACCTGTAATTTTCCTGCCCATGCAGCGGCGGCGGCGGCGGACCCCTCGAAGCCCTCTCCCTCCCTTTCTCCTTCAGCCCCCATCTGCCGCTGATCTGGCTGTCTGACACCTCCGGGCTCTAATGGCACTCGCTTGCCGGATTTTAATCGGTCTCGGCGCTCGGTGGCTGCACAGTCGCTGGAAACGCTGTCAGCGCAGCTCGTGTCTGGCAGCGCGCTCTCCCACAGATCCCGCTGCTGGGTCTGATCGTGCCACTGCAACTTCTCGGCATCGTGACTATACTCGTTCGTCTCTCTGTTTCGTTTTTCATCGTTGTTGTTGTTGTTATTACTGTTGGTGTTGAACTGGCCCCATAAAACCACGCGCCGGGCAGCCGGAGGAGCTGTCCGCCGTGCTGAAAGCGCGTCCTCCCCGGCGCTGCCCTGCCATGTGCTCAGGTTGAGCCGTGACACAAACGAGCGGTGCCCGACGGCTCCAGCGAGAAAAAGCTGCTCACTCGCCGTTTCCGAGAGAGCCGCGGCTGACACAACACCGGGAGATGTAACGGGAAACTGAGCAGGCGAGAAAAAGCCTGAGTCACCGGCAGACGCTGTCTGCACTTCTCCGGCAGACAGACGGAGCCGCGTGGACGCTCCTCCGCTTTCTGCGCCATCGCCTGTTCGTGTGCGAGTGGGCGAGCGGGGAACCGGGCCGGCGTGTTGTGACGCGACTTTAGGAGCGGCGCTATTGTTGGACAGGGACGGTTGGCCGCGCGTCTCCGAGACGCCACCGGGGCCGAGTTGGATGGGGGGATTCCTCTGAGCTATGTCTCCCGCGGGGACCGTAAACGCGGATAAATTCCCACCCCCCATCTCTTCTCTGTTCAAACAAGCTACGCCACCGGCGGGAACCTCCCCGCTCCCTCGCCGGGTTCGACCGCTCTGCCCCCTGCTCGCCGGCGCTGATTTCCCCAGCTGAGGCTCATTACCACGACCACATCCGAGCATCCGAATCGGAAAAGCCAAATCATTATCCGGGTAATTAGATAAATTAATGTGTTTGTTGCCGGGGTTCGCCCCGCCTCCCTTCCCATCCTGCACCTCTCTGCTCTCACCTCGTACCCGTGTATCAGAGAGAGGGGCCGGGCGGGGACCGAGGTGCGCCCCGGCACCCTGGTTAATTACTACCAGCGCGCCACAGCTGTCCGCGTCCCTCCTCTTGCTTCTCCCCCCCGTCAACCTGCTATCATCACCCCCCTCCCCGGTGCTGCCCGGATCGATAACATTGTGCCTGCCCAAATGAGAACAATTACCAGCCCTCCCGTCCGCGCTGACAGCGCGCCCGTCAACAGCCCAAACCTCCCCCCTGTCCCTGTAAACCGGCTGCTGGTGGAGCCCGTCAGCGGGGCCAGTTTGGGAGATGTTACAAGTTGAAGGGTGGCAAGTGTAATCCGACCTCGGTGCCTGGGTGCAGTCTGAATTGTGGGGGGGAACGAGAATGAACGTGTCGTTGAAGGCGCGAGCGCGTGATGAGACGCATCCAGCAGGAGGAGGAGGAGAAGGACGGATGCGCCGGGAGGAGCCGGTTGGACGGGGGCCAGGTGAGGGTTTGTAGGCGCGGGAGGGGGCATCGGGGAGCCGGAGCGTCGGGGCGCACCGCGTTGCGACGAGCCCCCTCACCTCGCGAGCCCTCTCCCACACCTCTCCCCCTTGCCTCCCTCCACTTCCGGGTGCCCCGCGCAGGCCAGAGGCGTGCACAAAGGCTCCGGCGACACCACGTTGGACGAGGTGTGGCCGCGGCGCCGGCCACCGCGGCGCGCGCGCTCTAGTCCTTTGTACTGCCCGTTTCTTGCCGTGCTGAACCGGCGAGGAGGTGACGGCAGGTGAAGCGGGGAGCGAAACAACGCCCTTCCTCTCCGTCCCCCCACTTTCCACTCCCTCTCCTGCGCCGACGCCATCGGACCTGCTCCTATTACCGGGGAGGAGGAGAGGAGGAGGAGGAGGTGGTGGTGGTGATGGTGATGAATCAGGGCCATCTGCACTTCTCCAAAACGTCCCGACTCCTTTCAGTCTGACTCCCCGTGCCCCGCTCGCCCCCTCCGCCGGACATCCACCCGGCGTGTCTCCTGCGCGCCGCGCTCCACAGCATCCCTCGGTCTGTATCCGCTCCGCGATCCACCTGCTCGGCCGGAGATCCCAGCTGCCCCCCGGCGTCTCCCCGGCTCCCTCGCGCCGCCGCTGCCGCTGCAGGCTGACTTTACCGGCGTCTCGGTGGCAGAGGCCCGGGGTAAATCCGTTGGAAGCCCCTCCTGTGTGCACCGTCCCCGGGGTGAGGGCGAACAAAGGGCCGAGGAGAAGCAGGTGGAGTGCCAGAGACGAGAGCAGGAGCGGGGTGAAGCCCGGTAGCGGTGCAGCCATTTAGTCTCTTCCTTTCACCGTTCTCTCCCCCTCCGTGCTCCCTCTTCCACTCCTGCCTCTTTCTACCTTTCACCCTCTCGAGTGCGCCTTCTCTTCTTCCCTTCCGTTACTTTTCTCTCTCTCTCTCTCCCCCCTCTCTCTTTCTCCCTCTCCTTTCGTTCCGGCTAGGTGGCCGGCTCCAGGACCTCCAGCACCGCCCGACTCCTTTCCCCCAGGCTCCCCCGTCTCTCTGTCGGCCTGGAGAGTTGGCATCTACCCGCTGTGGGCCGGAGAGCCGCAGGTCTGAGCGTTAGGATCGGCGCGGCGGTGGCGGCGGCGGCAGCATCTCTCCTCCCGTTCATTCACATCCAACATGGCTCACACACTCACACTGACTGACTGGCTGGCTGGCTCACACACTATCCTTCTCACACACACACACACACAGGGAGGGAGAGAGAGTGTGTGTGCGTGCTTCTGTAGCAGCGGCGGCGCAGCCCGGTGGTTGCCTCCAATCCATCCATCCACACACACAATCACGCTCTCCTCCTCTCTCCTTTCTCCACCCCTCCCCCTATTGCTTGCATCTCCCTCCCTCTCTCTCTCTCTCTCTCCTTTCCTCTGATAATGGTTGGCTCCGGTGCGCAGGGCTGTTACACACCACCCGCGGCAGCCGCCATATCCACAACTGGATAGTGAGGGGGGGGTAGCCTCTATCTTACACAATCACTCCGTCATCACCATATCATCGGAGGAATTATGTTAGAAAATCAAAGCCCGGTGGCACTTTCTCTTTCAGTTTAAACCTCATGTAACGCTGCACATTCCTAGAAATGACGCTTTTATTTGTCTTCTTTATGATATAAAAAGGAAAAGACGCAACGAAGGTTGTAGAAAGAGCTGCAGAAAAGTGAAACAACTTTTCAACAAGAGGAAGTCCAAATCTGATCGGGGAGTTGATTTGTGGCGCTCTGATGAACTCTTGAGCGCGTCAGTTTCTCTGTCTCACGTGTTGACGCGGAGGGGTGGGGGTGGGGGGGTGTCTCCTCTCTCTGTGAAATCACCCTGGATGTTTCACTGCTCCGCGTCCCTCAGCCCGGTGACGTAAGCCTCGGTTACCTCCCGTAAAACTGACGTCATCTCTTATTATCGCCGGTGAGTGATACACGCGCAGAAACACACACAAAATCACACACACACACACGCACGAGTCGTATCACAAGACTGCATGTATTTGCTGTTGCAGATACAGCCCCCCCGCCCCCATAAAAAAATATTATGGGATTATCACTGTGATTGGTTTCAGAAACCAGTGCAGGCACATGGGCGACAATCTGACAATCATGCCAATTTAACACTAATTTAGGCATGGCTAAATGAACAGATCCATTTCCTGATATTTCTTGCAAAAAAAAAAAATCACATTATGCAAATTTAGAAGCTACAGATTTTTTCTCCAACATTTGCTCCCAATCACCCTGTTCAAGTCCGGACTGGTTGGTGTCGTTTTTTCTAATGACATGGCTCAGATCGAATCGGGGTTTCTAATTTTTTTTCCCTGCTGTGAATGAAGGGGAGGAGATACACAAGGCGTGTCTGTCTGTGGGGGTGGAGGGTTGGGGGGTGGGGGGTGGGGTGGGTCCCTTGACGTCTACATCGTTACATTGATACACTCTAGTGTAAAGAGGAGATTGTCTCTGTCGAAGTTTCGACTGAAGAAGCGACATCCTCTATATTATGGATTCCTAGACAGACTTTCTCACTGCACTGCAGATAGCCGTCAGGCACCAGTGAGGCAGGAGATGGGCAGGCTGCTGTCATGCTTTACCCACACACATTTTTCCTTTTTTAAAAAAAAATATGTCCTCCTCATATTTTTTGGCATGTTGCAGAAGCACCTGCAGAGTATTTTGTTCGATTTAAAAAATCCATGCAAAATCATATTTTTCCAATTGTCCTCCAAGTTTACATTTCCTAGATATACAGGACATAGAGACAAATAAACCACCTGAATATGAATTTATATTGCTGCTGTATCCAGAGTTCCAGTGAGCTATTTATGTGCTTACTGTGTACAAAAAAACCACTCCTTTTGTTACCAGCCTAATAAACTCCATAACTGACGCAGGCCAGACACTGCATCGAGTATTGAGGGGCCTTAGCTAATTAATCTGAGGTGAAACCATGATCTGAATTAAAATTAAATGTCACGAATGACAGTGAAAGTGTGTGTGAGTGTGTGTGCATGTGTGTATGGGAGGGGGGGGGTGTCTTAGGAGGCTTGGATCGATGCCTGTTTTGTTTCCCCCCTCTGTCTGAGCCGGTGGAAGTTGGAGCGCCGCCACAGCAATATGGTCCATCAAAATGCACATTTTCCTTCTCCAAGAGAGATTTGGATGCACAAAAGGAAAGAAAAAAACAACTCGACTCCTCTCCCTCCTCTGCACTCGTGCTCTGTCACCAGGATTCGCTGCAGGATTTTTTTTTTCTTCCTTCTGCACTGGGCCTCTGTCACCCTCACACGCCTCAGCCAGTGATTACTGTGGAATGTGGGTTATTGTGGCGCAGGCCGGCGGCGGCGGCGTTAACAGGATTTGGGACGGCTGCGTGTCGAGGGGAGCGCGAGGACGTCCAGACAAGTTGTGACGGGACGGCGTGAGAAAGAGTGTGACAGGTATTACTCAGTTGAGCCATCGCCACGGTTTAGATGTATCCGATAGCTGCCCTCCCACTACGGAGGGGGGCGGGTGGGGCCTGGGGGGTGGGGGGTCAGGGTCAGGCCCCAGAGTGGCGCTCAGGGCGGCAGCCCTCCTTACAGGCTGCTGATGAGAGCTCAAACCCGCAATTAAATCAGGGCCTTTCTTCTTCCTCATAAGTCTCCAAAAACGACTGAAAGGAGAATTGAAACAGTCCATTGTCACATCGCTCCTCGCTGGGATTCCAGCACACTAAGACTATTAGTTTTAATTTTAGTCATTGTCAACCAATTACTGACAATTAGAGCTTATTGTTATCATCCTCTCCAAGTGTGAGAGCGAGGCTCAGTCAGGATGGAGCTACAGTTTGTTTGGAGTTTTTTTTCCTACTGAGACTTTGAGGAGTTGAAACATTTACTTTGAAACATCACAGATTACAAGCTAATTTTATGGTGGATAAACATATCACAAGCATCTCTCAATCAGCCTGTTATGACATCCTTTCTTGGGGATTTCAGCTTGTTAAGCTGAGCTACTGCGACAAGCCGCGTCACTCTTGCAGACTCGTGCAAAACTGAAAGGCTTCGTCAATCCTGCAGGCAAAACAGCACCGGCGACGAGTGAAGGGAGAGCGGATTACACAGCGTATTTCAAACTGAAATATTCCTACTTCACTCCAGAGTATGAAAATGAGTCTGGTCCATGTTTGCCCTTGGAGGACTTTGAGGCATTAATAACCTCGGGGTCTATCAGGCAGCTCCGAATCCACCAAGGGGGGGAAAAAAATCTGGCATGAAGTAATTTCAGGATCCTATTTTGGAAGACAAAGAGTTAATTACAATGGGAGGGAGCTGGAATCACACTAGAACTGAAGAGCAAGTACTCTTGTATAAAAGCTGGAGTGATGCAAAAGGACCCAGTACGTGAGTGAGTGAAAGAACAGCTTGAACTAAATGTTCAAGTTGGAATACGGCATCAAAATACTGCTGGTTGTTTGCAGAAATCCTAAAACGTATCGTATGCTTTCAATATGGGTGAATTAATGAAAAGCCAAGTATAAATTCAGTCTGTATCAATGTAATGAACGAGTGTTTGAAAGAACTGGATGGAGACAACATCACAGACACGGGGACTTTGAAGAACTCTCCGTGCAGCCTTGAAAGCACGTGAGCTGGAAAGGTTTCACTCGCTCTGCCTGTCAGAGCGGATATCTGACGTGAATCAGTCGTAGCTCCAATCAAACGGGCAGATTGCTTCAGCAGGCTTCATTCAGCTCAAATGTAAACACAACATTTTATTTTTCACATGGATTTTTTTTAACTTTGCCAATTACCAGCGAATTGGATTTGTAAGTCAGGATGAAATTGTTTCAAGTCCACCTCTTTTTTTTATTCTAAAATCGTGAGCCGTTCAGATTAATTAAGCTGGAATGTTGCAGTTTAATAGCTGGAGTGTTGAGTGACAGGGAACAGGGTGCACTGTGCCACTTAGAGCTGTTTATTATGGATCAGAGAGCCGGGATGGACCACAAACGCTAAACGAAAATGACTGACGCAGCGCGGCACCCTGTGGGGCTCTGACATCAGAGGGGGAGGGGGAGTGACAGAGAGGGGGTGGGGGGGAGTGAGACTTTCTGCTGAAGAAGGAGAGCAAAGTTAAACTGCTGTTACTAAGGGAAAAAAAAAAAATCGCCTTGCATATTTTTATCCCGGCTGCAGCAAAAGTTTGAGGCTGCAACGAAGACGAGACCGAAAGTCAGAGCGTGGAAAGCTGGAAGGAAGACAAGTAGAGCTTCTGTGAATAGGCCGCCTCAGTGTGGGTGTAAGACCTCCACCCCATTAAAAAAAAAAACATCATTCATATACTCAGGTGGTGCTTTTAAGCAACAATGTCGTCCATTTAATCCTGTAGGGCCAATTGAGCTCCTCTTAAAGGAAGAAATATGAGCAGAGTTCATAGTTTAATGGCCGTTTCACAGCACTTTTGCCTTCACGTTTGCAGGACGAAGGAAATCAGTCACTTCTTAGCACAGTGTGAAGAGAGGGGCTAAAAGACGTCACCGTATTCAGTTTTGAACGATTCCGTCAGTCAAAAAACGTTCAGTGTTTTCTCTGCAGTCGAGATCAATCAGTGATTTTTACACCTCGGTGCAAAGTGGTGGCGCCGACGTCAGCGCGTTGGCGCCGATCGTTCAGGGTGGTCGTGAAAAATAAAGGGAAGAAAAGAAATCCACCCTCAGCGCCATTGGCAGCTTTCAGCGTCCCACTCAGGTGTCATCCACACTTTGCAAATCGTTTCTGATTCTGCGCTCGTGAGCATGTTTTCTCACAGTCGAGCATGTTGTTTTGGCAATAACTCGCACGTCCTCCCTCCC
The DNA here is from genome assembly GCA_032274765.1 of Malacoctenus tetranemus. Lineage (NCBI taxonomy): Eukaryota > Metazoa > Chordata > Actinopteri > Blenniiformes > Labrisomidae > Malacoctenus > Malacoctenus tetranemus. The sequence continues at coordinate 3,027,934 of JAUESF010000050.1, forward strand.
AAAACCTGCCGCGAGTTTACTGAACTCACAGCGTCCAAATCTCAACTCAAAACACGGTCCGTCTTTGTGATGTTCTGCTGCTTCTGCATCATTTGTCTTTGCTGCTTTTTCGGTGGATTACAACTGTATTCTGCTGATTTAGTTCTTTAATCTGCAAATGTAAACTATTTATCTGAGTGTTCCAGAGAGCACTTCATCAATTAAATGGTTCTTTGTATTGTTACTATTTCTGTGCTCATAACAGAGAGCCGTCTACTTCATGATGTACTTGCCAACACTGTTTAGTTTTGTAACAATCACTGTAAATCAATTGATTTGTCATCTTTTTGGAGGAGCCATTTAATTAACACTTGTGCACCTTTTAACACTTACTGGACAAACTACTAAGAGAGAAGGATCTCTGGAGTTTACATGTTTTCTCCTGCATAGGAGGTCAAATAGTGTGTGTGAGTGATTGCCTCTGCAGGCGCGCTATGATTGGCTGGCGTCCTGTCCAGGTCATTACCCCCCCGCCCCCATCAGCTGGCATGGGCTCCAGCACCCGCAGACCCAACATGGGATAAACTCAGTATCAAAGCTGGAAGGATGTGTGGACGTGAGGCTGGGACTCTTCCTGGTTCAGCTTTCCCCCCCCCCCAAAACAGCAGCCAACTACGTGACCTCAGGAGCACCTAGAAAAACCAACCCAATCTGTCCCCGACTTCAGTCGGTTAATATAATGATTCAGCGCTCAGCCTGTAATAGCTCGCCACTCGCCACGGAGGCAGAAATAAGTAGACCTAATTCAAATGAGAAAATCTTATTCCCAGTTTAGCTGAGGTAATGTGGGTCAGGAACAGCTGGATGCTGCCGCTGATCCACCCCGCTGCCGTCTGCTCTGCAGCCCATTAAAAAGCTGCGCGGAGACACGAGAGCGGAGCAATTTGGGCCTTACCCTAAAAAAAAACACACACACACACACACACAGAAGAATAATGCTGCGTCCAGGAGGCTCCTTCTCGCTGTTCTGACGAGGCTTAGAGCGACCAGATGTTCGGGCTAACTCGTGTGAAATAAAGGATCCGGATGTGAACTGTTACATGGGAAACGAGGCGGATCGTCTGAGTTGAAAACCAGCGCGAGCGTCGATGCTGGAAAGCCTGTTTTCACGCCCAGTCAGAGGAGGTGGAAAACAGGATTTCATCTGCATTTTGTGAAATTGCTCTGCTTGGGGGAGCGCTGCAATATTTGTACAATTTCCCATATGTCACGTACAATATATGTAATTTCCATGAAGTGGATTTTCACAAGCCCTCGGGGAACTTTAATTCGTTAACCAAATATGGCGGTTCTTTTCATTGTCGGGGTGAAACGGCAGACGTTTGGTTGCTCGCTGGGTTTTCACGGGACTGACCTCGCTCCCGACGGCTTCTGTCTGGTTTTTTTGACATCCCATGCATTACCCATAATCACAGCTTTGAGATAAAGAGACACATCTGTTGAACAGGGAGACACCTGGTGTGTCGGTTGGAGGCCCTGCCAGGCTAAAAATTTGACAAATGTTTTAATGGAGCACTTTTTGTTGTTCAACACAATATACTCGAGAGCCATAAATACACAGTCAGCATTAAAATGTACTGTATTTATTGATGATGTAGAACCCAAAATGAACTTACGTATTCACAGTATAGGAGTTTTAAACCTGTATAAGGCTGCACATAGATTTAGGTTAACGCCAGGTTAAAGGCTGAGGCAGCACCAAGTTGTGGTTGTCGGAGTACTACTGCAGGAAATGGGGTGCATTAAAGCGCAATATGTAGAAATTCCACACAATATATTGTGCCTTGATGCACATATATTGCACGTGTGCATGCGCGCATGCGTGCACTAAGCCAGTCGGCTGGCCTCCGTGTGCTGATGGATCAATAACCGGCTGACTCCTTGCGGGAAGTCTCTTCGCTGCCTCGAGCCTGCAGGCGGAGGCCAACGTGCTTTCTGTCGGTGTGGGTTTCCATGGGAACAGCCGGTAAAACTCTGTGTGCATTTTGCGTGCGTGCGTGCATGCGTGTGTGTGTGTGTGTTTGTGTGTTTTAGGATCCACACTGAGACTGGTGAATTCCCACTCTGTGCGTGTGAGTGAAACGAAGAGAGAGAGGGAGAGAGAGGGGGAGAAATGGGGAAGAAGAAAAGGTTGAGCTCGGAGGTCGAGGGAGAAGCCCAAGGAGGAGAGCTGAAAGAGGAGGGAAGACGAGCAGGAACACACATCAAAATACACACGATGGCCAAACATGCAGAGACACAGACACAGATAAACATCATCAAGACAAAGACAGAGTCGAGAGAGAGACACAGACAGAGAGAGAGACAGAGAGAGAGACACAGAGAGAGAGAGACAGAGAGAGAGACACAGAGAGAGCGCCTTTACGGATAACATCATTTTGTGTCCTCATTGCATTTCCTCCCTCACATGGCACTCCCCTCTAATTGCCTGCCACCCTCTGCCTTTTGCCTCTCTGTTGATCCAGCCCACAGGGGGGATTTGGAGAGGGGTGGGGGGGGGTTGTTGGATGTGGTGGCTGCCTTTAACCCGGCCTCCCCCCCCTCCCGGCTATCCCTCACCCATTGAAACAAGAAGGGGGGGTGGGGGGGGGATCCTGATCGAGGCCAGCAGGTGGCCACCGGCCTGCTGCTCATCAGTCCGGTTTGCGAGTGATGCAGCACTGATGCATATTTAATGCGGGCTGAGGGTGACAGAGGTGGGACAGGCCGGGTCTGCGTGGAGGAGAGGGGGAGGAGGAGGAGTGGGGCGGGGGGACACAGCCTGCCATTCACAGGGGCAGTCAATGACAGAAGAGCCACTTGCCGGAAAAGCCCCCCCCTTTCTCCAAACTCTCTCACACACACACACACACACACACACACACACACACACACACACACACACACTGAAGATGGCATATGGCGGCAGCTGCCCGGCGCGTGCCGAGATTGTGTGAATTAGAGGCGGAGGGGTGCGCGCGTGGATAATGAGCCTCGCCTCAGCGCGGGGACGCGCCCCCACATGATGAAAAGATGAAAGAATTATGGGAAGGAAAGAGGTGAAACACCCCCCTCCTGTAGAGCCGCCTCTCCTCCTGTGATCCAGAACTGTTGATTTAACAGCCGGCTACTCGTCTCATCATTAGACTCCTCTTCCACCGCTCCTCTCACTTTCTGTCTTGTTCACATTCTATTTAAATGTTCCCAGGTTAAGTCCTTTCGCTTCAGTTTGATCTCGGTTTCGGGCGTTTACCCTGACGGAGGGAAATGAGGCCGCAGAGCCGCAGAGCCGGCTGTCGCTGCGGAAGACGTTCGCTCTCATCTCCCCTCAGCTGCAGTGTCCACTCGAGACCAGGCCGGTTCAAGCTACAAACAATTTGCGATAGGAGTAAATGTCGGATTATTAAGCATATGTTGCACTGGTCATGCTTGAGTACATGCGGGAGACCTGTCGGTGGTGCATGCGAAGAAAAAACTCAGTCCATAAAAACAGACTCATGAAAAAGACGAAGTAGGAGAATCACAACGCGAAAAAAATGAGTTTACCAACAAAAACGAACATGTTTGTTCGAACTTCTGCTCCGGGTTGTTTCTGTCTTGAAACTATTGGAATGAAAAATATCGTGAATGATTGGAGCAGTGCTTTCTAGCGACAGACACAAATGCAGGGGCCCCAGCACAGGCCCAGTGACTGATTCACTTAGAAAGGTCGGGCGACACTGCGTTAGTGATTGTATGGAGATGCTCTACATTCCGAAGCGCAACTGTTCTTGAAATTAGCACTTTGTCAGATGCAGATGACGCGGTGAGGCTAATGGATCAAGAGCTACAAATGAACTTCGACGGCCAGCAGCAGCCTGAAGCGTTCGCAGCTCTGGTTGTGGAGAACTTCACGTCTCCTGCTCCGCCTGCAGCCAGAGGAGCTGCAGAGTGAGGACTGAGTGGCCTGCGAGCGCGAGTCCACAGTTGATCTCACATCAGAGTCTGCAACGGTTGCAGGATTTGTCACTTGTGCCTTTAATTTTTGGAAGTCACAGTAGGATCTGAACAATCACTAAATGTAGCAGCTAAACAACATTTATAGTAAAGAAAAAAATGTGTGTGTACAACACAGCAAGTCTCTCCAAACATCATGTTTTTTCAACTCCTTTCCTGACCTTGTGGACTTTTACTTTTAGCTCTCTTTGTTCCTTTTTACTAGTCTGTGTCTGCCCCACACACACACACACACACACACACACACACACACACACACACACACACACACACACACACACACACACA
>JAUESF010000050.1:3094449-3104517 GCA_032274765.1 Malacoctenus tetranemus
GTGGTCGCGGACAGTCGGACCGGCGGACGCCATTGTTCTGTTAACACGAGCACAACCAGGAGGAACTGGCGAGATTCGCAGAGGGGGGGAATGAGGAGAGATGAGAGGAGGAAAAAAGGGGAGAAGAGAGAAGAAGGAGGGGTGAGCAGATAGAGGAAAAGTAGGGGAAGAAATGAAGAGGTGCGAAGAGCAATGGAGGTGCCGGAGGACATGGGGCTGGTGGTGGTGGTTGTTGGGGTGGTGGTGGGGGGGTGCTGAGGGTGAGAGATAAGGCCAATATGTCAAAGAAAAGGGGAGCGAGGGTGGAGGGAAAAAAAAGTGGTGGGGAGAAAACACCGAGGAGGAGGGAGGAGGAAAGGGGAAAACGTGGGAAAAAAAAGCGAAGGTGTCAGCGGTTCTCCTCGCCACGGCTCTCCTGCCTGATTAGGAAATTAGCGAGAAATCACTGTTCGGGATCATTTGCTCCTCTTGAGGCCTGATGGGTTTGTTCTGACCTGCCTGCAGCGGCGCGCCGGAGAATCAACTGGAGTGGATGAGGACAGGAAGACGAACAGGAGCCCACAGGGGAGGACGAGGCAACCAGGCACCGGGTAACAAGTGGATAGTTTGTAATGTTCACAGAGAGAGTGTCACAGAAGTGCACAATCAAGCAATAAAACAAGCACTGAGAGCAGACCTAATAGTTTCCTAACATCTTTCCCCACTAAATATCACCTTGGGGCTTCAGACACATTGTCATCAACTGCTTGGATTGATTGTGAATGGGGGGGGGGTGTAAAAAAGCCTGAATGAAAAATGACAAGCCATAAACGCTGAGGAATTTCTTCAATTAAGATGCATTTCCAACCTCAGCAGGCGCATCATCAACAGCACAACACCTCTCAGTCAGCCGGCCCTCCGTGTTTGATGTCAGCGGCAATAAAGTGCAAACAACATTCATATTTCAGACTTGTTAAGCCGCATATTTACACATTCTGCAGATAAGGAAGCGTCATTATCATTCATTTGGAGTCTTTCTGGCCCGCTCAGTGAATTTAAATATTTCATCCACCCCTTCAATATCGCTGAGGCAGGATTAAATAATAGAAACATCTCCCTGTATAATTCAACACTGACACATCTCTCAAAGTGATCATCCGGCTGCGCGAGCGTCTCCCGATCAGGTTTTTTTTTTTTTTTTTACCTCCGAATAAACATTCCAGCAATGTTGTGCTACATTCAAATATTTGCCAAACTCGTATTTCACAGAAGCAAAACGAAAAAAAAAAAATCCAATCAAGAGTCGAAGCAAAAGTGAGCAAAAGCCTGACGGAGGTTTGAACATTTTTTTCCCAGTCAGGTTCGGGCTGAATCACTTCCAGAGAACACCAGTTAAAAATGACACACTGGAAGAGACTTTCTCTTTTTTTTCTGACACATTTCAGAGAAATGAAAGAAGCTGTTTCGTGAATTTTAAAGAAACTTTTTCTTCTGCAATAATCACAATAGTCACAGCTGCTCTCAAATGGAAGGAAAACAACGTGGTGTCCAGGGTGTTGTCTGCCTTTATTCTAAATGTCAGCTGGGATTGGCTCCTGTGTCCTGCGCCAGGAAGTAGAATAATGTCAGTATATTAGATGGACGGATGAAAATCTTGATTCCTTGTCGCTGCGCGGCCCTCAGCCAAGATTTTTTCAGAACGAGGTATTCGATGGCACATGCCCCCCCCCCCGCAAAAAGCCTTCATAATGAAGTATATCAATGGAAATCCCTTCGTATTTTGGGTAATGCAGTGGACTCACTGCTGTTTCAGGATACACAGAATCTGATCTGTGAGCTTTTCAGCTGGAGAAAATAGAAAACCATCTGTCTGATACACCGAGAAGGGTTACTGCAAACAGGATTATTGCAAATGGTATTTATTGATCTGTGTGTGTGCGTGTGTGTGTGTGTGTGTGTGCGCGTGTGGAGAGGGGGGGGAAGTGGGGAACGGAATTACACCGGAGAGGAACTGAGGTTAAAGATCAACTCATCTCTGTTTTGAAGGTCAATACTGAAACCAGGATTTTCACACACCCTCTTCTGCCGCTACGATCCACCACAGATACTCTCCTCCAGTCCCGAACGGCGTTTATTTCATTCAGGATGAGCCGAGATGCTCAAGGAGATCTTTTGACGCCGGCAGGGGTGATTTAGTCGGAGAGGAGGCAGGTGTGAATGGACAGTAAGCTTCCCCGTGTTGACGGCGCCGCACCCGGCTCCAAATGTCAGATGATGTCATTTACCCACATCTTATTTTAAACCTCCATCGCTCACACGGGTTCATGCATGTAGTTTCCTGAATCCTATGGAGAATCACTGTTTTCGCTTCCAGTTAACAATCCGTCACAGAACCAATATAGACACGCATATTTTACCTTTGTAGATATACTGCGGCTTTCCAGTTGCGAGTACAAGCAGAATTTGCTATGCATGCAGCGTCGAGAGTGTAATTTCGTATGAGTGAAACGCTGTAGACAGATCCCATTTCTTTCACATCTGAAACGACTCTCAGAACTGTAATGGACCTGTTGGAGAGCTCTCTGCCTGGACTCATCACAACAAATAGCCCCGGCGTCCTTCACGGATCAAGTGCAAATGGGAGAGAGACGCGGCACAGAGAAGATTTTCACCGCACCATGTCCCCACGACGGTCCGTCGCGTCAATCGCGCAGTTTGTAAAGCAAACAGATATCAGCTGATTGCACCGGCGCCGATTCACGGCGTGAACTGAGCAAAAGTAACAGGATAGACCCTCGACAGTCAACTAGCGAGCCGGACCTCGGGGGTCGTTGACCGCAGGGGGGAGAGCCAGAGGTGAATGTGCGCGCAGGCAGGAGGAAAACATGCAAACTCTGCCGACGAATGTGTCACTCTGATCAACTCGTGGTAACGTGAGTGTGAGCGACACCTCAAACCTGTCAACTGTGTCAAATCTCAGAGAGTTGTGGAGAATTTTTTCACTCTGATGAATTTATGCATTTCTCCTTGAAAAAAAACAGCACTTTTTATCTCAGATGATATCGGAGTTTCTCCTCTCATGTATTTAACACTTTAATCTTGGAAATGTGCAGCTCTCCTTCGAGTATCGCCTTCTTTCTCTGACTCTGATTTTTTTTCCCCCCTCCTCCCTCTAATCTACAGTTGCCATCGTATGAAGTGAGGACGAACCAAAGTACAGGATGAATTACTCAAGAAGCTGCAAGAACACGCTTGTGATGTGTAGATTACGACACGTGCAAAGTTAGGAGCTTCCTCAGGAGTTGCTGTGACAAAGAAAAAAAGGTCAAACGGAAAACAGAGTCGACTTTTTTTAATAAAAAGTTTAGGAGGGAAGAAAACACCAAAAACCGGGACTTTGTGTCAGCATCAACAACAATTGTGTCAAAATATCACAGTGAAACTGTTCAGACGACAAACTTACAGACTCGCAAAGCTGCAAACAGAATTAAAAAAAGAAGCCCGTCGTTGAGCCGAACAATTAGAGGCATCAAATATGAGCGTGGTTTGTTATTTTCCTAATTTTGCCCCCGGTTTCTGTCAGCGTTTTATGAACACAATACATGTGACTCTGAGCGAAGACTTATTAGCTGGCACACGCGCTCGCTGGCAACTGTAGCAAAGAGGCCATAATGTGCAGAGAGCTGTGTTGTACTGTGAATATGGATGTGAAGATGATGCATCAGGCGGCAATGAAGCATAACCGAGATTTTACAGCTGTAATCAAACACGTAGCCGTCAATCTGAAAACGATGTGAATGTTAATTTCCCAGCGCCTGCAAAGACGAAACACCCGCGCGCGTCGCCGCAGATGGGAAACAGTGTGTTTGCTTTCTGCAGGTAATCTTGAAGAGCGAGCGAGAGAAATGAGATGGAGTCAATTTACCGTCCTGAAACCGAACAGAAACCTCCAACTTTAATGTTTTTTTTCCTGTTAATACTTTGCTCTGAAAGAGAAAAAAAAAAGGGTCGGACTGAGAAAGTGAAATCCGTAGGTGGTGACGCTGTTTGCTTTCATACGATGTTCGGATCTGCTCTTACAAAACGATTGTTAGCTGAAGAACAGAATGATGCAAAGAAAAAAGCACAAAGAGGGTGAAGAAAGGAGGATGTGCCTTTTGATCATTGCTCGAGGCGTTTGATCCTCTGGAAGAAAAAAAAGATCAGGGAGAATTAGATTTTTTTCCTTTTTTCCTTTCTTTTTCTCTGTTCCCCTACAAACTGCGGCTGCCTCGGCCCGACTGCGGCGCGCCTCGTGGTCGGACCCAAAACATTATTCTGGTGGGAGTCGGTGGATTCAGAGAGGAGAAGAAGTGAGAAGAGATTGAAATAGATGATGTGGAGGAAAAAGGGGAGACAGAAAAAAAGAAAACACACACACACAGAGCAGAGAGCGAGGCAGAATTGAACACAATAGAATAGAATAGGCTGCAATAGAATAACATGAAATATGAATAGGTCCTTGATGATATTCCCTCTCTATCTGCCTGTCGGTGGGACCTAATTGATATGCAGGGGAGAGCTCCCTCTTCGAGCAGCACATATCAAAAGGCAGTGTTATGATCAATAAACATGCCATGGGAATCAAAGCTTTTTTTCTTTGATGGCATTGGTCATTTGCCCAGAAACTGTTTGGAAGTGCGAGCCGGCTTTGAAGGCAGACTGCTATGAGTCACTGGTTACATTTACAAGAGAGCAGAAAATCAGATTTTTAACCTTTTGTGGGTCAGCTGAGCCACTGATCCTCTTGTCGAGCCGGAGCGTCTCACTCCTGCGTGGACAGCCTTGAAAAGAACGGCCGTATTAAAAAAGGAAAAAAAAAAAAAAAACAGGGGAAGTCGGGATTGACAGTAAAAAATGTCCATAAACAGCTTGTACCTTTCCACTTTTTGATTGATAATACTGCAGCAGTAACGCATTGTGTGACATTTCTGAGTTGAACCTGCGGGTTGAGGGCTGATTGAATGCTGGGAAGTGCATGAAAATGATGTATATAAAACCTCAGAGGGAACGGCAGAGCGGAGGAAATACTTCCAGGACCTGTGTCGTTCCCGGGCGCAAACCATCTTTCAAAAAAAAGAAAAAAAAAAGAAGAAGCTGCCTATATGTTAAATTAAACGCCTGGGTTATATCAGGTGTCCGACTCCGGAGCCTCGTGAAATTAATCCTGCTGCAAGAGACGTACTTGGAATTCAAGGAAGCCCTGTTAAAACACTCTGCGTGACACCAGGTTGCGGCGATGTCCTTGAGACGTCACTCAGAACAGAAGGCTGTCTCGCTGTTTTTTTTTTCTTCGGTGTAATCCAAGCAGCATGGCTCCACCGGCTAAAATATTTGACAGGCAGCCCATTAATGTGCACCACAGTGGATTGTCTGGAGACGGATGGACAGACTTCCATGTAGTTACAACCAGGTAATGCATCAAACCCTGACAAAAGTTGTTGTCGTTCAGTCATTTTGAATGGCCGGGTATTCCCCCCCGCCTCCCCCCCTCCATCAAAACACATTAAAAGCTGAATGCAATGCAGGAAAACTGGACTGCGCGATACTCGACGACTCGGTTCGACTCCCCGCTACCTGACGTGACCTGACAGCGGCCATTCAGCTCGACGCCACCCGGCATCCTGTGCTCTGCACAGCAGGTGTTCACCTCCAGGTGTCTCATGGGGTTCATAGGCTGTGCGCGCAGTGCAACGCGCCGCCAGTGGACATTTAAACAGCACAGTTACTCATTAGCTTACTGGTTCATTGATCGATTATTGGAGCTCAGAATCAATAGGTCTCCTTCCGTAAACCAGTTCACGTGAAAACATCATGGCTAATCTTCAGTAAACGAGAAGCCTTATATGCCTCCAGTGCTGTGAGTCTCAGCTTGAGCAAAGAGTGTTTTAAGCTGCATATAGCTGCTCAGTTTTTAGTTGCGTTGCTTTCTTGAGGCTGCTTTGTTCTCCCTCCACATCTTTCATAGGAGGGATTTTTTAATCGCAAGAGTAAGAAAAATAAAACATCAGAACTCCAATTGCTTCTCCTCTCTGTTTAAACACACACTGTTGAATCTCATTAGAGAGCCTCTGAAGTCCATTTCTGAAGAGGCGATCAGTCGTGGAGTCCGCCTGGCTGCTCATCACACTTCTATTAGCGGAGGAGCCAAATGCTGCTGCAATTACTATCACTGTCATGGCAAACGCGAGTGGCACAATCCCTGTGATTAGAGTCTGGTTTTGACACACTCTCCTGGACATGCAGACAGACGCACACACACACAGACACACAGTTGGTAGTTGTAACTTGGCTAAGCGGGCGCTTCATCTCGGCCACCTGCTGCCGTCTCCGCACCTTCGTTTCCGGCTGGGACATAACAGTGTCGCAGACATTCGACATTAGTCATTAATTGAGCTTAATCGTCTCATTGTTTAATTGTCTGAGACCAGCCTAATGATTGTGCCAAACTCAAGAGCACTAAACACCTGGCCGCAATAAACGGCGAGCCAGGAGTTTCTTCGTCTCAGGGTGGGGACCAGAAATGGGTCACGGGTTCTCCTCCGTCGGGTCCGTGCGAGATGAGACTGACTGACTCTTAATGAGCCGGCGAGCAGGCTGGACTTCACTCTACTCTTTAGAAACTTCTTTTTTCCGAAACAGAGTGAGGAGCAGAGATGGTGAGAGTGTGCGCGATGACTAATGACGCCAACTACATTTTGAAACTGCTCAGCAGCATTAGCCGTCACTTGTTTTTACTTCTCAAACTCTAATCCTGGGATGGAGGTTCATGATGGACTACAGGTGCCGTGTGCCACTTGTAAATCGATGCGAACATGCGTGCCGGTGTGAAACAAACCCTGCAATTACCACAGTTACGACGGTCTTGTTCTGGCCAGACAGTGACAGCCGGTTAGAATCTGACGGGGACACACACTCGTATTAATACACGCGTCCGTTGAGCCAGTTGGCCGACTCCTGGTTCAGGAGTTTGAAGCGACCACGGGCGGCCACATCAGATGTGGACGGAGTGCGAGGAGGGGAGCCCATGCATGCGACTGGGTGGCGAGGTGGGGAGGGGGGTTTGGGAGGGTTACTGGGTGGACGCCTGCCCACCCTTTGTGCTCCAAATCCGGGGGAATCTGCTCGCCATTGTGGCTCCCTGCTTGTTCACCAGCCAGAGAGCTGAGAGAGGGGATTTCAGCTCCACAGAGCCGATGACTAGCAGGCTTTTTTTTTTTTTCCTTTTTCTTTTTTTTTTTTTTTTAATCGTCCTCTCTGGGCTTCTCTCTTGCTCTTTTATCCTCTGTGTCTTTTTCCTCGCTGTCTCTCAGCTTTGTTCTGGTCGCGGTGCACCGTCAGCCCCAGCCAGCTATAGCATAATCTCCGAGTGACTGAGGTTACTGATCCACGTCTGCCGTCTGATCTCGGTTTCGGGGGGGCTGTCACCTGTGCAGCGCGTGGCGTTGGCGTCGCTTCGATCAGTCCGTTGCTACATTTGAACGTGTTTGGTTTTTATTTTCCTGGTCGGGAAGCGCGGCAGAAATCTGCATGGCTGCGTTTTTGACCAGGCTATTTTTCGGTCGAGTCAAAATCCAGGTTGATCCTGTTTCCTTTCGAAATCACCTGCGTGGAGAAGCCTCCGAGATGGCCTCTGGGCCTGAGTGCGTCACGCGATGTTCAGATGAAACAAACGCACGTGAGGTGATTTCAGGTGGGTTTTTCGCGGCGTATCGGTGAAGAACCGAGAGGGAGGCAGCAGACCGTCCGACAGTGGGGGTGCAAGCAGTTTAGCCGAAGGCTTGATGAATACAAATGAAATTAAAACATGTCATTAAATGGAACTCATAGTAATTAACTTTAAATTTATCGCTCGATCAAAGAAACAGCTTTTTTTTCCCCCCAAGTTTTCCCCTCATTGCCCAAACACTGAATAAACACCTTGGAACTGACATAAATAACAAATTATCGAGACTTGGTGGGAATAAATTACGCTCTTTCCAAACAAAGTACGCTGTGCTGCTTAATTGCCTTTTACTTTCTTCACAGGTTCTGTGAATAGCTTGACTTTCGGACTGCACAGCGATGCACCTCTGTGCGTTTTCACTTCACAGCTGAAAGGTTTTCAGTTTGTGGCCATGTCGGCTCTTTTTGTGCGTTTGCATGTTCCCCCTGTGAGTACCCGGGCCTCCTGCCACACTCCTAAAACATGCATTTGAGGTCAATTGGGGACTAATTGTCGATGTGTGTGTCTCTCTGTGTTTGCCCTGTGACGGACTGGCAACCTGTCCGGGGAGCACTCCGCCCTCGCCTCACTGTGAGCTGGGATTGGCTCCAGCGCTGCTCGTTTGGAAAAGCAGCGCAGCAGATGTTTGAATTGATGCAACTGAGTCGCACTATGATAAATGTAATGGACTAAAACTCCTTTTGGCCACATAAACAAAAGTTTAAAGACCATCAGTGAGTGCGGGGACAAAGACCAACCAGCCTCACAACATCATCAGCATCACACCTCCAGCTCGCCTAAACCAACCTGCTGCTCTCGCAATCTGTGTCCAACCACTCCTGGAGAGAGAACTTTAAACCCTTGAACTGCTTCAACCTCGGAGGGCACAGCATCTTTTACTGTGGGAGAACCATGGAGTCCGATTTCGAGGTGCCAAGCTGCATTTAAATCGCTTTGCACGAAGCTGCACACAGTCCCAGTGCTACAGGCAGCACTCGCCGCGGAGCTGAAAGAGAAGAACATCATCTGCGAAGAAATGAATGCGGTGGAAACAACGGATTGCCCCAGAAAAGTCCAACAGCCACCTGGACAGAGCCGGACTCCATGGACGCAGCATACGGACACATCCCTCTCACAGGAGGTGACACAGAGACCGGACAACCGATGAGACAACGCAGTGTCTCACACTCCCTCAGGACACCAAAGGGCTCACTGTCACGATTGATGCAGCTCCAACAAAGCCAAATAAGCATTTTGATGCTAAACCCAGTCAGCATTGATATTCCTGAAGCACCAGCGAACCTTATGATAAATTAAGTTGAAAAATAGCAGTGGAGTTTAATATTTCCAGCGAGAAAATATCAATATTGTATCTCAACCTTTTGTTGACACGTGCCACACGCATCCACTGAGGGCAATTACTTTGCTGAAGAACAATATTCAATGTGGTTGTTAAAACAATCTACTTCGATGTTGGATGTTCTTACTCTTCCAAAAGGACTGTTTGGATTCAGGTGTCGGCAGCATTGCCTCTGTCAGAACGCTGATTGTGAAGAGAGTGATGAGAAAAAAAGATGAGATGCTGTGAAGGGACGTTTTCATCTTGTTTTGTAGTCTTCAAACTCATCCAGTGCTGATGTACAGCGCCTCACTTCGGGATAATGAGCAGAATTCATCCAGCCTTGTCCTGAGGCACTTTGAGCTTACATTAGTGCGGCTGTACGACCACAGTGTGTATAAAGGCTTTGTCACGTAAAATCAGTCGCCTCCTATTATTGGATTTTAGAGGCCAAACTCGTACAAGTCGTAACGCTGATGTTGAGCGGGAATTTTAACATTCGCGCTGTACATCAAACTTTGGACGCTCCGCAGAGTGCTGAGTGTTTGATTAATGAACTGTGGACTCAATGAATTTTATGCAGCGAATGTGGACATATTTCAGTTTGAGTGCCTTGTTTAGGTTCCCTTCAAGTGGAGTCGGCCATAATTTTGGCTTTAATTCCTCCAAGTTAGTTGAAGCTGGAAGCAAAAAGCTGAAAGACTATTGGAGATTTATGATCTGCAGAGGCTGTGCGGCTGGTGGGGGGTGTAAAGTTAGAGGTCAAAAACTTCTCTGATGTGAGGCTCAAAGCATTTCTAGCTTATTTGAAACTGTATCTCAGCATGTTGGACATTTGGGGAATAATCAGTTGTGAGTAATAGAGGAAAGCATCTCTGGGGGCGACAAGTTACAAAACAAATGGGGCTTCCTGGTGGTTGTGTTGTACTGGTGCAGATGTGTGTGTGTGTGTGTGTGTGTGTGTGTGTGTGTGTGTGTGTGTGTGTGTGTGTGTGTGTGTGTGTGT